>CM052540.1:143423793-143486385 GCA_028533065.1 Trachops cirrhosus | reverse complement strand
AAACCACAATGAGATACCACTTCACACCAGTCAGAATGGCCATCATAAATAAAACAGCAGACAACAAGTGTTGGAGAGGGTGTGGAGGAAAAGGGACCCTAGTGCACTGTTGGTGGGATTGCAGACTGGTACGACCACTGTGGAAAAATTTTAACTCTTAACATTATAGAAATTTAGATAGATATTTCAAATTTCTTTATATTTTCTCTTAGCACATATGGTTAACTTTTCTGTTGGATTTCTTCCTTTTCTTTTTTTAAAATTTTATTGTTGTTCAAGTACAGTTTTCTGCCTTTTCCCCTCACCTCTGTTGGAAATTTTCAATAGCCATTAGAACATTCACTAGTAAGAACACTTTAATTTCTCTTTTTTGCAAGACATAAAAATATAATGTTTAAAATGTGATTGTCCTGAACAAAACCAGAATCTGTCATTGTTTTCCATGGACTGTAAACTAAATTTCATAGGAATAAATCTTTTAATACCCAGTAGTCTGTCCAAATTTCAGACTTTACTTTTTCTACTTGAGTGCTCAAATCAAATTCTGTATACCTACAAATTTAGAAATTGTAAGCACAAAAACTAATTTTCAATGTTCTGTATTTATATCAATCATTAAAAGCATACAATTTTTATTTCATATTATAATAAAAATGTAGTAAATGTAGGTAGCATTATTACAATTTCAATATTTGTTGGGTCATCTTTCACCTTTTATGATTCATTTGGTTGATTTTGATTTCCAGAGTAACTAACTTCAAGAGAAGCAATCAGGGATCACATATAGCAACACTTCACTATAAATTAGACCTGGATCCTGCTAAATGCTCATTACTTTTTTCTAATATTATGTAAGTTAACTAGCTTGCATAGAAGGTCAGAAAGCATTAACAAAATCTGGATTTTGCACAGAGTGAAATGTAGAATGATATAACACCTAACAGAGTCAGCTGTGATTCAAGATAACTGATGTGCAAGGGCCAAGTTATCAACTCTCTGAAATTGAACTAGGCTGAATCAATTTGCTTTCTCTGAGGCAACCAAACCAGCAAGGAGACTATAATTCAGTATCCCAAACATGGGCATAAATGGACTCTACCTGTAATTCTAACTTCAGAACAAATATCTATAGGCAAGAGCGAAGCATCCAAATCTCAGTCTTATGAAGAAATGTTTGAAAACTCTGGATTATGTTGGAAAAATACAGTATTTTCTATAGTGTTTAATTTTCTACCTATTTTTTGTTTTCAAAAATAATATTTTTGCTTTCTGAATTTCTATAAGTATACTCAGGTGTTTTAAACTGGGTTTTATAATATGAATATTTTGAATATTTGAGTTGCATAATAATAAGTAGAGTTGAAGGGGGATTTAGCCTATATGGAGAAGGAGAAATATTTGCCTCAGTATTCTATTAATGGCTCTTACTTTGACAGGTGTTAACTTAATGATTTGTATTATAGTATTATTCATTAGAAATTACTAATTGTCAGTATCCAAATATAACTTGTTAAATATAGGTCAAGAACAAGAGTATTATATGTGTATTAAACAGAACTCTTCAACATTGTGATCGTCATGGTATGGGAATTTATTTATGATGACTATGTAGCTACTTATGGTGATTTGAATGTTAAATGAGCAAGCTAAATAAAAACATTGCCTATATAAGCTCACTAAAAATAGTATTATGTATATTCATATAAAAACACTACAAGAGAAAATTTAGTAATTTGGCTTTGACCAAAAAAAGAGAATAGTTGAAAATTATTGGTAGTTTGTAAAATATGTGTTTATCTAAATTCAAGCTGAGTAAGAAATTTTTATTATTTCTAATACATAATTTTTTCAGAAGGAAGTACATATAAATTTTAGTTGGATATATACCTTATTATTTATACAAAGAGTACAATCCCTCCTTGCAGGAAGACAAGAAAATAGCTGCTCATGACTAGGCAAGAAGAATTATCCTTAGGCTATGTCCTACTTCTTCTCATGAATTCTATGCCAGTAACTAGGGTACAGTCACAGCAAAACCACGCATGGAACATGTTAAGCCTTGTAATTCCCTTATAAGATCTAGACCACAAATGTCTAGACTACAGAAGAGCTGAAAAGATTAATCACCATGTACCAACAGGAGGCAAGAGAGTATCCTTGATACTGAATTTTGAAGGTACATGATCAAGGGAATCAGAACATAAAACTAAGAAAGAGTTTATTAAATTTGGGGGGTTCCGAATATAGATTTTCACACCCTGGCGAAGACCCTATGTGATGATGATAACTTGATGCTATGTTAGCTTCTATCAATGGCTCACAATGAGCAAAACTGAAATGTCTAAAACTTCAGGTTCAGGTTGGTATCAAAAAAAAATCAAGGAAGTAGAGATGTTGGAGTGGATATGTAATATGAGGATAAGTGTCCCACCAGAAAATTGGTTTCATAGGCCCAGAGCACTCACTATTATCACACTATTGGAGATGTGCTAAAGAGAGGGTCACCAGCATCACTTGACATGCAGCAGTGGCTTTCTGCTGCAGGTGAGGGCAGCTGGTGTAAGAGGATAATGCACTGCCTCACCTGCTGATATCAATGGAGATGAAGGGAACTTAACCAATTGACATCAGGTAGCAGCACTTAGGTTCCAACATCCAGGAGATTATTATTCTCATAACAACCAGAAAGGTTGGAGTGCAAGACAAGGAGGTTTGACCTACAGGGAGTTGTGGAGATGATTAAAAAATCTAGAATCCTTATGGGAAAAGTAAAAAGTTAGTAAATAAGGACTTTAAAAAAAAGCAGGAATAGATGAGCATGAAGCAAGAATTTTTATTTTTCTAAATAAAAATTTATAGTTTCTTAGATGTTTCTTGGATTTGAACCACCGTTCTATCCCATTGAAGAAATTACCAAGTCCCCACAGCAAAGAACTCTGCAATATTATACAGTGTTCCCCCTTTCCTTTCCTATAGTTGCCTGTATAGTGGTGAAAAGAGATTACTCAGACATGTTGAGGACTATTACATGCAGGGTCTGAGTTGATATTAATTCCTGGAGAACTAAACTGTCATTATGACTTCCTCTTAGGGCCAAGGTCAATTAAAAGTGGAGTCCTGGCCAAGGTCCAGCTAACTGTTATTACACTGGGTCTAACAGTTATCTTTCTTCAGCCCATGAAAGTATAATTTGGATTGAGATACTTTTCAGTTAATGTAGCCCCCACTTTGGGTCATGACCTGTGCCATGAGAGCTATCACTGTAGAGAAGGCCAAGTGGAAGTCTCTACAACTGATCCATCTCAGAGGCAAGATAATAAAATAAAAGACACAATTACATATTGGGGAAGTGGGGAAGACTAGTGCCACCTTTAAAGATCTAAAGGATGCAGCAGCCGTGGTACCTATTAAACGAAGGTGATACCTTCGTTTAATTTACCAGTATGAGCCCTAGAGAAAGCAGTTGAAGACCAGAAATAGTAGTAGATGATCACAGTCTCAACCAAACATTGATGTTGAGAGCATTTTGCATGCCAGAGATGCTATTGCTTCTGAAGATTAGTTCATCTGTTTCTTTCGTAATCAGTAAAATGGGCCATAAAGATTTGTATTTATATAAAATAAAAAATGCATACTGCAGTTTTGACTAAGGGCTATGTTAAGGCTCCACCACTCCTTCCTGACATAATTCAAAGATATCTAGGCCATCTGGACATTCATAGAACATCACATTGATTTCTCACATCATTGGCACCATGCTGACAAAGCAATATGGTGAAGCAATATTTTACATACTGGAATTTTTGTTGTGATAGTTCCAGAGAGTTGAAAATAAGCCCTATAAAAACATAAAGATTATCCACTTCAGTAAATTTTAATGACCTATTACTTGGGGCAACCCAGAACATCCCCTCCAAAATAAAAGACAATTTGCTTCATCTTGCATCCCCTTCTTCAAACAAGAAAGACTTTGGTTCCCTTTAGATTCTATAGACAACATATAACACTACTAGAATTACTGCTCTGGTACATACAGGGAGAAACACAAATGGTTTCCTCTATTGGGTGGGGCCAGAAAAAGAAAAGGACATAGTACTAGGCTCAGTCCTAAGCCTTTCCACTTGGACCATAAGAACCAGCAACCTATTGTGATGAAGGTGCCAATGGTAGAAACTGATGCCATGTGGAATTTACAGTAAGCTCCAGTAGGAGAATTATAGTATAGGGCCCTGGGGTTCAGGAACAAGTTCTTGACATCTAAGAAGATAATTGCACACGTCCTCATAAAAGTTCTTAGTGTGTCATTGGGTCCTGTTAAAATTATGCACGTGCCCATAAGGAATCAAATGAAAATGTGTTTGGAGCTGACCATTACAAAAGACATGCTATTTATACACCAAGGTGTAAATTCAGTTTGGCAGAATAGCATTACACTATAAGAGAAATCATCTATATTTAGAATCAAATTCAAGCTAGAGCAAAAGGCACATGTAAGCTATATTATCAGGCAGCTCAGTTGTTCAAGAAATCACCACAGTTTCATAGCAGTCCCCTCAGTTCATACCTGAAGGTATACAAGACATCCCACATAATCTGTTGGGAAAAAAGGATACAGTCCAAGTTTACAGATAGATTGGTTTACAGATAGATTGGCCTAGTAGGTACATATAAGCCAAAAATAAATGGTGGCTAGATTAAAGGTTACTCAGAGATGGCTTTAAAAGAAGTGATGAGGAAACATCTTCCTAACAGGTATAGTTTTGGGAAAGTGCATCTTTCCATTCACTTTGCATGGAAGGATAAGTGGTCCAGATGTAGGATATATTTGGATTCATAGGCTTTATGAGCTGTGTGGTAATAATACTGGGCAACTGAAACACAAACATTTGAAAAACCAGAGAAAAGGAGATCATGGATAAAATACATGATGGTGGACATAAAGAGAGGGGCACAAACTGCAAAGGTCTTAGATTCACTTACTAATACCAACCATCAAGCATCAATCATGGAAAGGCCATAACAGTGGAAAATTGTAACCGAGGGAAACTGTGACCCACCCCACAATTCTTTTGACAGTGTTTCTGTAAGTGCCGACTCTGACTAATATGTAGCCTGGAGATGAACATCATGTTTCAATAAGAATCCTAGGATCTAACTTCAGAAGAAACAGACTCCGACCTTCAAGCACCCCAGCTCTGGGATATTTGCTGACTTATAGCTGTGGAGCCAGGGGGGCGTGAAGCCAGAATGACTAAACCAGGATGGTGCACACCAGACCATCACTTGCCTTATCGGAATGGACTGTGCTTGTCTACATGGACAGAACTTTGCAACCCGCTCCCTTGATCACTTTGTTCTGTTTCCTTCTCCTTCCTTATTAAAAAAACCTCTGCCTCCACTGACAAGTAGAGATGGGCTTTGAGACATGAGTCCCCCATTTTCCAGATGGCCGGCATCTGCAGATAAACCACTTTCCTTTATATCAGCACCTGCCTCTTGAGTACTGGCTTTTGTATTGGCTGGCAGCCAGACCTACATTTTGGTTACAGAGCCACTAAAATAATTGAGAATAAAAAAACCCAAAACTTGCCTAGTTGATAGCAGCCAGCACTGTTCAATGGGCACTTCAGTGATGACCTTATGGACACACTTTAAATGGCCATGTTTGCAGAGGCAGAGGACGTGACTAGGCAAAACAGCATTAAAGAGCGCTTATCAAGAATGACCTAGCTGGCATCACTTGTGAGTGTCCAACGCATTTGTAACAGATACCAATGCTGAGATCCTCTTTTGGTGTCTCTGGGCCACAAAGGGAAAAGAAGAGTTGTCTTGGGCCACACATTAAATACACTGTGACACATAATCACAAAGAAATTTCATAATGTTTTAAGCAAATTTATGATTTTGTGTTGGGCTGCATTCACAGCCATCCTGGGCTGCACACAGCCCACGGGCCACAGCTTGGGCACACCTGCTGACATTATTAATTTTGAAGAGCAATTTGGCACTTGGCAACAAATTAACTGACTACACCAGGCTCTTCATATCCTGAAAGTACTAATTATATTTTTTCTCAAAAGAATAAACATTTTTTCCAGGTGTAGGTTTGTTTTTGCTGCCTACAGAAATTCAACCAGCACCATTATCTGAGGGTTTACCAAGTGCCTAAATGACCCTTATGAAATAGCACTCAACTTAATATCCAAACAAGGATCTACTTGACCTTGAAAGAGATGAGGAGGTAGGCCCATAAATATAGGACCCATTGGTCATATCATACACTACAGCAAATAGAAATAGTTGGCCTGATAGAGCCCTCGGATGACTTCATCAGATATAGACCTGAAGTATCAAGGACTGAATCTACATTTTGCAAAATGACTGATACACTCCTGGTTTCAGGATATAAACAGAATCAAGAGACATCCAAATGATACTATATTCCCAGTATACATGAATATATGGGTCTATGATTCAAAGGTTCAAAGCAGAAGTGACTCCACTTATTATCCCCAGTTGGGATACTTGTGCACTCCATTCCTGCAACTCCGGCCCCTGAAGCTTTAGATGTTCCAGATTTCCAAAAAGGCATACTCCTGACAATGCAGTCTCCAGTGATTCCATTGACTTCCAAGATATAGCTGATGCTTCTGCACTTCGAACTCCATGAAAACTATGATAAGGAACAATTAATTCTAAACTGGTTATCAGAGCAGTCTTCAAAATATTATATTGATTTAAGCTAGGATTTGGTTATTATTTATTACTATTAAGGTCAAATATGATTGACTACTGGCTTAAATCTAGTAAAAGTAGAGAGAAGAGGGATGACTCTTCTCTCCTCAGAAGCTAAGGCTGTCAGCCTCTGCAAGATGTGTGTGTGTGCATTTCAGGGGCCAGGGAAGAAATCTTGTGGTTTCAACCACATTATCTGCTATGAGGCAACCCTGGATATCTTGTTTATTGAGAATTTCAAAACTTTAATTTTTATGTATGAATACATTAATTTAGGTTTTCCATTTTAATGTAAACATAAGGAAAACTATTCTAGAAAAATGCTAATATGCACCAATGTTTTTCTTTAAATCTTTTTTCTTCTTACTACATATACATATTTAAAAGAACATTTTTTTGTTTCAATTTTAAGGTGCTAATAATACAGCTTAGCAAAAAAAACATGATATTTTCCACTAAATTCCCACTTCTGATAGGCTCAGTCTTCAATATTTTTGTATTCACACAGAGTTAAAACACTCTTTTAGTACTCAGTACCTAGACAGATATTTGTCCTTGCAACAGAAGTTATATAATGTGTCCAACTTTCTGTGACTTTATCTATTGTTATTTGGAGGAGTCAGCTTTAGTGACAAGATAACTGTATTAACTATTCACCAAGTTTTGATTCACTCAAGAAAGATAACAGTAAGTGAGGCAATGCTTGGAATTTTCTAAAATGTCCTGCTGAGCCCATCATGGTAAAAGTCTATTACTAGCAAGGAAAGCAGTAAAAGTTTATTTATTTTAATGTTAATTATCCAAAAAGAAGTCAAACATGAGTTGGAAGACAAGAAGTAATGCAGACACTGCAGAATAATTTCACTAATTGATTTGGCTTCCAATAATGTGGTAGAGTTGTTTCAATTCCCACCCAAACAGGATGACCTATGGGCTTTGTTATGTTGAGAGAAACATAATTATCTGCTACATTTGCAGCTTCATGGCTTATGAAGATGGATTGAAACTTGTGTAAATTTAGGAAACCATATTCAATGATTTAACACTTTTGCAAGATTTAAAAAAAAAGAACTCAGTGTCAATTCTATAACTTTAGAACTCTGAGAAAAGAAAAATTTTCACATCAATGTTTATACAAAAAGAACCAATTAAATTTAACCAGAGTGTTCAAAGCCAGTATTAACTTATTCTCTCTTTAGACAAATAGTGGACAATAGGGAAAGAAAACAGCATCCACATTTCCTCAGCACAAAGTTTATTTTATGCATATTATTTGCACATTATTTTAAGCAAATAATTTGTTCATTTTTGTGATTCATATGCAATGGTATATAAGATTCTAATTTGGCTTTTGAAAGTAAATCCAGCAGGATTCAAATTAATCATACTACACAATTTTTAAACATCTCTTTTATTGTCTATTTTGTTACTATAAAACATCCTTCATTTAACATTTTTGTGACAGAACTTTTTCTATATTGTAGATAATCGCTGCATTTACATGAAATTTCCCAAATTAGGGTATTTATTAAATAATACAAAACCACTTAGAGTACTGAGATATAACCACTGTCTTATACTGTGGAGTGATTAATTTTACAGTACCTAGATTTATACTGAAATCAAATGGTTTGGCTCAGTTCATGTGAATTGAGGTCATGATACAGTATAACTTTAAGATAGCCACACCAGGTAGTAATAAAGGGAAATTGTCTCAGGCAGAGCATAAGATTTTGAGATTTGGTTGTTCAGATATTTGATGAGCTTTTAACATTTTGGTAGGGGATAAGATGCTAGTAATCCATAGCATCATTCAAATTGTTATGGGTTTTTAACATGGGATATGATACAGATGAAAAGAAAACTTGTGAGGGTTAAGTGGTTATGGCATTTAGTCACTATGGTGACAAATCAATGGTAATAATTGGTGACTATAAAGTGTTTGGGGATGAACTTGCTGCCTGTTTCTACTCTTAAGAGAACACTGAAAAGAAAAAAAAAACCCTGAAAGCATGGAATTTCCAAATCAGGAGTCAGGTCTCGAAAGCTTTTGTGGGGCTTAAAGAAAGCCTCTGAAGCAACAGGACAGACAAGCATGAGGATCAAACCCAGAGTCTGGTGATTGATAGTAAAGACGCTAAACCAATTAAAGTGCAATCAAAAAGGATCACATGCTAATGTAATTAGGATGTTTATTTACAGATGGAGTTTTTTGAGACTTGGGATGGAGACACTGAGAGAAATTGAAATGAAGTTGAGATCTCTGATATCCAAATTTTATTTGAAAGTCCCTGGCCATTGGAAGGGAAACCAATCCACTCTCCTTAGAAGAGACCAGACTTTTCTTGCATTAAAATAATAAAACTTTAAAAGACCTACCCTTGGGAAAATGGCTCAAAACAAAAATGTATTCCATCGCTACCCTGCATTCATTTCAAGCCCATACTAAGATTTAGATGCCAGCATAGCTCAGAAGAACTGGGCCTTCTCAAGGAGTAGATAAGCTATAAATTATAGGTATTTCCTATTTAGATAAGTAAAATTCTTAGAGACAAGAATGGTGAAGGATTGTAAGAGAATTCGACCACTGAACATAAAGTATACTTGTAATTGGATCAGGCCAAATCTAATGCTATGGGTTCACTACCCTAGGGATTTAGAGATGCAATGCATTGAGAATGATATTAACAGTCTGTTAGACTGGCTAATTAAAGCCTGGACTTAATAGTAGCCCACAACTTTTTGACTCAAAGTGTGGTTCAGAATCAACTGAGAGCATGATCAGAGAGCTTTAGCCATACAGAATCTCAAATCTCACATTACATCTATTGAATTAGATTCTACATTTTAACAAGATATCTGAGATTTGTACACTTGTTAAAATTTGAGAAGCATTGCTTTTATGTCAGTGAACGTCCTGGTCATCTTGTAGAGGAAGGAGTGCTAAGAATCAGAAATCATAGGTGTTGGAGTAATTTCACTATGCTTGGTCAGGTACCTTCTGACTGTGCCCTGTGGGAGTACTCTTGGACACTCACCATTAAAGCATCATGAAGGGTAGTGATGAGAAGACCAGCATACTTGAAATTTATTGAAAATCTTTGTCATACTTTTGGCATTGTTACACCTTAGGCTGAAGATGACAGTGGGAAATATTGCTAAAGAGTGACATAACAGCTTAGTTATTAATTAGGTCTCACAACTACTACTTTTAATAATTATATTTTCTCCTCCATCCCTTTACTCCAGCTGCCATCTTTCATTGTGGACAATAGAAGTACATAGTATTGAATTTAGGTTGTAGGAGTGAGGATGGATGAATGGCTACTTTCATTTCACAACAGCAGGAGTGAGTAGCTGTGGTAGATGCTTGTATGGCCAGTAAAATATAGACTATCTTTGCAGAAAATCTTTGCTGACAACTTTATCCAAGCAAAACATAAGATTGGAAGTTGAGTGATAAAAATTTTGGGTATGCTGGCTATTTTCTACTTATCTCACTAGATCATTTCTTATCCCTGCTTTGGTCTCTGCTGTGGACAACTGAGCACTGAGGACTGCATTGTCTAAGTAGTCTTGCCCTCTGGCTTCTGGCTGGATTTAAACCAAGGTACCTACCAAAGGCAGGACATCAAATCATGAGAGGAAAAAGAAGTAGAGATATCAATTTATTTCCCTCCCCTTCCTCTCTGTATTTTGGTTGTAGGTTTGGGTTTTTGTTTTTTGGGTTATTGTTTTTTTTTTCTTTCAGTCCGTGAGCACAGCTCCTGCACAATCTCCCACTCCCATGACTGGGAGAGGCTCAGAAAATGCTCATCCTTCTCTTGCCTTTCAGACCTCTTGCTGGTCCCCACAGGCTTTACAATAAATGTTTGCTTTCCATAGCCTTCACCACACTCTGGAAATATACCTTTTGTTATGCTCTTCTCAAAACTTTGACTATGTCACTCATATCCTCTGGCACACAAATGGACCTTTCATGCTAATGTTTATGTACTGTGCTGCAATGGTATCACTTTTATGTATCAATAAATGTATGTGCCTGTGTCTGAGAATTCTATCTACTTCAGTAGTCAACTTTTTAAATATTTACTAGCATTAAAGTAAGTGTTTTAACTTTGTAATTAAGTTAAGATTAAGATCTAAGAAGGAGGTGCATGGGAGGTACTGGTCTCCCAAAGGAGGAGAAAGGAGAATTTCATCGCTGATATGGTTTTGAATTGCTAATTGTGTTGCTAATATAAGAACATTCATACTTCTTTATTGTTGCTTTTAAATTATCTACATATTATGAGACTTTTATTGTCCACAAGAGCACACTGTCACCTCCTCAACCTTAGACAACATTGTAATTATGTATGAATAGATAGTAAGACTAATTGCCCACCCTATTTTTCTTCAGAAGGATTTTCCTTCTCTTGCTGCCTTAATTACTTCTCAATATTAATGTTAGTGTCAGCTTACCAAATTCTCAAGAAAATACTATTTGATTTTGATTTAAATTACATTGGATTTATTGCACTGATTTATTGTCAAATTTTATACTTTTATAATATTGATTTTTGTATAAATTTAGTTGGTTAATTTTTCAATTAAATTATAATTGTAACTATTAACTATACCTTTTACATTTCTCTTAGTATCTAAAGTTGATTATGGCTGTAAAATTACTGTCCTTAAAAAACATACATTCTCTGCTTTTGATGCCATGTGATATAAAAGACTTTTGCCTATTAAGCTCATATTCAGACAATTTGCTGAAATTCCATTATTTCAGATAATGTGTATGTGGAAAAGTCATTTTGAATAAAATGTATTTTTTGTTTTTTTAATCCTTATGCCTTTATTTGACTTCCCCTCCTTTCTATATTCCTTTTTAGAGTACCAGACAATGATGAGTAAAAATGGTAATAATAGACATTCTTTTTTTACTATTTTAAGAGAAATGCTACTAATGGTTCCCCATTAACAACAGGCTGTGTTATAAATGTGTAAAATCCATTACCAGGTTTTGGAATTTTCCTTCAGTCTATTTCTAGATTAACATTATCCCCCAAATCACAAGTGTTTTTTTACTTTTATTTAAAAAATTATAAAATTGTAAATCTTACTATGGTGAATAGTACCATCTACCCAGGACGATCTATTCCCCCTTGAAAGTCCTCAGCCTAGTAATGAGACTCCTTACTCATTTCTTCCAATTTCCAGGTGGTATAAGTTTTAATATCAACACCGTTGCCACCATTCATCACTAGATGCCTCTACTGTCTGCCTTTTGCTTACTGCTTTCTCCTTTCTTTTACATTCGCTCTTTAAAAGGGTGTCTGGCAGGTGTGTTTTGCATGTTTTTCTTACTGTCTTTGGGTCCAGAATGCATTACATACTGATTTTTATCCAGGATTTAGTTCTTTTGAAATGAGAAGACCATTCAGAGCATGTAGTCTGCTTCCCTATCATGAAAAGATGAAACATTTATTTCATATACAGATATTTTCATGATTAAAATAAATGCAATTTGAGAAAAATGGTAATGGGTAGGGCAATAAATATTGGAATATATAAAATATTGAAGGTAAAAGTAGTACACTGGATGTTAAAATAAAAAAATACCTAAAATAGAACCATCTATTTGATTACTGGACCATGAATACAATACACATCTTCATAGCCCATAATTTAATTTGCTTCTAGATAAAAGATAATGCAAATAAATTTAATAAAACTTCCTAAGAACTTCTTTGAAATATCTTGCTTACTTAAATTAGCACAAATGATATTTATAATATATAAATTGTTACAATTAATTATTGCTTCACTTTCTCATTGAAGTCTCTTTTCCATTTAATTAGTTCTCCATCTGGATAACCATCAATGTTTTACTCCTTCAGTCCAACTTCCAGACTGGCATGCTCTTTGGTATAAGGTACATAGCCCTATTGTTTATCTCCAGCAAAATTTCACAATTTATCCAGTAACTTGTAAGGTGACCCTGTTCAGTTATCTCTTTATTCATATGGACATCATCACACAGATTTATGAAAATTAGTAAACTCATGCCCTCAACTTTAACCTCATACTTTACCTTAACCACATTGATTTCTCCATTTCTAATTTATTTACAAATTAAGGAAAAATATTAGCTACCTTGATTATGGTTTCTTTTTCCTCCAAATTCTCTTCTCTCTTGCACCCTTGTCATTTCTGATCTGTTCATCATTATGAAGTGTCCCTACTTAATGAGTGACCTTTCTAATTATATGCACATTTGAGTTCCCCCAAAGCTTAACATGTCTTTTTTAAATCAGTTGTCCTTCTTTAATATCATTTTAAACTTTTCTTCTGTATTGATTCCTGTTCATGAGTTTACAAATATACACATCAAACCTTGGAATAATGCCTCCAAAATACCTTTCTTTGTTTTAAATTCATCCTTATTAAAGTAATTAAATGAAAAGAAGAATGAAGAACAAGAGGTATAACTTTCAAAGCATTCTTATTAAAAAAAAGATAGAAGGCATAGCCAGAGGTAAAAATACTACCTGTTAATAAACTAATCTAGAAGTTATCTCACTGATTTTTTATCAAAAGGCATAAATCAGAAGAAAATCCAGTTTTAAAAAATCTTATAGTGATCTAAAAATGTTCCTTTATAAAACATAGCAAAATAGCTGTTTAATCTATTTTTCACTCAGCATTTCACAATGTATTTTTATACCATTCACTTTCCTTTAAAATCTTTTACCAGAGCTGTATCAGAGTACACTATTAAGTACATTATAAAAGATTAGAATGCAATTTCTTTTGGCACTCTATTTAGGTTTACTATTGACTTCAAAGAATGTACGGGATATAGAAGAGTTATTTTCCCAGAGGTACAAATGAAAAATAATCCTGTCAGCAATTCTCATAGACAAGTGATGCAGAGGCAGTTTTAGCAAAGACATGGTATATCCTTTTAACCAGAAATGATTTGTGTTTTCTTGAGGCAATGCCTATCTGCTGCAATGTTAACATTGACATCAGAAGCTAGAAAATGACAGCAGAAAACAAATGGTCCTCGAGTGTGAAAATCAGCAAGTGAGAGCCTTGGCCTTTGGGAAAACATCAGGATGAGCATGAGCGACTACAGATTGTGAAAGGGCCATGAGGGAAACAAAGTTTTGCCACCCAAAATAGGTTTTTTAAATATTAATTTTAAGCCTGTTATTCAGAAACAGAAGTCTCTGCCCTGGCTATGCTGCTCACTTGGTTGGTGCGTCATCCCAATATGCCAAAGTTACAGGTTCTATACCCTGTTACGGCACATGCAGGAATCCACCAATGAATGCATGGATTGGAGAAACAACAAATTGATGCCCATCTCTCTTTCTCTCTCTTTCCCCTCTCCCCTCTCTCCTCTCTCCTTTCTTCTTCCTTCTTCTCTCCCTAAAACTCAGTAATTATCTTTTTAAAAGGGTCCTGTAATACAGGGCATTTTTTAAAGAAACAAAAGGCTCAGAAAGAAGCTTTCATCCTAGAGGAATTTAGATAGAAAAACCTGCTTAAAGTGTGGATGCATCACCTGAGTGCCATAATATAAACTTTTTTTATTTTAATTGTTGTTCAAGTACAGTTTTCTGTCTTTTAGTCCCATCCTAGCCCACCCCCCAACCCTCCACACCTCCCACCTATTTCCGCCCCCACTTAGTTTTTGTCCAAGTTTCCTTTATACTTGTTCCTGTAAACCCTTCACCCTTCTCCCCTGAAATTCCCTCCCCTCTCCCCTCTGGTCATGGTCAGCCTGTTCTCTATTTCAGTGTCTTTGGCTATATTTTGCTTGTTTGTTTGTTTTGTTGTTTAGGTTCCTGTTAAAGGTGAGATCATATGGTATTTGTCTTTCACCACCTGGCTTATTTCGCTTAGCATAATGCAAACTAAATGAGGCACAAGGGAGAAATCTAGCAAAGCCTGTTGTTGAACTTTCCTTTGTTTTCCATTGTTTCTGGGTGGTCCAGCAAGAATTTGTTTATCACGTGTTTGTTTTTTCTCATCTATGTGTGGATTTCTTACTCAGGTCTCATATTCCAATGGAAAAACCCCCATGTAAATCCATGATAAATTTGGGACATTTCTTTCCTGTTAACCTGTCTCATGTTAATTAGCCCAGCCAGCAGTTTGCGGGGTGTTTTTCTGACACTCACAACCACAAACTGTAACGTTTGCTTACATATAAGCCATAAACTTACAATAATTCTTATAGCATTCCAAGAGCGGCAACATCACTAAAACTATTATTTAAGTGAGGCAAGAAGAATTCTTAGCTGATGTTTCCTAAGGCAGACAGAATAGTCCTTTAAACATATACTCTCTCTCTCTTCCTTTCTCTTTCCTCCTCAAAGGAGGATGAGGACTAGGTGACTTTGGGTGGAGGGTATAATGAAGATGATGTAAATGAATTAGTGAAGTAACGAGAAGTGGATAATAAGAGCAGACACAAACAGCCACAGGGGAAAAACAAAGAAAGCATCAGAGCATTCCTGCCAGGAAGAGAAAACAAGGTGCCTCTCATTAAAAGAAGAGAAAGAGGAGAATATCAGCGAGAAATCTGGGAGATGTAAGAGCAAGGAGGGAGACACAGCTGCAGAGAAGGAAGAAGGCACTGGGTCAGAGGATTTAAGAAAAAAGAAGGAGGATGAACTATGAGCCCACTTTTTCATGGTGTGGGACCAAAACCAAAAGTGATCCCGCATCCACGAGTTAAATAAAAGAGGTAAAAGAGGTGACTGAAGAGACAATATGAGTTCAAATAAATTGTTGGTAAAAGCAGAAGAGCTAGAAAAACCTAAAGAACAGAAAAAGTTAAAACCACCAAGGTGTTTGATTTTGCTAGTGGAGAAGTCAGGATGACTGAGGAAGTGAATGCTGCATCTAAAGAGGCCAAATCTTTCTTCAAGCAAAATGAGAAAAAAAATCACAGACTAATGTCCCTTCAACTCTGCCATCACTCCTGGCCAGGTTAGAATTAGAAAGATCAAGGAGCATAAGCAGTTTTTAGAGAAAACTTGGAGCAAAGGATCAGAAGACAAGCACCTAGAGAAGTCCAAATTAAACTGGGAGAGCTAAAAGAAAGAAGAAGGCATTGATGAAGAACTCAGCATGCACAGTGGAAGGGAAAAGGATACATTGAACAGAAAGGTTTTCTAGACCTGGTGGACCATAGGCAGTTTGAAATTGAGTGAGATCTCAGGCTGAGCAAAGTGAAACCCTGATGTTCGGGAGGAAATCCATAGCAACTTAATCCTGTGAGTTTCTTGTGCGTGTGTAAAATGTCTCCAGTGTTTCTCCTCAACTGTTTATCCTAGCAAGGCCTTTCTACCCGCTGCATCGAATTTCTGTTTTTGTACTAGGGGGACACCCAAAAAATGGAATTTATTTATAAAAAAATTTTGTATTTATTCTTATATGCTTAAACTTCACTCACCTTCAAAGTACTCTCCATTTGATGCAATAGACCTATCGAGACTTTTCCATTGCTAAAACTGTTTTTGAACTCATTGATTTTGATGCCTTTTAGTGCCTCTGCTGTTTTTTGTTTCACCTCTTTCACATGATAAAACGTTTCCATTTGAGGACTTTTTTCACCCTGAAAACAAAACAAAAAATTGTTGCTTGGGGCAAGATGCCATGAATAGGGGCCATGCCATTTTTTGGTAAAAAACAGCTGAACACTCAGAGAGGCGTTGTTAGGTGTGTTCATAAATTACCCATCATGAAATGGGCAAACATTTTGAAAGAGTCTTCAAAAAAATTTCACTGAAACTGAGCACAGCCTCTCACAACAACACCATCTGGTACATTGATACAGATGGGTTCCTAGAACACTCATGTAGCAAGGGAAACCTGTACTACAAGGGACCCACCTTCCAGAAAACAATTCCATTTGGGGAGGGTGCCCCTTGTATCTTTATTTCACATGGTTTCACTCATTTTACTTTTAAAAGTTTGTCTTTAAAAATAAAAGTGTAAAAAACAGTTGGTCCTAAAAAGTAAAACTGTGTGTGTGGTGCATGTTAAGGACTTAGATTGTATATCTTTTCCTCACTGCAATCTCAAGATGCAAATGACACTTTAATAGGAAAGAAAAGTGGTTGCAGTGTATTTTCCATGTTTCCTTAGCACTAAAACTGGAAAAGCATAAGAAGGAGACACAATATCCATTTCTAGTGTGGGAGGTTCGTATGTGATATAGACAGACTGGAAGGAAATGGTCAAGTTGAAAAAAAACTTATTCAAAAAGTCATCTTCTGGTTAGTGGAGCTAAAAATGTTGGTGAGCACCACAAGTAGTTGTAGTCATGTACAATTTCCCATAAAATCAGTGTGCATTCTCCATGAAACTATTCTCTATTTCTGGTATTTAGGACATACTTTTTGCGCTAAAGTAAATAAGTAAATGAGTGAGTAAATGAATGAATGAATGAATAATAAATCATTGAATAAGGGAAAGATAGAAAATATTAAAATTTTCAACATTTATAGAATGACAGTAAACAAAATGAGTAAAATATGGAAAAATAGAGGAAATATGCCTTTAAATACTGAAAAATTAAAGATAAGTGATTCTTTTCATTTCTGGTAAATATATATTTGGTGATTCTAGAACATTATTTAAAATCTAAAATAATTTCCTTAATTTGCCAATCATATCTGATGAATTATCCTCTGCACATATTAGCTATGAGCATCATATCAGCACATATTAGCTTAGAGCACTAATGCTCTAAGCAGCCAAGAAGGTCTCAAAAGGTTATAATTTATTCTGAATCACTTCTTATTAACATTTTAAGTAGTGCAATTAAAATGCAAAGTGGATAATGATTATAATAAAGGACAAAAGATTCAATAATACAGCAGCATTTCTGACATCATTTAGACTTCAAAGGAAATGCCCCAGTGAATCAATATTAATTTATAAGATACTTTTATAGTCTATATCTTTATATGAGGTCACAGTAAACCTAATAAATAGCTTACTTTTACTGCTAATAAATTGGTCAGGAAATAAGAAATAGTTTAATATCATTTATATTTGATCAAATTTGTATATCCTGAACAACTTATAAAATATTTTTAATTTATTTTTAGAGAAAGGGGAACAGATGGAGAAAGAGAGGGAGAGAAACATCAGTCTGTGGTTGCCTATGGTGCTCTTCCAACTGGGGACCTGGCCCACAACCCAGGCATGTTTCCTGACTGGGAATTGAACTGGCGACCCTTTAGTTCACAGGCCAGCTTGAAATTCACTGAGTCACACCAGCAAAAGCTGTATATCCTGAACTCTTAAAAGTCCTTTAACAGTATAGTAAAAAATATTGAAAAAATAAGTAGGAGTTTAAGGAAGATTTTAGAGATCTATTTGGTTTAATTCAGTAAGATGCTTATATACTATAAGAAGAGTATAAAAGGGTGGCTTAAATTCAAGATATTAATCATTCAACAAACATTTATAGAATGTATAGTGTGAGCAAAAGTCTAAAAATTCATACAATAGGAGAGTAAACATTCAATGGAATTTCATAGAGATTAACCAGTTGTTGAGATAAATTGAGAAATAATTTTCAGAAATGGTGAGGTCTGAGCTGTGTCTGAAAGAACAAAAAGGACTTTGTCAGAGAAGAAAGAACATTTCTGATAAAGGGAGCAGTGTTATTCAAAATTTCAAATGTATGAAATTCAGTGCAAACTCAGGAAAGAGGAATTTGTTCTGTGAGAGGATGACTTTGTAATCAAAGTGAATAAAGCAAATGAGGCCAGAAAATTACTTGTTCTTAAATGTAAATTGGGAAGAAATTTGTCAATGATGCCATGGTCTACACACATTGACATTTAGATGGTTAAGAATATCTAGTGAAAACAAACCTCTAACATTATCTCACATTTGGCACTTTTTATGATTTTCAGTATGGAGAGTATCTGCTGTCAGCAAAAAATATTTATTAGGGGTCCATATGTAGGAGTCAGAGAACTAGATGATGAAGGATAGGTATAGGTAAAGCAGAAGAAGTCTTTTATGTTTTAGAGTAACTCATAAAATGTGTATTGAGAGGAATTCCATTTTCAGTATGATATGTAAAGACTGGAACTTGTTATTCCCACCCTGATAATAAGAAAAAAAGAATGAATAAACTGGAAAGCAATTACTTTTCTTGGCCCAGTGTCATTTTGAGAATGCCCAATGTGTAAAGAATTTTTATGAGTTTATTTGAGCAAAACGGATGACACGCCAGAAGCAAGATCTCAAATGCTCTAGTGAAAGAAAATTGTGCAGTTCTTTTTATACAATGGATTAAGAAGGGGACCTACGGTCAAAAAAGGAAAAAGGACCCATGGACATGAATAACAGTGTGGTGGTTGCTGGGGGGAGGTTGGCATAAGGTGACTAAATAGTAATGGAAGAAATACTACAAAGATTCATTTTAAAAAAATGAAGAAAAGTAGCTCCTTGTTTGGAACATCACTGTGAACTATGATGGCATTATTTACCACATGAACCCCTCCCTCTACCCCCAACCCCCAAAGAAAAGAAAGGAATCTAAGGAAGGTTGCAAGAAGGTGAGAGAAAACAAGGCAGGGGAATATGATTGATTGGATTTCTGATATTGAATAAGAGTATATGCTCTCTTAATAGTGGTTATGTCTCTGAGGTATCTAGAAAAGAGGATTACTCCTGACATTTCTTCCCCCAGCCCAGGCTTATTTGTGGTTTATTAGTTTGTTTTTTCCCCATTATCATTTAGTCCCACTATACCCCTTCCACCCAGCATCACTACACTGTTGTCCATGTCCATGAGTCCTTTTTCCTTCTGCTCAGTCCCTCTACCCCCTACCCTCCCACCCCTCTTAGCTGTTAGCTTGTTCTCTATCTATGAATCTGTTTCTATTTTCCTTGTTAATTCAGTTTGTTCATTAGATTCCCCATATGAGTAAAATCATATGGTCTTTGCCTTTCTCTGACTGGCATATTTCACTTAGCATAATGTTCTCCAGGTCCATCCATGCTGTCACAGAAGGTAAATTTTCATTTTTTATGGCCAAATTTAGTATTGTGTTGTGTAAATGTCCAGTAGCTGTTTTAAACACTCATCTACTGATGGACACTTGGGCTGTTTCCGTATCTTCACAATTGCAAATAATGCTTCAGTGAACACAGAGATGCTTATGTTCTTTTGAATTAGTGTTTTGGATTCCTTTGGATATATTCCCAGAAGTGGGATCGCTGGGTAAAAAGGAAGAACTATTTTTAATTTTTGAGTTATCTCCACACTGCTTTCCACAGTGGCTGCAACAATCTGCATTCCCACCAACAGTGAAAATGATTCCCCTTTCTCCACAACCTCACCAGCACGTTGTTTATTGAATTACTGATGATTGACATTCAGACAAGTGTGAGGTGATATTTCATTGTGGTTTTCATTTGCGTTTCTCTGATGATTAGTGACGTTGAGCTTCTTTTCATATGTCTATTGGCCATCTGTATGTCCTCTTTAGAGAAATGTCTATTCAGGTCCTTTGCCCATTTTTTACTTAGGTTGTTTTTTTGGTGTTAAGTTTTATAAGTTCTTTATAAATTTTGGATTTTAACTCTTTAACAGATGTATAGGCAAATATGTTTTCTCATTCTGTGGGTTGTCTTTTTATTTAGTCGATGTTTTCTTTTGCTGTGCAAAAAATTTTTAGTTTTATTTAGTCTCATTTGTATTTATTTATTTACTTACTTATTTATTTATTTTTGTTTTTTCACCTGGGAAGATATATTTGAAAATAATATTGCTATGAGAAATGTCCAAGATTTTTGCTGCCTATGTTTTCTTTTAGGATTTTTGTGGTATGGGGTCTAACACTTAAGTCTTAAATTTATTTTGTATTTATTGTGTATTTATTGTTTTTGTATTATTATGGTATAAGAAGGTGGCCTGGTTTCATTTATGTGCATATATCTGTCCAATTTTCCCAACACCATTTACTGAATAAACTCTCTTTAGTCCATTGTGTGTTTTAGTTTCCTCTGTCGAGTATTAATTGACTATGAAGTTGTGGGCTTCTTTATGGGCTTTCTATTCTATCCCACTGATCTTGTGTCTGTTTTTATGCCACGACCATGCTATTTTGGTTACTATGGCCTTGTAGTATAGTATGAAATTAGGTAATGTGAATCCTCCAACTTTGTTTTTCTTTCTCAGGATTGTTGTTGCTATGCAAGGCTTTTTGTCGTTCCATATAAATTTTTGAAGTACTTGTTCTACTTCTGTGAAATATATCATTGGAATCTTGATAGGAATTGCATTGAATCTATAGATTGCTTTGGGTAGTATGGACATTTTAATGATGTTAATTCTTCCTATTCATGAACACAATATGTGTTCCCACTTATTTGTGTCTTCCTTACTTTCTTCAGTGTCTTGTAATTTTCTAGATTACAAGATTACAAGATGGGATATTGGAAAGTCATCATTTTTTACATCATCAGTGAACCATACCACAGAGCCAGTTACCCCTGTGCATGTATCAGGAGATTATTTTCCTCTAGATACTACAAGAGCCCTTCTTCCACTGGTAACAGGTAGAGTTTCTCTAGTAACATTTTCACCAAAATAAATAGCATTCTGGACTATAAAATATACATTAATAAGCTAAAAATAATATAAATTATAAAAAGTATAATCTCATAACACAATGGAATTAAGCTTGGTGTAAATAACAGAAAGATAAATGGAAAATCCTGAATATTTGGGGATTAAGCAACACACTTCTAAATAACAGTGGTTCAAATAATATCTCAACAGACATTTGAAAATATTTTGAACTAAGTAAACATCAAAATAAAACACCAAAATTTTATAACTAAAAATTATTTCTCAAATAAAATAAAAATACTAAAAATAGTGCATAGTGGAAAATTAATAGCATTAAATGCAACTGAGAAAGGAAGAAAGGTATAAAACAACAATCTAAGATTTCACCTTAGGCAACTACAGGAAGAGAAGCAATGTAAACTTGATGCAATCAGATGGAAATAATACAAATTAGAGTAGAAATCAGTAAAATTTTAAAAAGTAAGAGAAAAAACCTGCAAAAGCTGGTTCTTTAACAGGTCAATAAAATTTCAAAGTGTGTAATGAGGCTAACCAAGAAAAAAATTAGAGAAAAAAACTAACGTCTTAAATGTTGTAAGGATCACAACTAGTTATACTGATAAAAAGGATCATAAAAATTCTATAAAAAATTGTAGGCCTATCCATTTAAAACTTGGATAAAGTGAACCAACTCACTAAAATGGCCGCTATAATTAAAACAGTCTGTTACTGGCATAAGAACAGACACATAGATCAATGGAACAAAATAGAAAGCCCAGAAAGAAACCTATGTCTCTATGCTCAATTAATATTTGACAAAGGGGGCCTAAGCAAAACATGGGGTAAACATAGCCTCTTCAATTAATGGTGTTGGGAGAATTGGGCTGGTACACACAAAAAAGTGAAACTAAACCACCAGCTTACACCATACACCAGAATAAACTCAAAATGTATAAAACACTTAAACATAAGTCATGGCATCATAAAAGTCCTAGAGAAAAACTAAGGCAGAATAATTTCAGATATCCCACGTAGCAATATTTTTGCTGCTATCTCCCCTAAGGCAATGGATATAAAGAAAAGAATAAAGACATGGGACTACATCAAATTAGAAAGCTTCTGCATGGCAAAAGAAACCATTATCAAAATGAAAAGGGAGCTGACCATATGAGAGAACATATTTGCCAATGATACATAAGACAAGAGTTTAATCTCTTAAATATATAAAGAACTCATATGACTCAACACCAAGAAGACAGACAATCCAATTTAAAAAGTGGGCAAAGGAACTGAATAGACACTTCTCCAAGGAGGGCATACAGATGACCCATAGACATATGAAAAGATGCTTAGCATCACTAGCCATTAGGGGGATGCAAATTAAAAAAGAGGGGTAGGATTGAGGGTGGGAGTGAGGATGGCTGGTGTTGGGGAAAGTGGTGGGGGGGAAATGGAGACAAATGTACTTGAACAAGAATAAAAAAAATAAAACTGTGATGAGATATCACCTTATACCTGTCAGAATGGCAATCATTAATAAATCAACAAACAAGTGCTGGCGAGGATGCAGAAAAAAGGTAACCCTAGTGCACCATTGGTGAGAATGCAGACTGATGTAGCCACTGTGGAAAACAGTATGGAATTTTCTCAAAAAATAGAAAATGGAACTCCCTTTTGATCCAGTGATTCCAGTGCTGGGAATATACCCTAAGAATACTGAATCACCAATTCAAAAGAAATTATGCACCCCTATGTTCATAGAAGTGCTATTTGCAATAGCTGAGTGCTGGAAATAGCCTAAGTGCCCATCAGTTAATGAGTGGATAAAAAAGAACTATGGCAACTTTGCACAATAGAATACCTTGCAGCAGAAAGAAAGGAGCACCTACCTATTGTGACAGCATGGAGGGAATGGAAGAATATTATACTACATGAAATAAGCTAGTCAGTGAAAGAAAAATCCCATACAATCTTACTTATAAGAGGAATCTAATGAAAAAAATTACAAACAAAATATAACCACAGGAATGGAGAAATGGAACATATTGAGAGTGACCAGAGGGGAGATGGGAGGGGGATAATAGTGAAAAGAAGGGGAAGGGCCTAATCAAAAGATATGTGGGAATAAGCCATGGACATGGACTACAATGTGGGAATCAACTGTGGAGTTGGGGGTGAGATGGGTAGATGGGACAAAGGGGGGAAATTGAGATAACTGTAATAGAATAATAATAAAAATGATTAAAAATAGTAAGTTAATGAATAGATCAAACAGAATAGAAATACTAAAATATATAACATGTAATATGGATATATCCAAATGAAACTTTATTATATATGTTTGTTATATTTATTTTACATGCTTGCTTATGTATAATATATTGTCAACTACAGGTTGTTGTAAAAAATATTTCAAGCCACAGATTATAGGATTTAGTGTGATGTTATTTGAATGTATTTCAAATGTAAGATTTTCATATCAATTTGCTATTTGACATACTTATAATAACAACTAACATGTTTTGAGTTTCTGTTATATTCTAATGACACTGTTCTAGGCTAAAATCTCTAAACTCTCTCTCACACACACACAAACACACTCACATTTCATTTATTCTCACAAAATCCTGTATGGTAAATGACATAGCTCTTCTTGAATGATAGTTTAAGCTAGTTGTCTAAGGCACATACATATCTATGATTATAATAATCCTTGACTTTTTAATAGAGAAGTAGGTGCACTATGGCTTTTATCATTCAACCTCTATTGACAATTATCTTTGGCATACAAGTAAAATGAAAAAAATTGCTCAGAATATGTACTAAGACAGCTATATCATTGTATCAGTTAAAATACTTTGGTTACTGAATCCCAACTTAACATATGTCTTGTAGAAAGGGAATTTTATTATTTTATGTGGTCAAGATGGCAGGATTACCATTAGAAACAAGAATCAGACTTGATTCAAACTCTTGCCTTTGCTTCTTAAGACAGGTTGTGGTCATTTTCTCTTATGGATTATCTGTGTCTTATAGCTCTATCCAAGAGTTCCTGCCTTTGAGCAGCAAGCAACTTTGGGCAGGAGTGGCAAGGCAATACCCTCTGCTCTCATGCTGTATCCCAATGGATCATAGGTCACAATGGGAGGGATTATTAATTCTGCCACGCAAGGGACACACAGTTGGAGATATCTAATAGTATTCAGGGGTAATCATCTTTCTCAATTTCACTGGCTTTTTCTGTATATTTCCCTTTTGAGATAGTTCATTAACTTTGACATGGATCAATGAATTCAGCTTTCAGAAACTGGCAAATTATATGATTGGTAGTCCTCAGTAGTCTTGGATCACTGGAACCTGGAATAATAGACTTCCTTTAATCAAAGTGTTCTTCACTGGAATATGCCAAAAAGTATTTTGAGAAAAGTAGCCAGAACTCTTCATACCTCTGATTTTTTTTTCTACACAGTGCTCCAAATTCTCAGAAATACTTGATGTGTGACTAAGATTCACAGAGTTAAAATAATTACTTAGTTAAATGATATGGAACCATGATACAAACTGGCAAAAGCAAATTCTATGATGCAAAATAAAGTGAACTATTCTTAGTAAGTAGAACTAATATTGTTCTTACAACTTGTTTAGTTATGTTCATCATACAAGATAGTATCAGACAATCTCTTTGTGCTCCAATCACAGATTTTTAATTGAAATTATTGAGATGACATTGGTTAATAGGATCATATAAGATCATATAGATTTTAGGTGTACATTTCTATGACATATGATCTGTACAATACATTGTGTGTCCACCACCCAAAGTCAAACCACCTTCTGTCATCCTACATTTGGTTCTCTTTACTGCCCCTACCTCCTTCCCTCTGCTAACCATCACACTGTAGCCTGTGTCCATGAATTTCAGTTTTATAATCCATATATGAGTGAAATCACATGGTTCTTAGTTTTTTCTGACTGAATTATTCTCTTAGCATACTATTCTCAAGGTCCAACCCTATTTTCCATGAAGCATTCACTCAATGTAGACACAAAAACCCTTGAGACCCACTATTCTGTCTCTGAAAAGAGTATACAAATTAGTAAAGTTTGTAGACTTTTCCTGGAGATATGGTATCTGAGGGTGAATCAATTAATGGACTTGGGCATCCTTGGATGCCGTAACAAAATATACTAGTTTGGGTGGCTTAAATAACAGGAATGTATTTCTCACTATTCTGAAGAATAAAAGACCAAGATCAAGGAGACAGCATGGTCATATTTCAGATGGGGGCTCTCTTCATGGCTGGTAGACCTTGTCACCTGTATAAAATGTAATTTATACATTATTTTTATAATGATTTTGCTTTTTACATAAGTAAATGATCATGCTTTCTAAGCCCCACAAATACTTAATTAATTTTTGAAAATTAGTCATACTAGTTAGCTATCTTTCAAGTACTAGTTAATTATGTGTGTTTATATATGTTTATATATACACTAAATAAATATATACATATATATTCGCATACAATGTCTCTTCATAGACTTTTAGAGAAGCTAAGTCTAGCAATTTGTTGTCAACAAAAACTGCCTTTACTATCTGATTTCTAGGTTATATATAAGGCTCATAATCATGTAATTGTTGTTTTACACCACATGAGCCATTATGTCTAGTAATTCCAACTGAAAGATTTGATACTGGCTACAAGACTTATCTGGTTACCACATAAAAAATTAACTGCTGGTCTTTTTAAAAATTTCTTTATTTTATTTTAATTGTTGTTCAAGTACATAACTGCTGGTCTTGAATGCCAGAATAGTTTATGTTGACCAAATATTTTGTTAAAAGGTGTTTAAATTTTTCCTTTCCTTTATTTGTTTTATCTTCAGTTCTTCCCAGGTTGGAATTAACTCTATTGAGAAAGCTCGAAGTAGAATGGAAGTGTTTTTTAAATGTGTATTCAAATCCTACAGTCAAAGGTGAGCTACCGCAGGTCTCACATATTGCAGCGTGGCTAGTAGGTGCCTTTGTCTTTGAAACTACTTTTCCCAGGGGGAGACTATAAATAAAAGAGTCTATGATCTGTAAATTGCAGCTAAACTGCTCAAGCTGGTCTTTTCCATAAATACTTTTCTTTACAGTTTACAATACTCAGAATTCAGCTGCTGTTTAGGCAATGAACTTAAGTTTTGTTGTTCTTGTTCATCCTATGGGCTTGACATGAACTTGCAAAGAGGTGAACACAAAGTATAGAAGTCTTGAGATATTTTAATTCTAATTCAATAGATGAAAAGGTCAGCCAAATAAAAGAAAATGAATAGAAACTTGGACAGACAAGAAAACAAAATAAAAACCTTTCCGGGTATAATCATTTTATGCCATTTAATTGTATTAAGCATATCATGGTCAATGGCCATAATGGGATGGCTATGGAGGGAAATAATCTAAATCAAATTTCTTCAGCTCATTTGTGCATTCTGTTTTTCTATTTTCCATATTAAACTTTCATAATTGATTCACCTTACCTTTTATATTAGATTACTTAATTCCTACAGACTACCATGGCCTGGGGAGTCATAACTCATCAAAGAATAAGCAGAATTCTTTTCAAAGAAATTCGTAAAATCAGTGCCCATTCCTAAGAATCAGCACATGTAATTTGTATGTGGACTATGCCTTTAAAACATCACCACAAAATTTTAAAAATGATAATTTAACACTTTAGTGGCATATAACATTATTATTAATATAATTATTGTTTTTCAATTATTAATCTCCATATGAAAACATTGTAAGCAAATTAAACTGAAGTAAAGTTGAACATCTAAGTTTCATCAAACGAATGTTACAAACTAATCTTTCTAGCTATAAAAAGTATTTTAATGGCTGCCACTTGAAAAGTAGGACCTTCATTTGATTTATAATACTCTTCATACACTCTGCTTCCATCTTTAGAAAATAATTCAAAATAACATATTTCAAAAGAAGTTTATGATAGAGGTAGTCTTAAAATACACTTTTGCATCTGATCTTCCTTTTGCTGGCATCTTTCTAATTTTAATCAGAAAAAAATATAAAGGATGTATATATAGTCAAAACATCCTGGAGTATGATAATCTAACTAAAAGTAAGGCAAAAGAAAAAAAAGAAAGAAAAATTAAGGGATATATTTTTATTCACATATTCTTTTACTCTGTTCCAATTCTCTTTTTTCCCTCTTTCACTTTCTCATCTTTTATCAAAACACTTCTGAGTGCAATCTTATTGATTCTGTAATCAATCAACCAGATCACCTTGTTCTGCAAAAATTCCCTGGGAACCTGACCTCTGCTACCTGATATTTACTATTTTCAGCTAAGATGCTCATAGTTCCTATTATGTTAACACTGTATTATAGCATTGCCAATTTAAGATGTGCCTTTATCACAAAGAAGACTAATTGTAAGAATTTCAGTCTTGATAGCCTACAGAACAGAGATTAAAGTCAAATTGACAGAATGCTCCTCATGTGTTGGCTTTGGTTGTCATGGAAAAGATCTTCTATGAAACTGACAAGTGGCACAGGTTATCTAGAAATTTTAGATTGTAGAGTACAAATATATAAATTTTAAAATTCAGATGGGCTTTTTCTTGACTTAAATGACTGACTGGAGAATTAAAAATGTGTGTTTAACTCTAAAATTCAATCCATGTTGCTTCTTTAAACCAAATCAAAGACTATGTTTTTATGCATTTTTCTCCTAGAATACTATTAAGTGAGAAATTCAAATTGACCAATTGCAACATTAAGTTTACAATAAACGGGACAAGATTAAGTGTATCCTGATTACTTAAAGTAATAATAATAATTAAATGCCTGTCTTTGGGGCTACCTTTCCAAACCAATATTGATAGACAGAGAGAGATTCAAGAAAGGCCAGTACACATTATTGAACAGTTGAAAAAATTAACTCTTAGGGGAATACCTATTGCATTATTGAGAAGGATATAATTCATGAGTGCAAATTAGTAAGAAAGAAAAAATACAGATAAATAAGAAGAAAATAGTCTAAGATTTAATTCATAAATATTTATTGATTTACTTAAGTATTAACATATTAGTGAATAAAGCAGTAGTAATATGTGTACTAATTCAAATTTGACAAATGATATCACATTTATAAAATTGCAAGTTACTTTCCTTATGTATTCTATACTACCCACTGATTCTATAAATCAGTGGATTTATTTTTAAAGACTGTAGGGTAGTTCTGGTTCAGAACAAATCTCATTACCTACCTGCTGTTCCTCCCATGAACTTAGCCTGTTAATCAAAACACCACCTGGTATAGATCATTTGGATATTAGGAAATATAATTGTTTATCTCTTAGAGTTTATATTATCAAATCAAAAGCCTTTCTTTGTCTTTGAATAAAATAAGGGCACACATTAGGATATATGGAAATATCCTCTTCCACAGTCTCTATTTGTAAGACTCTGCCGTGATACCTGTATTGTTACAGTCTTAATATAATGTATTTAAATACTAATAACAGTGTATTGACACAGCTTTTGCAGGGTCATTATTCATTTTCCCAAATAATCACGGAAAGGAGATACAATCCCATACTATATTCCACAAAGAGACTCAAATTTTATATCTTAGATCCAAAATATTTCTAAAATACAATCATTACTCAAATAGAATGTATACAACTTGCAAATAAATTTGTGATCCCACAACCAATATTAGGAATATTGCATACAGTTTGCCACATGCTCATTAATTTTGTTAAAGTTGTGTTATTTTTTATTATTTTAAATGGAAATTTGTTCATAACCTAAGAAAACACATATTTTAATGAAAATAATGTATCGAGAAATAATAACAAATAACTATGTTTGGTATGTATATGTTCTTATGTGTCCTGAACTTAGGTAGGATTAATCATTGGGGTTGAGAGAGACAATTTAATTACTATTTCCTGACTTATATATACAGAATGACAGCAATTGGGAAAAATACATATCTGTATAGTGAATGTAGAATAACTTTTTTTTCTTTCAGTATTGCCTACATATTCTTTCATGCAAAAGGTGGAGTCATCTTCATTTATTAGAAGCACTTTGGCTCTAAAGTGCAGATAAAAGTAGTATTTTAAAATGAGAATTCAATAAAAATTTAAAACAAAATATTGTGGAGTAAATGATTTACTCCATGATTGTGGAGTAAAAGTGGAATATTTATTAAAGGAATTTGAGTGAGTAATAATCATGCAGTTCAGGAAACATTGATTGGCTATTCATACTCTCTTCAGATATGTTTCTTTCAATGTGATCCTCTCTGATAACTAACAGGAATAACTGATTTTTGCTTATCTGAAAATAGTCACTTTGCAGGTAAGATTTTATCACTGTTGATGGTCTGTCTGGCAAAAGTGCAGCCATTGTTAATATAAAGAGAATGGTGTGTGCAACACTGATGTAATGTGGCAGCCAGGGAGAGTGGATTGGAATGTGCACATGTGAACAAGGATGGTTTCACTGTGAGTGGTACACTCTTTTGAATGACCATGTGTACTGTGTGGCCCTAACCTTCAGAATGACTGAGCTAGTATAGCAATGAACCTGGATCATATTTTGTGTTAAACTTGAAAATTCCTCTGCAGAAACTATTTGAATGAGTCTGGAGACTTTTGAAAACAATGCAATGAGTTCAGTGAAAAACAAAGTGTGGCCCAAACACTTCAAAGATGGTCAAGAATCTATTAAAAGTGATCCACATTCTGAAAGGCCTACAACAAGCAGAACACCTGAGAGTGTCGAACGTGTACAGGCTGCAATCAAGAAAGATTGGGGACTGAAAATGCGAGAACTAGATGATCTGGGGATTCCAAAAACTACTGTCTGAGATTTTGACACAGGATCTTGGCATGTAGCCTGTTGTAGCAAAATTTGTTCTGCGGCTTCTGCTACTAGAGCAGAAAGAGCATTGTGTTATAGTTGCTAATGACTTGATTCAAACCACTTCCAATGAACCAGATTTCCTCTAAAAGATCATAACCAGAGATGAATCATGAGTCTACAGCTACAAGTATGATCTGGAATCAAAGGCCCAGTTGCCCCAATGGAAGTTGCTTGGCTCCATGCCCAGAGGAGGTACAGTAAAGTATAACAAGATCAAGACCATGTTAACTGTGTTTTTTTTTTTATGTGGAAGGTGTTGTTTATCATGAGTATGCCCCTCCAGGCCAAACAATTAGTGAGTACTACCTCAGTGTTCTTTGTCAGTTGAGAGATACAATATGATGAACATGGCCAAAGCAATGGGTAACTGGTGACTGACAGCTTCCTTATGACAACATACATGCTCATATATCCCATCTCATGCAGAATTTTTTGGCAAAACATTAAATTACCCACGTGGCTCAGCCCTCCAAAGCCCAGATTTGCCCCCCTATGACTTCTGGCATTTCCCAAAATTAAAATCACCTTAGAAAGAGAAGAGATTTCAGACCACTGATGAGATTAAGGAAAATACGACAGGGCAACTGATGGCGATTCCAACAAAGGATTTTGCAGAGTGTTTTGAACAGTGGAAGAGATGCTGAGAGAACTGTGTGAGGTCTGAAGGTGCCTACTTTGAAGGTAACTAAGGTGTCATCATTCTATATGCAATGTATCTTGTATCTTCTTAATAAATGTCTTTTTCATATTTGAATGGATGGATACTTTCTGGACAGGTATGACGGTCAAAATCAAAGGAATACTGAAGTTGATGGAAACTGGCACAACGTGATAATAAATATTTGTTTATATAATTTATGTCATGCAGGATGGCAAGTCCATAGTCTTCAGAGTCAATGTTCCAGTTCAAGTGCTTTAGCCAGAAGCTGCTATAGAACAAGTAAGGACTGATATTACAGTTCAGAAGCCATCAGGAAAAATTCTCTCAACTGAAAAAAGAGTCATCTTTTTGTTCTATTTAGGCATTCAATTGGTTGAATGAAACCCACTCACATTATGAAGGGCAATATACTTTACTTACTCTAATTATTTAAATACTAATTTCCAAAACACTTTCACAGAAACACACAGAAAGATATTTGACCAAATATCTGGGGACCCTGTAAGCCAGTCAACTTGACACATAAAATTAACTCTAATAATATGGATATTCTCACTCCTTCTACCCAAAGAAGAATAACAAATACAGTCAATGACTTCCACTCCTAATTTGGAAAATTGCTTTGAAATAATTATATAGTTTCTCTTCTCGCAACACTAATACTCTGATTTTATAAAGCTCATAAATTCTCATAAATTTTAAAGCAATAAATAGATTATTATATTTTTTGTGGTCAGGTAAATTGAGTTCCAAGATGATATTGTATAGGGTTATGCAAGGACTACAGGCATTTAAATTTTTCTGGTTTTTATTATAAATAAAATACCTATGTACAATCTCCTACATGGTTCAGTCTGCATGGGTTTTTTATTTCTTTCAGTAAGTATGGAGAGTGGAATGGTTGATTTTATGTAAGATTATATATTATATGCTGATTAAATGTGAGATTAGTTATGTGTATTATACTGTATATTGGTTTCTTACTATGGTTCAAATGGTACATACATAATAACCAATGATGTTGAAAATGACTTCATTTTCTTATTAGTCATTTGACTATCTTCCTTTATGAAATGTCAATTCAAGATTTTGCCCCTTTATTTTAATTTCTTTGTGAAGTTCTTCATTATTTAAACATAAGAACCACTTATATATTCTGGTTACAAAACATTTCTCAAACTTGGGTAACAAGTTCTGCACTCAATTCCAATGTGTGTTTACAGGGCAGTGTTTCTTTACTGCCAAGCAATTCTCCAAAGCAGGGTATATACAATTCAACTTAATTCTGACACTATTTACCAGAGGACAGCATCCTATTCCACAGAATAAGGGTTCAGCTCCAAAAGACACCCTCACCTATTCAGAAACCAACCATAAGCTCAGGTTTTCTTGAGTCCCACCAACATTGGCTATAGATTGGAGATTCCACCAAACCACTCCTTGGGTTTGATTAATTTGGTAAAGCAACTTCTATAATTCAGAAATAGTTTACTAACTAGATTACCAATTAATTATAAAAGATTATTATATAAAATTCAGTAACAGTCAGATGAGGGAAATGCATATGTTAGCATTGGTATTTAGTGAGAAAAGAGGATCAAAGTGATTAGACATTAAGCTTAATAAACTGGGAAGCATGAGGTTGTCTGATTCACCAAGAAGCTACAGCTTCACATCCCAAGGTATTGCAGCATTGTTGTGCCAAGGACATGAATGCTTCTCCCTTCCTCACTCCAGTACCTGATTGTTGTGAGGCGCAGGGGGAGGTGCTGGACCATAGAGTCCTGCAAAGTCTAAAACTAGGGAGTATTAATCCATTCAAAGCCTGTGGAAGTCTGGAAAGTTGATTGGTCATTTTGAGAAACCACCTGGTCTGGCCCAAATCCAAACTCGTGGTTATAACCCCAGGGGAATAAAATGTTCCCTATCTCTTCCTTGTGACCTACAACTGCACAGTGCACATTCTTGTTCTGTGAATGGCCCCAGGAGGAAACCTAAACACCAAAGCACACAAATGGATTATAGCTAGAAACACATAATACAAACTAGCTGGATATTGGACTGGACTGTCCTCTAATATGGAGCATAACCTTGGATGGTGGCCTTTATCCTGGCTCTACTGAAAACAAGATTGGATTTTTTCCATGGTGAGACGGATGGAGATGGGACCTTGGGAAGTCAGGTAGGAAAACCCTTTCATTGTACATCATCAATAACTGTACCACAGAGCCATATCCTCTCATGCGGGCCTCAGAATTTTTTTTCCCTTTAGACACCAAAAGAACCCTAGTTCCACTGATAACACATAGGGGGATGGTATGTGGGAAGGAGCAAAGAACTTCCATGCACTTTGAATCAGCCACTCTCCCTGAATCACCATAGGTTGATCAAATGGAAGCTCTCTAAACCCCATCAGTTTGGAGTTTTATGGAGATTCCATTACCTATTCCATTACCTATTCCAATTAATTAAATTTTTGGCCATTGGTAATTAATTCTACCTCTAGTCCCTCTCCTCTCTCTCAGGGTTTGGAACCAACAGTTCCAACCTTCTAATAATATAATTAGGTCCCAGTGGCAGCTAGTCCACATTCTTGGGTTACCTAGTGACTTCACAAAAGATACCTCATTAACATAGCAAAAGCACCTTTATCATTCATGATGGTAAATTCCGAGAGTTTTAGAAGCTTTGTGTTAGAAACAGAGATGAAAAACAAATGTATAGATTTCCTATCATAAATCACAATATCATACTATGTACAATATTATCTCCTTTTCTTTAGTTTGCCTTTTAATATTTAAATAATATTTCCAAAAATACTATTATGTAACATGATTTAAATAGACAAATTTAAATAACTACACTGAACATCTGTAATCCATATTTAGAGCCTATCTTTAATGTATAACTATGTTTGCTTTCTCTATAAACCTGTTAGTCCACCCTGTTTTAAATACATTTTAAAGTAAATTTCAGTCTTAAGTACCATGTCCCCTAAATACTTCAGCATGCAAATTGCTAAATAGAGGTCCATATTTTTGATAGATTTTAAAGAAGTTTTTCTCATTAGAAGGTTTTCAAACTTGATGCAGCAAAGTTTATAAATTGCTAATTGCTTAACTTAGAACATTTGATATCTTCTCTAAATTTAAAAAGATTGAATCCTGTTTTATTCAGAAAGGTTTATAACTCCAGAAACATATAGATTTTTCACTTTATATAAAGTTTGAAACTTCTATAAGGGCATGTTTATGCTAATTTTTATAAATACTACAATATAAACATGGAAATTAATTTCTTGCTCATATTTGGCTATCTAGTTGTTCTGAAATAATTTGTTTAACAAAAGGTTTCCTGGTTGCTTGGTACCTTAGCTGAGTATCAATCTACAGCAGAGTCATGGCTATGTTTCTGGACATTCTATCCATTAATAAGGTTCTGAATACATATGCATATAATTTCCAAATCAGGTATCATTTATCTTTTAATTTTATTTTTATTTAAGATTTTATTTTGGGTATTCTAATCCTTTCTATTTTCTACATACATTTTAGAATAAACTTGTTAATTTTTACTAAACTCTTGCTGGAGTTTGAACAAAGTGATGTTGAATGTATAGATGAATAAATCAAAATTACCATTTTAAAAATAGTGAGCTTCCTGTGCTCACTTTGGCAGCATATATACTAAAATTGAAATGATACAGAGAAGATTAGCATGGCCACTGGGCAAGGATGATACACAAATTTGTGAATTATTTATTGCATATTAAAATGAATAAATAAATAATGAGCTTCCAGATTAATGAATATGGCATATAATTCTATTGATTTAGGTGTTTTAAAATATATTTTGGAAACATTTTCTCATGTGAATATAATGCTTTATCAGTATATTGTTATATTTATCCTTCATGTTTATTTTAAAATACTATTATAATGTACTACTCTTTTAATATCAGCTTATTATTTGTGGATAGTATAAATAAAATTGATTTTTATATTGTCTGTGAATTGTACTAAGTTCCTTTATTACATTTCATTTTTGGTAGATTTCGTCGAATTTTTTGTGTGTGCACGATTGCTAGAAAATGAAAGTTTTGTCTTCATTCTTACCTGTAGTCTTTTATTTATTTTTTCTTGCCTTATTGTACTGATTAGCACTTCTAGTTTAACACTGAGCAAAAAATATTGAAAGCAGATGTTTGCATGCTTACAGTCTTAAGAAAAAAGTGTTCAATAAATTATCAGTTGATATTGATATTGGATTTGAGTTTTCTGGAGGTGTATTTTATTATGTTGGGAATATTCCTTTTAATTCTTAATGTGCTATGTTACCAGAAATTTAGGTTGATTTTTGTTAAATGAACTTTTCAGTATCTATTAAATTGATTGTACATATAATAAGAATATAAATTCATAGAATCATAGAGAAATTGTGTCATTAAAGGGAATTCCAAAGTTGAAACCTTGACATAAATGCAGTTATTAGTAGTTTTTAAAAGAATTTTAATATAAATATGTTAGTCATACACACATCACAGTTAGAAAAAGTCAATTTAGATACAATTAAACAGTATAGAAATCACTGTGTACAACTGTCTTCTCTAAGTCTGACATATACCCAGTTTGAACCATATCTACATGTGTGAATTTATGTATAAATATGAATATATATGCACATTTATATATACATTTACATATAAAACTACTCATGGTAAATTATTATTCAAAATAAGCAACAATCAATTGACTTAAACAATTATATTTATAAGTCAATGTATCCTTACATAATTTCTATTCTAACTTTGGAATATAATACCAAAATAAAATGCACAAAATCATAGAGTAAAAGAAATAGTGATTACACAACAGATGACTTTGCTCTCAGCTTCTGCAAAGAACAGCAGTGCACCAATTCCCGGGACATTCATGAGGCTGTTACTGTGGCTATTGCTGCCTCTGCCTTTGCTGAGGTTAACAGCAATCATAGAACACTTTTTTGGTTCATTTACTCAGGCTGTTGATTAACAGATTCAATGCTAGACAGTGCTACAATCAACTAAATGCTGCCATTTAGACATTAACATTATCAAGGATGTTCTTCTGGTAGCATTTGTTTCAAAGTATATTTTAGAACATCATAACACTGTTTCAAGGTAATCAATATAGGACCTCTTGTGTATGTGTTTCTGTGTGAGTGAGTACTTATAGTTTTCATAGCACTAAGTGGTAATATATTTAGTGTTCACAGTTTTAATGATGATACTCCCTGTCACTAAATCCATATGCTCATTGGCATTATTATTCTATGAATGTGTTTGGAAGTACTGAATAATCACTCCATACATTTACACACCCTGTCAGTTTTAAAAGCTTGTTCATATCTAGTATCTTGCTTAATAATTACCTCTATACAACTCAATGACAAAAGCAATGTAGATAGTATTATAACAATTTTAAAGGTGAGAGATTGAGGTTCTAGAGGTAAGCAATTATCCAACAATGACATTTGGATCAGGTAATAGATGCTAATCTTCGAAATGCATGTCTGTAAGTACTTTTTTCTTCTCCTGTAGAAGCAGATAATCCTTTCCAGGTTCAAGTGAGCCACATTCTTGATTGGATGTCAAAAGTGGGTATGAAGCATTTAATCTATTTCAACAGTGATTGACCCATTTTGAGTAGATAGTACTATAATCAAAGCATAGGAAATCACAATATTTTTTTAGGTCTCACTCATGTTTCCCAAGGATATAAACAACAACCCACTGTTGAACATGTATTTTGCTTAAAACAAATATCATATCAGTTTAGAGGATGATATTCAGAGAAAAAGATTTTAATAAGTACATTTTGATCTCCACAAAGAGCTTCTTGAATTTTTTTGTTGTTCTTTTTTCCCTCAGACACCATTTCTATAATAAAGCACATTAAATTAATTAAAGAAGGCCATCAGACTGAGGTGGCTCCATTGCTGTGGTGGCCGATGTAAGCAAACAAAAATCAATGCCTGTAAATGTCTCCAAGTTACAGAACTGAACCCTAAGGACAACCAACCAAAAACTGACAACTGAGCTTTAGCTATAGCCCATCAATAATTTCCTTGCTATGTTTCCACTGTTCCTTAATAAAAGTCTCTCCCCAGCTCCTGTCAGTGGAGTGCTCTTAATCACTTCCAGTTGGCACGGCCTGACTCAAATTGATTTGTGTTCACATAAACTCTTAAGCTTTTTAATATGCCTCAGTTTATCTTTTAACAAGCTTCTTCCCAAATGTTGTTTCATCAAAACTTGGCAGGAAAGGTGAAATTACATCTCTGAAGTTGAAGACAGGATTCTGAGTAGTCAAAGAAAAGTGATCAGTGAAAGATAAAATATGAATAACCTGTGAACCAGAAACTCTTAAAAAAAAGCATGCACATGAGCACATGAAGACATACTCATAGATCCTCATCACAGTTTTATCACAAAACAGGAAAATTGAAATGTCAATTCTGGGAAAGGAAATAAGTACTTGCCCGTGTTTAACACTTACATCCTGAAATGATACTGATGAATAAATATAGCATGGTTGATAACCTCACATACAGAATAAAACCATTTACAAAATTTAAAATGTCAAAAATATTGTTTGTAGACATATCTGTTATAACTTAAATTAAATTTGTTAAATAGAGTCCTAGGGTGTATCATGGTTGGCCACTCTTCAACAAAAGACTGCAAACAAACGTGAAATAGAGAAGTTTATTACTCACAGGGGCTGAAGGAGGTTTACAAGGAAGTTAAGGACTAAGGATGGGTGCAGGCATAGAGAACAAGGCAGGTAGGACTTGGGGCCCATACTCTTTATTCAAGTCCGTGGCTGGAGTGTTTTGAGGTTCTTGAGTTAAAGTGGAATTGGTCAATTCAAACTATAGAATGGGATTTTGGTAGGGTTTTGGGGGGGTTATTGAAGTTGTATACAATATTGGGGCATCATATCAGGAACTTACTTGTGACTCTGCAGTCTATTGCTATCTGGGACATGTGCTGGCAGGAGGTGCTAAGGACAGTTCAAGGCCTCTGCAGGCTACTTGGACCCAGAACAATGGACGCCCAAGGAAGCAATATTAAGGCCATAGGTTAGTATTAATGTGTGCAAGCAAGGACATCCACTTCATGAGGATAGTTGCCTTGGGGCAAAAAAGAAAGAAAACAGTGAAGACTTCAACTTGCCTTTAGTTAAAAATTAAAAGAGCTTTAATTATGTATTAATCATTATGGTTTTTAATCTATGGAGCTTGGTACATGAACATTTACTTTATATAGTCAATATGCTTTTAAAGAATGATATTTAGAGCTCTTGTCTGGGATATTTTCCATCTTACTCTATCCACTATGATAAATTAGAACTTCCTCTTCCTTTAAATGTAGGAATTCGTTCTACCAAAAATGAAGACAGTTATTTGTAAAACAAATATGAAATTCTCTTAAAAATTTCTGAATCACTGATCTTCATAAAAATCATGTTCTTTAGTCTTATCTTCTTTAATCCTGTAGCTGCTGAGCATTTTTAGATGGTTGTAATATTTTATAGATGATGTTCTAGCAAACTAAGCTCACTATAAAACTTGTATAACTTGAACAGTGCATAGTAAAGCAATCTTTCCTCTTGAGGAGGGTATTAGTGAAAGGCTTCTAGGATTAAATCTGCTTTATACAAATTTTATTTTCATAAAGAACTAGAATTGCCACTCAAGTTATTTATGGAAGACATTAAAATTATAGATGTTTGAAAATATGTTTAGGCACACATATGATTTGCTTATAAAATAAAGCCAAGTAAGGCATAAAATAATTTATATTGCTATCACATTTGTAATATTAACTAGTTATTTTGCCAAATAATTTGTTTTAGAGAAATGACTTACAGTATGAAAGAATTAAATGTAATGGAATACATTATTTTTATTCAACTACCTAGTAACATAATGACTGAGCCCACCACATCCTGTACGTGTCAATGGAAAATGAATCAGCTGAATATTGTGAAGTGCTGTCTAGTCACTGATGAGATAGGGAGCAGGACACCATTAAAGGTATTTGATCCATGGGATCCTAGAGACATCCTCAAGACCACGCTGAGAGCAAAAAAGAAAAAAAAAGGCATTCTCATTAAGGAAGAAAGAACAGATTCTGTCAGGGATTCAGCAGAGAGAAAGAGTTGGTGGCACGGGGCTGAAGGTGGGCCATACCTGTTCTTACTCTTCACCATATCTATTCTTATTGTTCAAAGTTAAGGCAATGCAAAGCACAACTGTAAGTGGATCATATGAACAAAAGCAAAAGGATGTTCTCATTGCTCTTTCAAAGTTATATTGTTTAAAATAGTGTAGTGACAAGATTTTCCAAATTCATAAAAATATATGACATCATATCATATTATTTCATGGATATTACTTAGTTAAAAGTAGATAATTAAGTTAACACATTTGAATACACAAATATCGGGTGTTTTAATTACCTAAGTAATTTGTTGAGAATATGGATGGTTCTACTAAAGAGGGTATACACATATACATATATATGTATATATATATACATGCCTTTTACTTTATTGGCACAGATGGATCTAGAAATCAGAACATCTGTACTTGGAACAACTTATGCTTCAGACTCAGTAAATGAAAGAATAAAAGTGTGAATTTTATGGACTCTACTTAAATATTCTTCCATCTGGAAAAAATTCAATGTCATAAAAATAGGGTTATTTCATCTTTGTTGATACAATTCATCTTTGATTTGGCTTACACAACAAAAAATGAAATGAAAAATTTAAGCAATTATGTGATAATTCATTCTACCCAAATTTTTTGCTTACATTGAATGGATATGTAGTTAGTGGGACCAATTTTCCATTTCACTTTTGCTATATTGCTTGTTCATTAAGAAACATATTAGTATGGAGTATACATTGGCATTTATATGTTCATACTAAATATGTATTTTGAAGATTGTTTTGTAAGTTTATTCCAGTTTAAAAATTATGGCTATGTATTTGTAAAATTTCTAGATGTTTTATTTAGTCTGAATATTTAGACATTATTTTATTTCACAAAATTTAAAAATCATAAAGAACCTGGAACTTTCTGTTATAATTTCCTTTGTGATATCATATAACTATCAAACATTATATTCAATTTGAAAACCAGTAGCAGAACTCTCTAGAAGCATCTAGTCTGCATTAACATGAATAATCAGCTCAAGAAACTGGTGTAATACATTGAAAATCTACACAGTTCATTATGCTCAATATGAACATTAAAAATAGGATTCAAAAAGGTAATAAATGTGTTAAATATGGTTCTATATTCATGTTTTAACTATTTTTCCATGAGTTTAATCTAATATTTTACAGCAAATTTTAAAAATAAAATAGGTTATTAGTTGCCAGGACTGTAGTATACCACTGAATATAAACTTGCCTAACAACAACTAAGTAAGGGTATTTCAATATGATCACTGCTTTGCATGTGAGTATGGCATTCTGCAATTTTAACATTGGCATTAAAATAAACTACATTGAGGCACAAAATAATTCTTAAAAACATTTTGTTGATTTTTGAAGCATTTATTTTAAATATTGAACACTTTACTACAATGTTAATGCCATGATCCCAAAGCAGACTTGAGAGTCATGTCAATCAAATGTGTAGAACACGGTTACATTTTGCTTTGGGCTTAAAAAAGGAGGTTTTGAAAAATTGCAGATGGAATGATTACTTGATAATGTTATTAAAATGCTATTAAGATTTTAATACTGATGTTAATTTTAATGGTACTACTGTAGAAGAAAGAGAGAGAGATTCAATTCACTAGAGGTAAATACTTATTACTGAATCAGTTATAAATTAAAAAACTATGACATTTGGATTTTGCTTTGGGACACTCTGATGAAGGGATTAAGGTGTGTGACTGTAGAGTTAAAACAAGATGGCCAGATTTTGGTAGTTATTGCACTAGGTCATGAGTACAAAGGAAGTGTTATGGGACAGGTCTAGTTCTCAGTGCTTTTCCTACGTGTACATCTATAATCCTCATAGTGACCTTCTAAGGTGGATATTACTACTTTCTCTATATTTTGTGGGTATTATTATTTTTGCTATTTTATAAATTCACAAACTCCTCCCCAGGGAAATTAACTATTTAGTCATATATTACTATGTGATATGATAGGTGATAGGTGATATTACTATGTGCGGTGATAGATTTTAACAAATCTATCACCTCACTCGCATCTTCAGATGAAAAGTAGGTTCTCCTAAAAATAAATGTCACATTTCTGGAAGGACATGTTAAATGATTCTATTATTAAAGTGAGGAGATTTAGGGAGGCATGGGTGCTACCAATTTCTTCTTTCCCTTTTTTCATTACAAAGTTATTGTTTTTAATGACTTTGTATTAAAAACAAATAAACAAAAAATACCTAGGCTTACAAGACTATTTTATTAAGAACATATCTGAAATATTAGAAGTAAATCAATGGTGTTTTTAAGAGATATGCCAGCAAAAAAGATGAGAGTGACTGTAACTTAATAAATAGTTATTAAATTACAGGAGGAGGGGAACTGTTCACAGCTATTCTTATCTGGGAGTTGTAATCTCTCTCTTTCATCTATTCATCTAGCTATTGATTGGTCTATGTTGTTACCTCGGTGACTCTATCCTTCACTACAATATGAACTTTGCGAAGAGTAGATTGCATAAATTAGAAGTACAATTTGAAAGATTCTTAAGAGCACATGTTCATTTAAGTGCAAGAAAATTAAACTGTCCAGAATCCAGAAGCTCCCTATTGGTCACTTCAAAACAAAGTACTCCCCATTTTAGTCCTCCATCTGAGTCCTGACGTGTAATAATAAATTTATTATTTGTGAGAATTATATACAAATATGTATTTCAAAAATATAAGTTTTCTTCATTAGATTTTGAACTTATAAGTAGAATAATAGAATATTATTTTGTAATTGCTTCTTTTATGGAAACTTGTATTTATTAAATGCATCCATAGTGCTGCATATAGTTACAATTAATTAATTGTCCTTGCTTTAAGTGTTACAATCTGTTTAGATGCCATGACTTATTTATAAATATTTCTGCTAGTGGATTTGTAGGATGTTTTTAGTTTATTACAATTTAATTGAGACTGAATATTTTAGTATATATGTCCTGGAGCACATGCAATGTTTCTCAAGGGTGCATACTTAAGAATACAGTTAGAAAGTATTAAGGTAGACTTATGTCCTATTTAATGCCAAGCTATTTACAAAGTAGTTGTAGCAACTTATACTTCCAGCTACTTTTATTCATTAAAAAAATAACCTTATTAAAATTTGCACTACATTATAGCTATTTTCTAACTTAATCTTAATTTTAATTTAATTTAAAATTTAACAATTTCCATTTTAAACATGAGGATCAACATTGTAACACTGAACATGTGCTTACAGTAATCAACTGTCAACTATTTACTGACTTATTTTTGCTTACTTCAGGTAAGATTTTTTAGCATGTTTCCTATTTTAATCTAGGTATATATACAGATTTACTCATTCATAAATACAGATTTTACTTATGCTGTTATTGTCTTCATTCAACTCTTAATTAACATGTAATATATTTTTGGTCTCATGCCAGGGTTTTTCTTCAAGGAAGTTTCCTCTACTAGTTTTTATGGACCTATGTGAAATATTCACTTGAAAGGGAACACAATAAACTTAGATTTTGCTACATTTTTGTCTTGACTTATTAGACATAGATCCATATTTGTTCTTATTTGTTCTATGTCATTTCAATTTCCTTATGTAAAGTGAATTTTCATCAATTTTATTAATCTACTAAATTACAATTACCTTTATTATTCACTAGCCTGATGTAATTATTCAAGTTTTTCAAAATTATTATAACTAGAAAATTATGCATAAAATTATGAATTTTAATTTTAGCAAAATGATATCTGCCTGTATACTTTGTGTACTCACTGTTTAAGCTGACAAAACACTGTAAACATTAAGAAAATACGAGAATAAATTATAAATAATGTATGTAATGCAGGAGCCCCAACTGGAGAGCTGCTTAAGTGTTTGTAATATTCCAAACACACACACACACACACACACAAACCCAGAGGACTAGCAGACGAGGACATGACATTTATTATTCACATTACAGGGGAGGGCACCAATGATAGGAGGTTGGTGAGAGAGAAACTGCACCTCCTACAGTTTGAAGCTCATTATAAGGTGTCCCAGACAAAGGAAGCACATATCCTATGCTTGACTCTCAACTATATTACCTCAGTGTGTATGTGCAGAAAGAAAGGTCAAGAAGCAGTGACAGAACAAGAAGACACTCACAAAAGGAGATAAAGAGGGGATTACAATCTATTTCCAAAACAATACACATTGCTTCTGGCCAGTGGGCCTCTATCCAGCCCTCAGTCATGGGAGGGGGCAGAGCCATGTCCATTTGACACCACTATCTACAATTTCAAGATGCCTATTTAGATAGCACCTTAACTAATTAAAATACTTAATAATCCACTTAGTGTATAAATGTAAACAATATTCTAATATATAAAGTAAAAACTTAATCAAATTTAAGTTTGTTAGAAGATATGGTACCATTATTCAAAGCCTCGATGAAGAAAATATCCTCCTGCTAACAGCAGAAAGAGCCTGTGCCCTCGATATGGTCCCATCTTCGGGAAGACACATTGGTCACATGATCAGTTATATCGGGGAACTTCCACCTTAGAAGTGGTATGATACAAACTGCATTACTCTTTTTACCTCTGCTAGCACAGTCATAAGAAGTCTTGCAGATTGACTGATTATACACACCCTTGTCTTGGATGAAGAGAGTCCCGTTTATAAGGGAGGGGTGAAATGAGCTCCTGATCCCAGATTTCAATGATTTCACCATATACCTCTCCATCATTCAGAAGTAATCAGTAAGAAAGAATAGTGGACCACATCTACTGAAGACTCAGCTAAGGAACAACCTTACAGACAAGTTTTCAGAATTAAAGAACAGTTATCAATCATACCATACAATATATGCCCTGGACAAATCGCCACTATGGGTTTCTCCCCTGAAGCTAGAAATCATGGGCCTTGGAGCCAAAGGGTAAAATTAGAACTGATTTCTTTCATTGTCACCCCACTAATAAGGTTGTGGAATTTGTGCTTTTTTTGTCTATAACCCTAAGCTCCGATTGATAAGAGACCATTTCATTTCTCATTCTTGCAGCTTTAGGTTGTATTTCTCAGCAAAATTGTACCACAGAGGTTTGTATCATTTTCTGTTTTCATGGGAAACTGAGTTAGCATAATAAATATAGAATATTTGCATTTTAAAAATTTGTTTAATGGTCAGATGTACATAGGGCTGTATTACTTAACTGGAATTTTTATCCTTGATAATTTTATATGATGCCCCAATTTTACAAAGGGAGAGAAATTTTTTAAGTAAATTATTCTCATTTATAATGAATTAGTAATACTTTTCACTCTGAATATTTTGATAATATGTGTATAATAGACAGAAGATATGGTATCTCAGGCTCCTTACTAGGTAGATCCAGATATAATTGTAGGTGTAATTTTTCTTATGCATAAAATTCAAGCACCTTTGTGTAGTTGTCACTTTTACAGATGGTAAAACTGATATGAAAATGTTCTAAAAGTTATTGTTTTTTCACAGTGGTAAGTCTTCAGAAATTTAAGTAAATATTTATTGTTTTGTAACCATTTTTTGGCCACTTATCACCACTTGTAAATCATTGTGTAGTAAGGTACAATTGTTCTCAGTGGAACACATCCTCGGAACTCTTGTAATTTCATGACAAGACTCTGTGGAAACTCCCTCTTGACTTTGGCTGGAAGCTGTTTATCATATTGTCTTGCACCTCATTCATCCCTACATAACATGTACATGACTTAATCAAAGGTGAATATGCCTCTCAGGTATTATAAGAACTATTTCCTTGGGGTTTACATATGGATATTGGCAGAGAAAACAGTTTTCCAGGTGCAAAAACTAGTAAGAGAATAAAGCCAGAGAAGAATGAAGAAAGTCATAATATGGTCAGTGTTCTAGCATTGCAATTTAATATAAAGATAACAATTTATACCTAAAGCCAACTCCACTCCAATCCGGTTTCTCAAAGGCAGGTACATTCTCTGGTTACATGGAATTGGGTTTCTCACTTTTAAAGAAAACAATATTTTATTCCAATATACTCCTCTACCTCTAAGCATGCCAGTGTTATATCCATTTATAACTGACCAGATAATTTATTAACATTGCTAATTTCTAGAAGGGAAATTCAAAAAAATATCATTATTATCCAAATAATTCTTTGCTATTTAAAATTTTCAATTGTTCCACTGCCTCTTCAACTTTTTGTGCAACTTGATGTTGATATCCTTTGCAAATGTGGGTGATTCACTGAAGCTAGTTTATTTATAAACTGTGTGCACTGTGGTTAATATAAAGATAGTGAAGCATATCGTCTGTGATAGATGAAAGAAATGTTCAAATATATGGTGTCCTTATCTGGAAACAAGTACATAAATTATACAAAACCTGTAGAAAGAACCATAAAAAAAGAAAATACATGTACCAAACCTGATGACTTCTTATTGTGTAAAAGTTCTTTGATAATGGTTCTTAGGTTTCTCTCTAAGGCCAAATCTACACAAATAAAGCAAAGGAAACTATTTCACTGAGCGAAGAGTCTAAATGATCAAGTTAATACATGCATGTGCACACACTACCTGATTGAAGAATAATTTTATGAGAGGTTCTGAAATCAGTAGGTATCTTGTAAATTTTCCTTAACATTATATAAGATAAATTCTTGCAACTTAAAAAATATACCTAATTTTTGAACCCACTCTTTAGTAGTTTATACAAATTATAGGATAGAATATTTTATTTCTTGAAACTTACAGACATTCAATATGTATTTGGTAAATCTGTGAAATAAACATCTGTCTGTCTGGTTACACAAATTGAAAGCTCAGGTCCTTAATCTCAAGATGCTTATATCAAAGAGAATACATTAGTGATTATATGGGTATATATAATGATTAACTAAATGATTGAATGGATAGTTGAATAATGGATAAGTCTGACTGGGAAACTAATATGCACTTAGATAAAGTGATAGTACTGTAAAGTTATAATTGGCATGTGAAATATTATGTGGAAGAATAATGATTCCAAAAAATGATAGTTCAGTGCATTGTCAAGAAAGGAGTTTTTATGTAAAGATTGACAACAAAAACTAAAAACAAAACTTTATTAGGCATAGAAAAATTAGAAAACAATGTGTTTCAAGCATAAGAGTATATGTCCTTGGCCTAGGGGAGAATAAGTAAACAACACAGCAATTAAACCATGTAGAAAGTTTTATTTGTGTAGGTGTTAGAGGGAGAAATATAACCAAGTAATAGTTGAATTCAGGAGAATATGGAATTTAGGTTACAGAATGTATAGTTTATCCTATTGCCTTCTTTGTAGCATTTACCAAATTTCTACAAATTTACACAAATTCTACAGCTGCGGGTAATACCAAGCTACAAAAAGCCATGTCACCAAACATGGAGTTACAGAGTTAGAATAATGCACAATCTTCCTTCGGGGGCAGATTTTCAAATCTGGCAAGTGCTCTGACCAGTGAAATACACTGACCACCAAATATAGGAAAGAAGAACTCTGCTAGGAAACAATCTGATCATTTTCTAATCCTGTAGGTAAGGTTCTGTGATAGATGTGACATTGAGCATGAGAAAGATGAAAGGTATGTGTGAAGGTTAACAAGATGAGGGAAATGTTAATGATGGATTGAAAGACTAGATAAGGGGGAAAGAGGAGGTGAGTGTTATTAAATGTTCAAGTGAAAAACAAAACATAATGATGCTTTAAAGAAAATAGAGGTTAGAGGTTGATTTCTGTGTCCACATATGTATCTAGGTGCTTCTGTTGCATTTAAATTCCTTCAAACATGCTTACTGTATAGGTGGTTTTAATTCTTGTACCTCCATGGTCCTTTAAGCCAGAGATTTTCAACATTTTTCATCTCATGGCCCATATAAACTAATTACTAAAATTCTGTAACACACCAAAAGTATATTTTTTGCTGATCTGACAAAAATTAAGTATAATTTTGATTCATTCACATTAACTGGCTATTGTTATGTTGGCTTTCGTCATTTTTTATTTGACACAGTGAGGGAAAAGAGGCCAGTGTCCATGAATAAATATGTATTGAATGTTTAAAAATTCTTGTGGCACACCAGTTGAAAATCACTGCTTTAAGCTAATATTGTACTATATTTATTTCCTTTCTCTTGAAAAGCAAGCATCCAAAATAACCTATTAAAATTATTTAAAAAGTATAGTCAGTACAGTTTCTGCAAAGCTGTACAAGTCAGCCACATTGTGAGGGGATATGTTTCCCCTGAACACGAATATCTCAGACCGCGTTTTAACAAATACATTTAAATGTATGATATCATAGACATTCTCAGAAATTTTACATGAAAAAATATTCTATAAGTTTGCAATTTCTCACAGTAGTAATATTTAGTAGTACCTAATATTCTGTACCTTTCTTATAGGCTGTTATACTCCATTACTCTTAGAACTAATTCTGCCCTTTCTGCATTGGTAAACAAGTATATCTGTCATTACTAAAATTTAGTTCATTTCAGTAATGAACATAAAATAAGATATAGAAGCAGTAGACTAGATACTTAGAAGTATTTTTAATGATTGGTGAACTATTTAAAAATAAACACATTTTGCTCATTAGTGTCATGGAAGCCCTGTCCCCCGAAAGGATATATTCAAACCCTGTAACACCAATTCTTATTTTGGCTACTTATTTTGTACTGTAAATATTTTATATATGTGTACCATATATTCTGAAAAGTTCATGAATCAAAAGTATACTGCACGACAAATTTTTCACATAATGAATTAGCTGGCACATCTGACATCTGGCTCAAGAAACAGAACTTCACCTAGAGCTCGGGAGCCCCCCTGCCCCTAAGAGACACTTCTCTCTCCCCCAAGCATGACTATTATCTTGATTTGTAGCATCATAAGTTGTCTGTTTGTTTTTGAATATTAGTTAAGTGATATTGTATAATATGTGTTTTTGTACAAACTTCTTTCATTCAACATTATAAGATTTATTCATATGGTCGTATGTGATTGTGGTTCATTTATTCCCATTGTCATGTAATGTAACTTATTTGTTCTACCTTTGATGGTATTTGTATTAGTTTGCATCTAGGAAGTATAATCAATGCCACTGTGAACATGCCTGTACATATCATTTTGGAAACATATATATACACATTTACTTAGAACTATACCTGAAGGTGAAATTGCTGAGCAATTGTGTATTTATAGAATGATTTTATCAGATTCTGGCTCTCAGTTTTACATTCATGTCAGCTGCATATCAGAGTTTAAGTTGTCTGATATCCTTGACAATACTTTGTATTTTCCTTATTTTTATTTTTGCAATTCTCATGGGTACATAGTAGTAGGGCATTGTAGTTTTAATATGTATTTCCTTGATGGTCAATAACATAATCTTTTTATGTATTTATTGGCTCTTTGAATATTCTCTTTTGTAAAGAGCCTATTCAATTCATTTGTCTATGTATATATCAGATAATCTACTGATTGTAAAGCTGATATATATGCTTATATATAATGACTTTATATATGTTTATATATTTAATAAGTGTGTGTGTATGTGTATATATATATATATCTACATACATACACATAGTTACAAGCCACCTTTAAAATTGGTAACAAACCTGTGAAGTTTACGAAGATTAAACAAGCACAGAGGAATCTCTAGGTTTGAGGTAGAAGATTTCAGCTGAAACTATGACAGTGGATTTCTAGAGATGGTTTGTAGTTTTGAACATTTCCTGATCATGAACTAAGTAAGTGTGAACCTGGAGATGTTTTGGCTTTCTGATTTTAAGATTTAAACTAAAAAATGTGTGAAACAATCTTCTTTATTCTTCCTTTCCTTTGTTTAAAACCCAGTTTCTATTTAGTTTAAAAGGCTATAAGGGAGTGGCTTTTGTGCCTATAAGATATTCCCTTTTAGTTTAGAAGGGATAATCAGGGAATAGATACTACATTTCCTGTGCAATAAAAATTTCTACACCTATCTTACTATGTTAGATTGTAGAGAAAGAGCTTGTACGAAAAAACAATACTAATAATAAAGTCACTCAAAGTCAAACTAAAGGGGATGAATGTTTCAGAGAAATCATACAACTTGTAACAACTTTTTTCTTCCACTAATAATTTGTTCAAGCGATATATATATTTTAACCAATATTATACTGGTTCCTTTTATTATTTTGGATTTTTGCTTGTAAGCAACACACTCAAGCTCTGGATAATTTATCACCCTCTCTACCCAAATACTGTGAAGATACAAGATAATTCATAGACTCATTGGAACACCTGAAGGACAGGGCCTAGTGTAGCTACAGAAATCTAAGTAGGAGACACTAATGAATAGATTCATCACAGAGAAAATTGATTTTATTTTTGTTTTACTTCTTATAGGATTTCATTTCCTCCAGAGCGAATGCAGGTTTCCCAGCTTAGATTAAGTATTGATACATGGACAGGGGAGAACAAGGTACTTTGAGTGAATGCATTTTCATGCAGTTGTGAAGGCATAGTCTCCACTGCAGAGATGCATTGCTCTTATGAGAACAAAGGTTGGAGGAGTGGCTGGCAATGTTTGCTTGATGAGAAAAAAATGACAAATACCCTCTTAGCTCTTTTTAGTGGTGGCTGGAAGAATGGGAAAAATCATCAATAGGATAATATTGGATGTTAATAACTTAGTTAAACTTAATTATACTAAACCATTTTAAACAGGGAGATAAAATAATTTAGCTTAGTGAATAAAGTTGAGCAAGAGCTACTACTATTATTATACTATAATTTTTGATGTAATGCCATGAGAGAAATATTGAGTTATGCTTAGACAGATAAATATTTCTGATAAAATACAATATTCAAGTGTCAATATAGAATCAATATTGACATATTTTCACTTCAATGCCTCTGTAAAATTATTGTAGCTCTCTTAATATAACATACATATGGTGAAGAATAACAGATTGAAATCATTTAAAGGCATATGTGTTTTCTTTAAACTATTACAAATCATTTGTTATTTAGAAATAAAAATATATTTTGATAGCTGCTGCTTTTTTACTAAGTCATAATGTTTGTTGGAGTACTAGAGATGCAGATTCATTTCCCGAGAGTTATATTTTTCCAATGGTCTTATAAAAATCATGGCCACATCTCATTAAATGATAAGATTACTTGATGACACAGAAATGAATTTTCCCAAAATGACTAGAGAAAAATGATAATTTAAAGTAGTAAAAATTAGAAAAAGTAATTTTTAAAACATCAAAAAAGAAGAAAAAGAATGAAAGGATAGAAATATTAAAGAAATAGGGAGGAAAGCTTCAATTCAGAAGGAAGTATACAAGCCTAAAAAAGAGAGAGAGACAGAGAGAGAGAGAGAAAGATATAGAAAAATGATCAGTATAGCACATGATAAAGAAAAAACCCAAAGCCAACCAAATCCTGATACTAACAATTTGACACTACAACATTGGCAAAGAAAGTGCATAGGCCATTCCAATGCAAATTTTATAAATAATAAATAATTAAACAAACAAACAAACAAACAAGTAAAAAGATCCACCAAAAGGGGTCAATGGTGATGTGCTAGAAATATTGGAAAATAATAATAAACAGAGTGAAAATGAGACAGAAATTTAGCTAACTCTGATGATCGAACACCTGCCAAAAAACTATGGGAGACTGGATTTATCATCTCAAAAAAAAAAAAACAAAAACAGGTTTTGCAGCTGAGTTAAAACAACATGGTATAAATTGTTTTTTAATTGTCCTTGAAATGCCTAATTTAAAATCATACACAAATTCAATTTCACAATTTTTGATGGTTGGCAGTTCAAAAAATTTCTAAAAAAACCACATGCACTATCTTTCAAGGCCACTGTAATCAAAAGAGTCTGGTACTGGCATAAGAACAAACACAGAGATGAATGGAATAGAGTAAAGAGCCCAGAAATAAACCCATGTCAATATGGTCAATTAATATTTGACAAGGGAGCAGAAACATAAAATGGAGTAAAAATAATTTATTCAAGAAATGATTTTGGGAGATCTGGATAAGTACATGCAAAAAAAATGAAAGTAGACCACCAGCTTACACCATACACTAAAATAACTCAAGATGTATAGAAGACTTAAATATGAGCCCTGATACTATAAAAGTCCTAGAGGAAAACATAGGCAGGAAAATTTAAGATATCCCACACATCAATATTTTCTCTAATACATCTCTTAGGGTAAGGAATATAAAGGGAAGAATAAACAAATATGATTACATCAACCTTAAAAGTTTCTGCATGGCTAAAGAAAACATCAACAAAATGGACAGGGAATCACTGTATGGGAAAACATATTTGCCAATAATACCTCAAACATGGATTTGATTAAAAAAAATATATAAAGAACTGACATGACTCCACAACAGGAAGACAAATGATCAAATTAAAAAAATGGGCAAATGACCTGAACAGACACTTCTCCAAGGTGGACCTACAGAGGGTCCATAGACATATGAAAAAAATTCTCAACATCACTCACTAGCCATCTGAGATGCAAATTAAAAACACAATGAGATGCATCTTCAAGTGGGTCAAAATGGCCTTCTTTAACAATTCAACAAATAACAAGTGCTGAAGAAATTGTAGAGAAAATGAAACCTTAGTACACTATTGGTGGTAATGCAGACTGGTGCAGTCACTGTGGAAAACAGTATGAAATTTCCTCAAAGAACTAAAGATGGAACTGCCTTTTAATCCAGCAATGCCACTGCTAGGACTATACCCTAAGAATCCTGAATCAACAATTCAAAAACACCTATGCACCCTAATGTCCATAGCAGCATAATTTACAATAGCCAACTGCTGGAAACAGCCTAAGTGCCCATCACTAAATGAGTGAATCAAAAAAAAAAAAACTGTGATACATTTACACAATGGAATACTACCCAGCAGAAAGAAAGAAGGAACTCCCACCCTTTGCAACAGCATGCACAGAACCAGAGAGCATTATGCAAGAGAAATTAGCCAGATGGTGAAAGACAAATACCAAATGATCTCACCTATAAGTAGAACTTAATCAACAAAACAAACAAATGAGAAAATAGTATCAGAAACTTGGAAATAAAGAACAAACTGACAGTGACCAAAGGGGAGTGGGGAGGGGGATAAAGGGGGAAGGAAGGGAAAGGGGCAAACCAAGGAACAAGAATAGAGGTCTCATGGGCATGGACAATGCGGGGGATTGATTGGGAGTTGGGGGAGCAGGTAAGGGGAGAGCAATGGGGGAAAAGGCGGGACATCCATAACTGAATGACAGTAAAAAAAAATCATGCACACTTCACATCAGTTTAGTATTCATTGACAACTCCAAAACACATTTAGCATTTTAATCTGGATTCTCTGTGTCAGCAAACATAGTGATATCTAAGTTCAAGTCCAGTGAAGATATTTCAGGTTTACTTTTGTGAAGATATATTTTAATATTTCATTTCATTTGCCATTACTTTGTCATAAAACTTGTTTTCAATCAAAATGTGCTTATACAAATGAAAAAATAGATTCTATAGATTTAATAGAATGGAAGAAAGAAAGAAAGAGAAAATTTTCAGTATACTATAGCAGAGAAATCTAGGCTTCGTCAGATATGTTCCTTAATGATCTGTGTCTATTGAACATGAAAGCTCAATATTTTGTATTTCAATTTTACTTAATATTAATAGTATATTGTTGAAAACCTTGCTATAATTCATGGAGTACTTTTTTTCTGTCCTCTGGAAACAGAGCTGTCATGTGTACTATATGTGGTGCACAAATAGTGGCACAAGATGTAAAACAATATCTTTATATGAAAGTAAGAATAAATCATAATTTATGATCAAATATTTCCATTTCCATATCCATACTGCAACTAGTTTAGTGATCCTAAATAGATATGAATTATTTTAATCTCTAGAAGATCTCCTCAATTGTCTGAATTTGAAACTGATAATCAGATATATCTCTAGATTAATAAACAGATCTAGATTGTTTTTTAGAACTTTTGGCTTATTAAGTTCAACTGTATGGAAACCTCTAGGTTTAGAATTCAGGACACAACTAACAGTTCTTTGTTTTTATTGTTGGTTCTGTTTTACATTATTTCTAACATAGGAGAACACTAACTAAAAATTACTTTTGAAAAAATGCTTAAAACATCAAAGGTGATGCAAAACAGTATATGTATATATACATATATATATCAATAGATCTGTGTCCATTGCACATGAAAGCTCAAAAATTTTAACTTTATTTTATGTAACATTAAAAATATATATCTATATCAAGGGCACTATGCTAAAGTGAAATAAGTCAGACAGAGAAAGACATACTGTATGATCTTGTATATGTGGTGATTAAAAATAAAAACAATAACAAAAATAAGTTGTAAATCAGAGGACGGATTAATGAACCCCAGAGCTTGGGGAGGGCAGGGGAAGTAGGAAGTAGGAGAAGTACTTGAGAGGGGTCAAAAGTTTAAAAGAAAAAAATATATGGTGCATTGCTGAGCAACAACAGAAGTTGTCCGTATTTACAAAATAGCTTGCTGAGACATTGGGACTGAACTGAATCTATAGCTCAATGCAAACAATTGACATTTTAGTAACATTGTGTCTTTTAATCATGAACAGGGAATACATCTCTATTAATGTAGATTTCCTTTTATTTCTCTCAACAGTGTTTCATAGTTCTCTTTCTAAAAATATCTGTACCTACTTTGTTGGATTTTTAATTGAGAATTTTTTTAAAAGATTTTATTTATTTATCTTTAGAGGGAAAGGGAAGGAGAGAGGGAGAGAAATATCAATGTATGGTTGCTTCCTGTGCATTCCCTACTGGGAACTGGCCTGCAACCCAGGCATGTGCCCTGACTCGGAATTGAACCATGATCTCTTGGTTCACAGGCCCGCGCTTAATCCACTAAGCTACACCAGCCAGGGCATAATTTTTTTTTATTTTTGATGTATTTAAATGGTATCACATTCCCTTGAAATTCCAATTGTTTATTACTGGTATATAGAATAACAGTTGGTTTTTGTATATTTGACCTTGCACTTTGCTTGTTATTTCAAGTGACTCATATATCACACAGGATAATAAGCTCCATTTTTGCTTGAATTTTCACAATCATGGAGAGAAAAAAAATATGTTCCTTTTGGGAGAAAAGTTCCTTCCTATTGGGAAAACTGAAAATTTAAAATTCTGGCACAAAAAGATATTTATTTACGATAACAAGAGCAATGTGCTGATCAAATACAAATATGAGAGCTGTATATCACTGCAGGAGAAAGGAGAAAAAACAGTTAGCTGTGCACATTGAGTATTAATATTTTTCAACTATTCACTCTCCCATTTAAATGCACTAAGAACTAAAAAATAGAAATATTCCCCACCTTAAGACAACAAAGATTCCAAAGTAAATGCCAATAGAAATGAGTTTATGATAAAATTTATGTAAATTGATTTGCACTACAAATTCAAACCTCTAGAAGGTGATTCCCACAGTCCTTGGTAGAAAGTGGGGGAGCAAGAATTAGTCAGTCAGTCAATGTGTTAAGAATCCCAATTTTAAATAAACCTCAATATCTTTAAGAATAAAATAAAGATTAAAATATGACAAATAAGGAAAGTGCTATAGTACAAAATAAAAGATTATCATGTTGCAAAGAAAAAGAGCATATCAGCAAAAACCATTCGTAAGACCTAGAAGAAACTTTCAGAAAACTATTTGGCATTCTCAAGTAAATTCAATTATCTTGTTATTTATGAAACAGAAAAAAATACTGTATAGGGAGAGTAGACCCAGAAAAAATAGAACACTCAAGGAAGAAAAGAAAGATGAATGAAATATTTTTTACAATAGAATAAAAATGTCAATATAGACAAACTATATATGGTGTATAATATATATCATATATACATTGCATTTTATATTTAATATATATCATCTTACATAAAAGTAGGATCTTAGCAGTTGTTTTTTTAAAAAGATGCATAAAAATACAAAATATCCCTTACCTTCTTCTCCATATATCTGTTCTCATAGACATTTATTAAAAAAACAGGAAATAGAAAACTCAAAGAAGAAAATAAATATGAATTAAATACTTTTTATGTAAAATGAAAATATCAACATAGACAACATATCTAAACTATAGATGAAAAGTAAATCAAGCTCACTCCAGAGGATCATACATAAATAACAAGTATAATGTAATGAGATACTTTTTTATGTGCAGAAACCTGTAATTTACATTAGCTTATTATATAAAACATGCTCAGAATTTTTGGCAACCTAACACTGTTCTCCTTTGAAATTAAAAAAAGATAAAATTTTTGTTTTTGTTACTTTTTTGTGACCTGAAAACAAATGTTTCCAAAATCTTTGGTTAAAGCTAATCTGAGCATCAACAAAAATGTCTGAATCATTTTTTATATTGTAAGAAATAAAAGTGATAGAGATTAATTCACTTGGTCAGGATCATACATTGAATAAATGATGAAGTCAACAGTCTGATGTAAGCCGACTTGTTAAACATTATGCAATGCTATATTTCTTGATGAAAGAAAATCTAAAAAAATGTAACCACTATCATCACTATGAATAACAATAAAGACAGAAAAACAGATAACAAAAAAATTGAGAAAGTTGAATATATCTATTATAAAATAAGTATCAACTAATTAAAATTACTTTAGAAAACAGAAATTCTCACATAAGACCAAAATAATTATACATATTTCTGCTATAGGAGAGACACCATAAATGCATAAAACAACTAAAAGTCACAGAAATTGTGTAAAGATCATAAACATACAATAAAATGTAAGAAACCATAGATGTGAAGTGGTATCTCATTCTGGTTTTAATTTGCATCTCTCTGATATCTAGTGATGCTGAGCATCCTTTCATATGTCTCTGGGCCCTCTATATGTCCTCCTTGGAGAAGTGTCTATTCAGGTACTTTGCCCATGTTTTAATTGGATTGTTTGTCTTCCTGGAGTGGAGCTGTGTGAGTTCTACATATATTTTGAAGATCAGACACTTGAGGTAGCTTTTCATTGATGACTGTTTCATTTGATTAAATATAAGAATGAAAAACAAGAGATCACACCTGCACAGTTATGCTGAAATTTTGTAATGACAACCTATCAATCATTTGAACATGAGGATGGGAAATACTGAGGACCATTGATTGGGCATGGCTATTGCAGAGCTTAAAATACATTCATTTTTATGTTGAGCCCAAGTTAAATAGAATACCAGAGATCAACATTACGATGGAAATTGTACATTCAGAGGAAATGTAAAAGCTAACAGCCTATTTTGATGGACCACAGGGAAGCATTATTTAGGGCTTAATATAAATAATATTTGGTCAAAAGGTTTCCATAAATGATTTCACATAATTAATGGTTAAACATGAGCTCAAAACAAATATCAAATAAAGAATAACTAAGGGTATAAAGAAGCAAATAAAAAAATGCCAAGTCTAAGGACAGGTCCTATCTGTAGAACAGGATAATTTCTCACCCACTCTCTTCCATAGAGACCTCATTGCAACCATTGAGCACCTGCCTAGGAAATATTTCTCAACCTGAGTTGCTTCTGTGTTCTATTTCCATGTCTATGTTATGAAGCTATCCCATCCCTCAGCGTTGCTATGTCCATATAGCCACATAGTACCCTGACAGCATATATGTAACTGTGTATATATTACACAGTTACATTTCTAATTTTGTTATAATAAATTCTTTTGATGACTTTTTTCTTTGTGAAACAATCAATTTTCTTATTTTCTGTGATTCTGAAGTTAACTATTTAGCTTCCTCCTTTTTGGACATTTTCCTGAGTGTCCTGGGAAGTTAATGACCCACAATTATTAAATAAATAATTCTGTCACAGGACAGGAACCAGCCTGAAGAGGGTCTGCCTTGGGCCAGCCTGTAGTGTGTGGGTCTTTGACTTCAAATAGGAAAGATTTCACATCACGAGTCCAGGTGATTTTGGTAGTACCAAATTAAGTACCAAATTAAGGCTGGGAACAGTGAAACAAAGGAAAGACCTAAGGTAACAGAACTGACCGGCAAGAGCCTAGGAAGATCTCTGCTTTGGCTCCCTAGAAATGTTGGAAAGGAGCCAGCCAAGTCGTGGCTGCTGTTAGCTCACTGGGAAATGAAGTCACAGAGACAGAAGTGAGTCAAGGTGGGGCTGCTTTTAGCTAATTGGGAAGCCAAAGAAAATGAGGGACTGAGAGATAGGATCAGGGGGTAAGCCCTGGTTGGTCCAGTGAGCTGCTGCAGTCCACTGTTCCCCAGCTGCAGGCCTCCTGGGGAACATAAGCATTTAAAAGCAAATAAAACATTCATGCCTGGGAGGGGGCATGGGCATGGGCATGCTCCAGAGTGAGCCAGCCCTTCCTCTTTGTCCTGAGGGCTTTTTATCTTTTATTTCTGTGGGTAAGAATCTTAGGGGAGTGTTTCAGCAGAATGTTCTTCAGATTTCCAGGTACATTTTTAATATGCCGATGCATCAAAATGAGCACACAAGGGGTTTGGGAATATTCTTTGATCTGATATACTGTTTCACTTTTATCTGGGTCTGTCTGGTTTTTAATGGGGTTTATTATTTACTCCTTTGACTTCATTGGTCCTTGGGTTTAGCAGGTATCAATGGAGTTAGTTGGGTCTCTATTCTCTATTTTCCAGGCCAAGGAGATTTAAGCTGTGTATTCTCTGGTTGGGGTGGAGACATTGGAACCATTCCCTCTCAAGTGTCCTTGGTTAAGGGAGAAAGGGACTTGTGAGTCTCTAGTAGGATGTAAGTTACACATACTGGCTTTGTTTAATTTTCTTGTCAGAGTTTCCCCTTTCTACTTGCCCAGCTTCTTACTATCCTGTCATAATTCCAGGGCTGTTTCCTAGACCTTCTTCTCTTTCTACACATAACCTCTCATGAGGTTGCTCACCAAACTCCAAGACTTCAAATAAAAATATGTTGGACACAAGTCAAAATAAACTTTCTATTCAAGAATATGCCACACTCATATTCATCTGATTATCATCTGAACATTTTGACTTTGGTATCAGACACAGATTTTCTCCTTTTTCAATTCACCATTCATACAACAAATTCTAACTGATTCATTAAGTTTCAATGTAAACATAATTTTCTCAGAGGGATGCTTTGTACCACTCTGCATTATATTATAAATTAATAACACCCATTGCATTCCTCTTTACTTCACCACAAGTTCCATGAAGAGAAGAGCTATGACCGTTTTCTTAACTGCTTGAACCTAGAACAGTGTATCTACCATGGACATTGACATACACATTGATATATAATTGTTTGTTTGTAAATACTAAATTCTCTTACCTATCTTCAACTGCACAATAATTCATACCTAAAATCAAAGAAGCTTGTGCAGTTTTCCAAAGTATAGTCTATGTCAGGGATCACTAAGTTATAGCCCACAGGCCAAATCTAGCACTTGGACTATTTTTCTATGGCTTATGAGTTAAAAACAGTTTGTGTTTACTCATTTTCATTGTTCAAGGCTATAAAAAATTAGGCGAAAAAGAATTTGTGATGGAGACCATCTGTGGCCTACAAAGTCTAAAATGTTTATCACCCTGGTCCTTTACATGAAAATCATATTGACTCTGGCTTGTGCGTGATGCCCCACACTGCTCTACAGCACACAGCCTGTGCAGCAAGCTGCACATGCCTATTTTAAGGGAATTACTCTCAGGGCCTGTGAAACTTCCAGAACACTAATTCATGAGCCATTCAAAGGAACAACTCCTAGAGTGTGCTCTCCCCCTAGTTGATTTGTCCTTATTGCTAGGCCAAACAATAGCAAACAAAAACACTTCTAAAAAAAATAACAATACAGAAACCTCCTCCAAAACAAAAACACATTGGTTTCATCTATGCCAATTTAGTTGTAAGAGACAGAATGCATCTATGTCAAAGCTAAATAGAAGAAATTATGTTATTGCCATTCAATGAAAACACAGAATGAAGCTATTATTTTTGTCTGGATACTGGCCATGATTATTCCAGGAGGGGAGAAATAATATCACCCACAAAAATTTAGGATCCATATTTTCTTGCAATGCCTGATATTGTATAGTTGTGGTCTTTGTCAAACATCAGTGAAAGTTAGAAATAACAGGCATAGAACTCTTAAATGCAAATACCAACTTCAAAAGGCCTTATGGTGAGCTGCCCCATGATATATAAGCCAACTATAATCTGAATAGATCAAAATCATAGTTTGTTTCTACACAGAAAGAAAACTCCTTAGAAGCTACATAGCACAAATTTCACTTTTAAAGAGAAGCTAGAATAATGAGAAAATCACTAGGAAAGAAATAAAAGACAAAAAAATTCTGTGAATCTCATATTGCATCAATATGAAAGGAGATATGACAAGAGCTCTGAGCTTTTCATTTTAAATGAGAATCTAGAAAAAGAGCAAAATAAGAAGAAAAGAATAAAAATAATGTCAATCCTGATTATTGTTATATATTTGGGTAGACATAGAAGTTCTGTGCATGCTTTGAGGCTGCTGTGACTGGGTTTTATAAAAATGTTTTACAAATAACTTTGCTTCCTCAAGCAAGCTACAAATATGCTATATAAATAAGAAATAGAAATAGAACACAGTGAGCAGAGTTATACTTTTCCAACAATCTTAGATTATGAACATGTACATGAACATTTAATCTCTCAATTAGAAATTATATAATTAAAAAGTTTGGTCTTACTGCACATTGAAGGTGAAAGGGTAAGATTACACAGCAAACAGTGTTTGTAAGAAATAAGCAATGATAGGACTCTTAAGATGCAAACAATGTCTATTAATGCTCAGATTTTAATTATAATATCCACTATATATTCATTTGTGTATGGATTAAATGAGTAAATAACAACTTCTAGAACCTGGTGTAGTAATATGATTTACCTATAATGAATTAATTTTACTTTAAAGACATAAAAAATTATATTTGTGGTTTAAAAGCTTTCTTAAATGCTTGTGGGAATTCAACACATTAGATACCTAAATAAAAAGTAACAACAACTAGTCTGGACATCACGAGACCTGGACATCACGAGACCCTTGTTTACTAACAACCAGCTGTGCGACGTAAGTCACCTAAATAAATTACCATTCATGGAGCATTCATAACATGCAGGATGCTTTACAAGTGCTATACATATTTGCATTAGTTTTATGAAACAGGGATCATCCCAATGTTATAGATGAGACACTGGCATCCATAATAATATATATATATAAATTATATATGTATACATATATATGTAATCATATATATAATTACACATATACCTTCTTATACATAAATAAGCATGTCCCTCATGCATGAAAATATACTCAATAACAATAAGAGTACCAAAATTCTGATCTATTCATGATGGTGAGCTCTCGGTCTTATGGCTTACATCAGGTCCAAATAAAAATCATGTTGTTCCAGAGAGCTATGATGTGAAAGACAACTTACCTGCTCTCTACTGTGTAATATGTGAGGATGAAAAGGAAACTATTTACTACAATGAATGCTGTCATTTGGAAAGGAGAAAAAGAGGATGCAAAAAGTTACTGGTCAATACAACAGAGGACTTGTTTACATTAGAAAATAAAATTTTCCCTCTCTCTCTATATGGGAAGAGGGGCATATGTACAAGTCATCCTATAGAAGCTCTGAGTGTTGCCCTCTGGGAGTTCCTGTCCCGTGGGGCAAACCCTTCTACACATGAAGGCACACTTAGCCTTCCCTGTGATATCCATTGGGGAACTAACTGGGGTGTGAGGAAACAGCACTGTTAAGATGCTTTGTGAGTATCAAGGTCTGTCCTCTGATCCAGAGATCCTTGACTTGCCTCTCACAAAAATGCATGCATGAGATTACATTATCCATTTGAAGTTTTTCATCTCCAGGAATGTCTTTACTTTCTTTTTTGCCTAGTGTAGCCATACATTAAAATGTACTCTATAAAATTTTTCCAGCACTTTTAAATGAGCTGTACTAGAGGGATTTCTCTGAATATATTATTTTCTATATTTTACCTGAAATTATAGACCTACTTTCCAAATATGTAATATCAGAGACTTCTACTTTTTCTCTTAAGTTAAAATAGTTTCCATTTCTATTATTTTCAAATCTTTTCACTCTATGAGACAGAATCTATACTGCTAAATACTTGTGATTTTTGGGGGAACTCAATATTAATGAGAAAAAGTTTTCTGTTTTTAATATTACCATAATTAGGTCATATAAAAGTCAGGTTTCTTAAAAATTCTGAAATTTAGATATAACCTTTATTTTTAAGTCATATATTCATGATTTTTTAAAATTTACAAAATTCCTTATTCTATTTCTGTTTTAATGGGAAGAGATCAGTTCTCCAGTTTTAACCATGTAAATCTTCAAATTTTTTATATTCTGACTTAATATATTTCTAACATCATTAGCAAGTTATAAGCACCCTACTTAGTTTCTACATAGAACACCAGACTGGTCCTATCAATACTGCCCTCAGTAGTCTCTAAATCCCATAATTCTGAACATAGGGTCATAATTTGATACATTCCATGGTCATGCACTGTCTTGTGATTGTTAGGATTTTATTAAAAGTTATAGTGTTATTTAGTTTATCCTTTTTCATAAGTTTTCACCTCCAATAAATGTTAAGTATTCTAAAAATAATTTTTAAGAGTGGTACAGCAAATTAAAGTAGGCAGTCAAATATTTATTAATAAAAGAACTAATGAGAAAATGAATGATACCTCTTCTTTTCTTATAATTATTTTATAAAAAAAGATTATAAGTAATGGTCATGTTTTATTGTATTACCATGTTTAAATAACATATTTGGTGGGTAAAAATATAATAATAGGCTACAAAAACAAAGGGTAGAGTTATATGTAAACACCTGTTTAACTTGGGTTAGCAGTGTACACTCAAAGATAAAAATTGAATGTCTAAATGTGAGAGCTGTATTTCCCTTTCATGTAAAAGAAGTCTGGAGACAACTTCTTGAGAACTGGTATAACAGCTCCAAGCTAATCATAAGTTTAGGTTCTTCCTAAAGAACCTATCCTAAAGAATCAAATCCTTAGTACTTTAATTCTATACTCAAGGTTTTCTCACAGTCTAATATGACTGCTGCTATTTCTGCCAGCATGTCTGCATTCTAGGCAGGAAAGGGAAGAATGATGGAAAGAGAACAAATCTGAAAATGTTTTCTGAGTTGAGTCAGTCTCTTTAAACAGATTTTCTCAACCTCCACCTGCCAAGTTCTATTTATGGTACA
>CM052540.1:143350588-143423293 GCA_028533065.1 Trachops cirrhosus | reverse complement strand
ATTTATTTTTATTAAATTTGTTAGGGTACCATTGGTTAATAAGATCATACAGGGTTTTTTAGGAAAATGCTGATATTATTTTTTATTTTTCTCTCTTTCTCTCTTTTTTTTATTATTGTTCAATACAGTTGTCTCCATTTTCCTCCCGCCACTCACACCACCCCAGCCATCCTCACCTCTCACCCTCAACCCTACCTGCCTTTGGCTTTGTCCATGTGTCCTTTATACATATTCCTTAACAACCCTCCCTCTTTCCCCTCATTATCCCCTCTCACCTCCCCTCTAGTTAACTGTCAGTTTGTTCTTCACAGACACAATGAAATCCTGTAGTTGTACTGGAAAAAAGGTAATATCATCAGTCTTATTTTATACATGAGAAAACTTAGCACAGTATGGAGCGTACATGACTTTATGTAGCTAGGTAGTGACTAAGTTACAATTCAATACAGAGTGGCTGTGATCTAAAACTACCTCTAGGGGTGTCTAATCCATGGCCCACAGGCCACATGTGGCCCAGGATGGCTATGAATGTGACCCAGCACAAAATCGTAAATTTACTTAATACATTATGAGATTTTTTTTTGCTTTCATCAGTGTTTGTGTGTTTAATGCGTGGTCCAAGACAACTCTTTTTCTTCCATTGTGTCCCAGAGACACCAAAATGGGCACCCCTGTAACTATACAGTACTGTCCCAGGAAAACAGCACATAGTAGGCCCATGAATAGAAAAAGTCTGATGACTATCTTGCCAAGGGAATTTACATTAATAGAAAATAAATCAGTTTTCAGTAGCTGTTTTTATTGCTGACGAGTATAAGGTAGTGTTCTTCTCAGACACAAAAATAAAGGCCCTTGTTTCCATGGAGACACAGAGGCTTCTAGAAAACTCTAGTCTTCTTCACTGACATCAGCTTACTGTCTAACCTGACAGGAATAATGAATGTTTTGATATTTTCTATTTCCTTACTCTTTTTCTTCTCTTATGGGACCTCGAAGGAAAGGATCCAATGTTAAATCTGGATTTTGGACACATATGTTAGTGATCCTTTATTCTGTGTAAAGCACAAGTAATTTAGAGGGAAATTTCTTGTTTTAGGGTCAACTTTTGGAACTGAAACATTAATCAATTAGTATAGCTAGAGACAATTTTCTTTAACTCAGCACTATTGACATTGTGGGCTGGATAATTCTGTGTTATGGGCATGTTCTGTGTTGCAGAATATTATCAGCATCCCTGGCTTCAACCCACAAGGTGCCAGTAATATCTTCCAGTTAGGACAACCAAAAATGACACCTAGGTTGCAAAATCACTTTAGTGGAGGTCCTTTAGTCTCTAGGAGTTTAGTTTAAACATAAAATAAAGCTTTGATGATGAGATCAAATTAACTACAATGAGAAGAGCACTTAATTTGGTCATTCCAGGAACTGTTCCTCCAAAAACAAAGTTAACCAATTAGGCAGGACATTTTTTTTCTAAATTATGTCAGGATGTTTTCATATGTCTCACCTAAGCCTAAGCCAGATATTCATCTTGTTCTATATATTTATATTGATAACTGAAAGAAGAGTGTCAATGGGAAGTTTTATTATTCTTACTTTGTACTACAGTTACACAAACCAAACATAACAAATTTATTTCTGCTCCATGCCATGGCATGTAGAGAGATAAAGAAATAAGCAAAGGCAGGAAATAAAATGAAGTAATGCAGCAAATTCTGAATTCAGACAGAGTATTAATTCAAAGTCAAAGTGATCTAAAAGCTACACATCAAGATGGAGTAATAGGTTAAAGTCAGTTATGCTGTCAGGGATGTAAAACAGCACTGTGTCTCGAGATAAGCATAGCTCAGGTCAGAGAGGAGCCCTACCTCACAAATGCAGTCTGTCAGAGCCAGACCCAGTGATTGATTTCCCAGGGAAGACTATTTTATAGTATGGTCCATTTAGTGGATGTTGAAAGTTACCAAGAACAATTGAAAAACAGATGATCAAATATTTGAGTCTGTGTTTCCTTAAAATCAAAGAAGATAACGGTGAATATATGTCTTATAACTATGGAAGGTGAGGATAGAAATATAACAGTTTGCTTTAAAGATGCACAAATTGAGATCCAAAGAAATTCAATCACCTGTCTGTGCACTAATAGCTGCTAAGAAAATTACAAGTCCAATATTTTAATTTTTATAGTTTTCTTTCCATTGCTCGGTGCTCATGTTAGATCAATAAAACAATGCTGATTTAGCACTGTTTAGGAAACACAAGTTTTTGCAGCATATTTAAAAAAAAAGACCAATCACTTCCCTAGGACTGTTATTAGGCACTGCATTTTATCAATGAATAAAACTGATGGCAAGATTAAGTTTGGTTCTTAAAAGACACACTTTCCTGGAATATCAGGTATTTTGTTTGCCTTATTTGGAAAATTACTCCAACTACGAATATCTCTTCTTAGGTACATATAAATATAATATCAGCACATTTATCTCTCCATCATTTCTCCAAGCATATTGGAGAATAATGTGTGTCTTTTGTATTTTCTTAGTCTTAATAAATCCTCTAGATATTATATGTAGAAATGTTACCAAAACTGAACTTTTTTATTTAGAAACGTAGCTTATTTGAAAAAAACTCTGTTTATTATATGCGTATATATTTTCTCCCTAAATATCCCTAAGAACATAAAACAAAATCAGAGTGTTTATCTGATTAATCCTTTCTCTCTGCATTAAACTTGCCAGTCAACACATTTAATATTTATTTTCTACAGTTGGTGCAAATATCTCAGTTTACACTAGAAAGAGTCCCTATAGTCGGCTCCTTTGGAGTAATTTGTGTACAGACCAGTATTTACAAGACAACATACCAGAAACTAAAATGTATATTTAACAAATCTTCACTCAACTTCTATTAACTGGGGTTTTCTGTATAAGCATGAATTTTAAGATGACATAATTTGTCATGGAATAATTGTGTGGGGCCATATAGCAGATACCCCCGAGACAGAAATGGCTGTGACTAACTCTTTGTCATTTAGGAAGCAACAGGGCAAGTTTATTTGTACCTTCTGTCACAGGTTGTGGAGACTTAGAGTCAGTGAATGTTAAATTAGAATTGAACTTCTGGTTTGTTAGAGTATCTGAGAACAGAAAAGAAGCTCAGACACAAACATGGAGTCAGTAAATCCACTATTAGTGAAGGGTATTAACATTCAAGACAAGCTGATGTTCAAGATCCTCACCAAGGCTTCTTCCCATGTTAACTGATCCTCACCCAATTCCTCACATCCAGTTACATCAGGGTGCCTTCAAAATGCTGTACTATTAATCATTTGGTTGTTTTATTCCTTCACTTTTCAACTTATTTTAGTTACCCTATTATCAATAATGAAACAGTAAAACATCATCACTCATTTTTGTATGGTTATTACTACAAATATTTTTCTTCCCAAATGTGCTATGTATTCTAGTGCATTACTTATTAAGTAGAATTTTCAGAATCACTTGAGAGAATAATTAATATTTTCAATAAAATTCAATAAAATTGATAAAACATTGATAGTTAAATTATAATAGTTTTTAGGGATAAATGATAAATGACAAGTGTACTACTTTTTAAATTTGCAGCAAATCTTCTTAATAAGCCCTTCTTGAACAATGCAACATAAAAGAATTTCTGTCACAGTGTACATTGTGTATTGGTTTTCATTGATGGCACTTGCCACTATCCGATATTTATTTTTTATTCTCTATTTTCCACTGTTAGACTTTAAGCCACAAAAGAACAAGGACCTTATGTGCTTGATTTAACACTGTATCTCCAAACACTACAACAGTGTTTGGAATGAAGCTGCCACTAAATCAATATTTGTTGAATGCATTAATGCTAGAATGGATGAATGGATAAATAAAGGGAAGATTCCTGGATGGCTGCTACTCACCCTTAAGTATGCTCCATAGCGTTTTGCATGTGAAGAGCACCTTCATCCCAAATTAAGCCTTGAAATTTAGAGATTTTTCTCTCACTACAGTAATAGAGACCTTTTACATTTAGAAAGGAAGAGACAGTGTGAGGAAATCAGTGCTATCACCAGTCCAACGTGTAGTCTAGAGGGTGTTTGCACACTCTCTAGGTGTGGGGGAGCATTAGGTTTGGTTTTCAGGAGAGAAGAAACACTTCTGCCTTGTGAAGAAATTTTTCTTCTTTTTTTCTTTTGTTTTATATGACTGAATTATTCTGCCACTTTTATTTTATCTTTATATAATTATCATTTTAAGACTTTCTTAATTTTTTTAAAAACTCATAAGATTATAACTAAATTGAAATTTTTAAATGTATAAATAAAATTCAACTTTTAAAAACATTTGATGCCATGTTTAAAGAATAACAGTATTTTTCTAGTTTTATTGAGATAAATTGACATACATCTATGTATATGTTTAAAGTATGCAGCTTAATGGTTTGACTTACATATATTTTGAAATGATTATTACAAAAGTTAGCATCCATTCTTATATACAAATAAAATAAAAAGAAAAAAATTTCTTTTTTTGTGATGAGAACTCTTAGGGTTTACTCTCTCAACAGCTTTCTTCTATATCTTACAGCAGCATTAACTATCATCATCATGCTACATATTAAGCCCCTGGTAGTTACTTACCTTGTAAAAAGGGAAGTTTGTACATTTTAACAGTCTTTATTCACTGCTCTTTCACTCCATCTCTGGTAACTACAAATCTGATAACTACAAATATTACCTCCTTTTATCTCAGCTTCTTTACCCACTCATGCACTGATGGACACTTAGATGGTTCCATATCTGAGCAAATGATGCTATTAGGAATGTGAGAGTGCAGAAAAAAAGAGTAGCAGTATATTGGATGTACCTTAGAACACAAAACTAACATGTAAGAGAGGCCAGGGAATTCAAACTGAGGCTTATTTTGCCTTACAGTCTTGTTTTTTCTACTGTACCCAATATTTATGGTCAGTATTCCAGTTATTCTGGTCATCTTTTCCATTTGTCAAATCCAGAGACTGAGGAGACTACGATTTCTTCAAAGACTTAAAGAAAATTAAATTTTGTCAATGATGAATCTACATTTAAATGATTTTAATCCTTTTGTGATATAAGGGTTACATTACAACTGACAATTTTCACTAGGAAACTCTACTTTTTGTTTTGACAATTTTGTTTTATGAACTGTTCAATGTCAGAGAGAATCACTTCTTTACTCAACGTAAAGAAGTTTTGAATGTAATTTCCTAATTTCACCTAAAACTGGTGACTTAAATCTTATTAACACTTTCTCCCTACCATGAAAGTGCAGTAAAGTTTACTCTTTTATGGGCTCTTGATAAAAAAAAAAAACAGAGTCTTTATATGTTTCCACACCCCTTTTCAATTTATATCTTAAAGTTTATAAATTTCACAAATTCATTACTAAATTATAAGAAATCAAATATCTTTTTGTGTGTGTGTTGAAACCCAGGATGTTGAATTCCTACAGGTTATGGAAGTAAATTTGACAATTTTTCTCCTAGAAAACTCATTTTCTTTCTTACCCTCAACCCAGCTATCCCACTCTTACTGATTTATTAGCGTTTTGCTGAATCACACTGATGACTAATATTTTATGTTTTTTAAGGTATTGCAAGTGTATTTTTCTGCCATTGTTTCCTCAGGTATAATTAATGCAGGAGTGACCCCCATATGACAAATATGGATTGGGCACAGAGCTTTGCTAAGTATTTGTTGCCTAGATAAAATAAGACAACATTTTCAATAATTCTTTCAAAAGCGGTTTTTGCTCATGGTAAAAATTCCCATGAGACTTCCTCAGAAGTGTTAGAGTTTTTTTGTAATTAAGTAATGAAATTGCAGAGTTCATAAAAGAAAACTGCTCTCGCTCTCATACTCACCTACTACAGCCGAACTCAAAGCATTCCTATATTCTGTACAATGCAAGACTCCACCCTTAATGAAAATGTGTGTTAAACAGGAAAACACATGCAGCAAATATGGGTTTATAATATCATGATTAAAACAGACTACCCTAATTGGAAAAATACAACTGAAGGCAAAAAAGATGTCCCTAATCTCCTGTCTCTTCAGGTGTTCTGAAGGTGTTGACAGTGGCAGCGAGGCAACCTAGCACCATTTGGAGTGGGAAAAGAGCTTTTGCAGCATTTCAAACAGATGGGGAAGTCTTATTCACTTTCTGAAAGTGTAATTCTTCAGATTGTTGAGAGGACAATTTGGAAATGTCTATCAAAATTAAAAATGAACATTCTGTGGTAATCTGGTTTTGGAAATGTTCTTACTATATACCAAGATATTTGCACAGGGATACTTACAGTAACATCAACTGTAATTATTATAAAAGAGTTATAAACAACCTGAATAACCATCAGAAGTTCCATGGCTAAATAAGTTCTATGAAATAATTTTTTTAGAATATGAAGCAACCATTAAATAATCAACTCAATCTTTCTGTACGGATATGGAGGAATTACTAACATGTTCATTGTTAATTAAATGCAAATTATGTTGTATTTATTTTATTTAATAACTATATAGTACTTTCTAAATACCAGACATTGTTTTCGGTCCTTTACAAATACTAATATTTGTTCTTTAACAACCTTGTAAAGAGGAACTCTTATACATCATTCCCTCATTTTCCAGACATGGAAACTGAGGCATGATAGGTTGAGTGATTTGCTCAACATAATACTACTACTAGTAAGTAGAAAAACTGATATTTGAACCTAGAGGTCAAAGAAAAATAGGGCATGCAAATCCTGGAGTATGCCACGCATTCACCTTCTACATGTGGAAAATAAGAGAGTGTATTATTTTCTTGATTGTAATGTATTTCTTGTCTACATTTTTTAATCTTTGGATATTTCAAAACTCAGTACACACACTTAAATGCCAAGTTTTCTTTGAGCTCCAAATAATACAACACCAACCAAATATGCCTGAAATAATTTACTACTATTAATTGTATATATATTCTTATTCTTGTAGACAGATATGACATGTACTCTCAAGTAATTAAAAATAAATCTCTTCAGAACTTTACATTCAAGTGACTTCATTTTTAATTTATTGTTGTTAAAGTACCGTTGTGTGCATTTCCCCCCACCACTCTCCCTGACCCCAGAGATCCCCACCTCCCTCCCGGATCCTACCCACCTTAGTTTTGTCCATGTGTCCTTTATAGTTGTTCCTGAAAATGCTTTCCCCTTTTTCCCTAATTATCCCTCCCACCTCCTCCCCTGTTACTGTCAGTTTGTTCATAATTTCAATCAACAACACAAACAAGAAAGCAAAATATAACCAGAGGCAATAAAATCAAGTGACTTCTGAAAAAGTTTACAAACCTTAATCAGAAACCCCCCTACATTGTACCCAGACATAAAAGAATGCTTAGAACCTACTCATGTACTAATTTACATTCCACGTAGAAATTCCATTTAGAAATTGAAAGGTAATCATACTTTTACTTCCTTAATTCCTTTATATTTTATTTATTTATTTAATTTATCAGTTTTATTGAGATAAAGCTGTCAAAGGAAAATTACTATATTTAAAGTATTCATGATAAGCATATACTTTATGAAATGATTCCAACAATCATGTTAATTAACACATTCATCATCTCACATAAGTACTTTGTTTTAGAATTCTTAAGATGTATTCAACGAGTTTCAGTTATAAAATATAGTACTGTCAACTTCAGTTATCAGGTTATACATACAGCCCCATATTTTATTTTTCTTATAAATGAAAATTTGTACACTTCAACCAATCTCTTCCATTTCCTCCATCCCCAGTTCTATTCTACTTTCTCTTTCTATGAGCTTTATTTTTTTTAATCCCACTTGTGAATGATACCATATTTCTTTGTCTTTCCTTGATATATTTCATTTGGCATAGTGCCTTCCAGTTTTATCCATGTTGTTAAAAATGTCCATATTTTCCCTATTTTAAGACTGAATATTATTACATCTTATATAGATCACATTTTCTTTACCCATTCCTTGGTCAATAGACAGTTAGATTATTTCCATACTTTAAATATTGTTAGTAATGCTGCAATAAACATGGGCATACTGGTAGATCTTCAAGATAGTTATTCCATGTTTTGTATTATACCCAGAAGTAAGGTTATTGGAACAGAGAGTAGTTCAGTTGTTTATGTATTTATTTTTTTAGGAATCTCTCTACTGTTCCTCACAGTGGTTGTACCAATTTACACTCATCAACAGTATGCAAAAGTTTCCTTTCTACCACATTGTAGACACATGTGTTATCATTTACCTTTCTGATAACAGATATCTGAACAGGTGTGAGGTAATACATCATCGCAATTTTCATTTTCATGTCCCTAATCTTTTGTGATGATGAGCAACTTTCATACTATCCATATGTGTTCTTTGGGAATATATCTCTTCCAGTTCTTTGACTATTTTTAAATTGAGTGTTTGTTTGTTTGTTTTGCTATTGAGTTGTATGAGTTCCTTATATCTTTTGGATTTCAGTGCCCTATCTGGTATATGATTTGAAAATGTTTTTTCTCATTCCATAGGTTTCTTACTCATTTTGCTGATAATTTTTTTTTGCTGTACAGAAGCTTTTAGGTTCAATATAGTCCCACTTGTTTATTTTTGCTTTTAGCATCTTGACTTTTCATATCGAATCCAAAAAAAACCCAACCAATCAAGACTAATATCAAAAAATTTTCCTCTGTGTTTTCCTTTAGCAGTTTGTAGCTTCAGATCACATGTTTAATTTTTAAATGTGGTTATCCAGCTTTCCAAACACCATTTAGTGAAGAAATTATCCTTTCCAGATTGTATATTCTTGGTGTATTTGTAAAAAATTAGTTGTCCATATATGATGGGTATATTTCTAAACTTTATTATATTCCATTAATTGGTGTCTCTTTTTATGCTAATACCATGCTGTTTTGATTACTATGGCTTTGTAATAATAGTTTGAAATCAGGAAGTATGTTGACTCTATTTTTGTTTGTTCTCCTAGGTCAAGAATGCTTTAGCTATACAAAGTCTTTTTGTAGTTTCACAAGAATTTTATGATTCTTTTTCTATTTCTGTGAAAAATGTTATTGAACTTTTGATAAGAATGACATCATAATTTCAATAGGGATATATTTTCATTTATTTGTGTCTTCTTCAATTTTTGTCATCAATGTTGTATACTTTTCAGGTATCCAGTTTCATTTTTGCAGAACAGCTTTGCCAGATAAAATATTCATGTTTGGCAAAGTTTCTTTTCTTTTCCTTTTCCAGGACTTTGAATGTATCACCATACTCTCTCCTAGCCTTCAAAGTTTCTGCTTAAAAGTGTACTAATTTCCTTAAAGTGGCTCCCTTGTATGCGGGAATATTTTTTGTTGATGCTTTTAAAATTCTCTCTTTGTCTTTGATTTTAGAAAATTTTATAATAATATGTCTTACAAAAGATCTCCATGAGCTAAATCTGTGTAGGGACTTATGAGCTTCATGATCTTGGGTGTTTAAATATCTCTCCAAATATTGGAACTTCTGAGCTATTATTTCTTTAACTAAGTTTCTGCCCCTCTCTCCCTCTCTTCTCCTAGGACTCCAGTAGTGCTTAAATTGTTTCATTTAATAGTGTCTCATAGTTCCCATGGGCTTTCTTCACTACTTTCATTTCTTTTCTTTTTTCTCCTCTGATTGTCTCAAGTTTACAAATTTCATGTTTTGCTTGATCAAGTTTATATTGATGCTCTCTATTGCATTTTAATTTTATTTACTGTATTCTTCAGCCACTGACTTTCTCTTTGGTCCTTTATTTATTTTTTTATATTTCTATTAAACTCATTTTGTTTCTGTCTTGTTTTCCTGATTTTGTGCAATTGTCTTCCTTTATTCTCTTGTAGCTCACTGAAGTTTTTAAAAACAATTACCTTGTACTCTTTGTCAAGAGTTTGTAATCTCCATCTCTTAAGTGTCAGTTACTGAGATAATATTGTTTTCTTGTGGTGGTGTCATGTTTCCTGATTTTTCATGCTTCTTGATGTTTTGCATTATTGTATTTGCCTTGGAAGATGCATTCATCTTCTCCATTTGGCTTCAGGGGAAAAAATCTTCTGTCAGCCTTACTAGAGATTTTGAGGGTGTCTCAGATTTTTTCTGTGAATATTCCTCTTTCATACTTCTTGTTCCCTCTTGAGTTCCATGCCTTGTCTTCTTCCTGCAAAACCAGGTTATGTGTTAGTTATGTGTTCTGACAGCCTTCTGTTTGCTTTCTCTAGGGTGGTTTAAATACTCGAGTTGATGCACTTTCTCCCAATTCCTCGGAGCCAGGTTGGCTTTCTGTGCACGCTTACTAAGTATCTTCAAAAGCTTACAATGTGCATAGGGAGACAGGCATAGAATTGAGAGCATTTGAGTGAGGCAAGTGAACCATTGGGATGCCTATTGGCCAGTTGGGGGATATACATGTAAGCTGTCTTATCAGTTTATGGATAGGCTCCCCGCCGCAGTCCACAAAATAGTAGAATTTGTGCCCCTTTGATATGTTCTGAACTATAACTGCTAGCCCCTCCCAGCCTCTATCTGCCCCTCAGCCATGCAGCTTTCTTCAGGATTCTGGATAAAATGAGAAAGAAGTGAGCCTCTTTGGCAGCATGACACAGAACTGGGGAAAGCAGGTGTTCATTCATGTGCTCTCGTTTTCCTCTGTGGGATGAATTGCAGTCCAAGGACATCTCTGTTGGCATTGAGCTGTCCTGCCTTGTGGAAGGGGTGGTGCAAAGAATATAAAACTATTTATCTTGTTCCTTTCATCCCTCCAGTCTTAAGTGTTTTGCTCCAAGAGTGTGCTAGAATTATCTGCAGGACTCCCAAACTTTCTCAAAGATACTCTTGCCCATGGCTAATTGTCAAAATTGGTGTTTTTCATGATAAGATGTTAGAAAATGCCTCTTCTGACACTTTGCTGATATCTCTCAGCCTTAATTCTTGATTAATGGTTTGTAGTTGAACTTGCTAATGATTGTTACTTAGAAGTCATTGACTCACTTATGCATACATGCTACCATACTTGGAATGGAGTCTGCAATTTATTTATTTATTCATTCATTCATTCAATTACAGTTGTCCCAACTTTTACCCCATTGCTTGCCCTGACCCTGCCCACCCCCTTCTCCCACAGTTAATCCCCATCCTTTTTCTATGTTGATGGGTCATTTATACATGTGCCTTGACTAAACCTTTCCCCTTCTTTCTCTTATTATTTTCCTCCCCTTGACCCTCTGGTTACTGTCGGTATTTTTCCTTATTTCTATGTATCTGGTTCTATAATTTAAAAAATAAAACTTCAATACTAAGGCGAAGCCAAATGGAGTCAATTGCTTTCTCATGGCAATGTTGCCTGCATGACCCTAATATGAAATTGGTGGGTGGTCCTAATAGTTACGTAATTATATCTCAGGATCAACATTGCAGGGCTACAAGAAAGAGTGTGAGTTTACTGTCTGAAAATTCCTTGCCTTGCCATTTCTTAGCTTATATTGTTTCTATTCATGCTTTAGTAGACACTTAGCACAACAATGTAGATTCCAATTTACTCACAAGAGTTTTTTGCTTTCTTCTTTTTGAATTGAAGGAAAATGAAAATAGGTGAGTTAAAGGCAGGAGGCACTGGTGTTTGAAACCCGTGAACTCAGAATAGGTTGAGTAGATTCTGTGCACAAGCTTGTCTATTCAGATAAAGTAGTGCCATGGAATTTTAAAAAAAAAATAGAATAGTTGAACATCTCAGAATAGTTGAAATTGTGAATAAACATAAACTACTTGTATTATTTTTTTTGAAAGTACAATTGTAAGGTAATAAACTTTTTGTGTTTTCCAAACTTTTAGATATTTCTGCTTGATAAAAATTAGATGATAAATACTTGCATGATAATGTAGAATTGTTTTCAAATAAATTAAAAGAAAGAAAAAAACATAACTATTGCTTTGATTAGCTTTACTGTAAATAAAGATTAAGATGTCTCTATGGCATGCATTTGCATTCTTTTTTGAAATTGCTTAAAAACAACCTGATAATATAATGAAATGATGTAACATGGCAAATGGTTACCACAGAAAAAATGAAATCTCTTTCAAATTAAACATAAATACCCTTAGAATAATCTTCAAAGATGCACATTTGTCTTAATGTTGAAATACAGATGTTATTTTTGTCTGGAAAACAAGATAAAAATTAAATCACTATTTCTAATGTTGTTTTCTTCTTTCCTGGTTATATTTTAAGATTTATATTGCTTCTATCAAACTGGCACCATTCACATAATCTTTTTGCCTCTTTATATTCTACTTTTAAATATCTAAGTGATACAGGAGTCATGGTACAATATGTAAAGAGAACTATTACCTACAGAAAACAAAGAGAGCTATTAAGGAAATTAGTTAATTTATGCACAGACATAGATTAGAATTATCCTGTTGCTTTGTCTGTAATGCTAATTTTCAGTGCATTTCATATGACTAAATGACTGTTTCATCACACACATAAAATCCCAATAACTAATTGTAAGTAACGGTGGTTGAAATTGCTAATTTTATATTTTAGTTCTTAAATTACACATAGGGATAATTTACAGTTTCCAAAATTGGTACCAATGTCTGACTTAGGATAACTAATCCCTAGCTTATAGAGTCATATTACCTTTGTGAACTGTTTCCACAGTGCATAAAATTTAATAATATTTTATTTCAAATACTTTTCATTACATAGAAAAGCATTTTTAAAAACCGAAGGTCCATTTGATTCAGTCATTATATATTTTTATGTTGTCTTACCTGCCTGATGAACATCTCAAAGTGGAGGTTATTCAGACAACTACATTTATGTGTACTCACAAACTCACTTCTACAGGAACTTGCTTCTGTAACTTTCTTATTCTAGTTTTAATACAAGCCTGCAAGGAGGAGACTTCTAATTTCAACATACTTCTAAAGAAATTTAACATAAAAAGTAAAATATCTGCAAACCCATGCAAATCCACCCTTGGAAAAGTGGGCATTTGGCCTTATTGAAAACTCTCAAAGACTGGTAATGCTAACAATATGAAAAGGTGTAATTCACTATTTAAAGTGATTCTTGGGTCTAATGATTAATCACACATTTTCCAGGAAATCTAAGCAAACAGAACAAAGCTTTAGGCAAATCATAGAAAACATAAGGGTCATTGTTTTCATTGTCCATATATTGGTCCCAGAGCTGGACATGATATTATGGGGATTAGTGGTGTATAAACCATGCACTTGACATTATAACAATCATCAATCAGATATCCTTTCTAAAAAAGAGAAAGGGTTGCAAATTGCAAAGTGGCACACTTTCCTTGCATAATAATTTTTTGAAATGAGAAATGACACTATGAAAACATATTCATTAAACCACTTGTGTGAAATTCCTCAGATTTCTAATCAAATTAACTAACATGCACTATTAAAAAACTCTAATAATTACAGAAGGAAATCTGATTTAAAAAAGGAAAATGAAAAGCAAACAGTATTATTTGTTGCTGCAACTTCTTGAATCACTTTCAGCAAAAAATCTCATTTAGGTACACAAGTGCATATGGGTCAGAAGAGGTTATAGGGATTATTCTGGAAGTAGCTTCTATACCTAATCTGATGGACTGGATGATTTAATGAACACAATTATATCACTGAGGACCTATTCTAGGATCAAATATTTTCATTTTATTACTTGCAATTTCACAAAATTTCCAGTACCTAGACAATTTTAAAAACATTGTTCTTGAAAACCACTCTTAAATGATGTCTGCTGATTTTCTATATATTGCAATTTGCTGATTATATACATATATAATGCAATTTGATTCATAATCTATTTTGCATCCTAATAGTCTGAAAGTTTGAAAGAAGCATGAACAGTTACAGCATAAAAAAAGGCAGTGAAATCTTAGAAAAAAATTATCATTTCATATAGAAGATTTCATGCTCTTATGGGAAATTGCCATTGGAATTAGTGGCAATCTGTAATTAGGTAAAATCACTGTGGTTTAAAATTCAGAAGGCCAATATATTATTGCCTATATTTTATACTTCACATTGAAATACAGTATTTTTTGGATGTGAGGACAATCCAAAATGTGTCACTCCAATAATAACCAGGGTTGAAATACAGTAGTTTAATTAAACTAGAGGAAGCTGCTCTGTGTTTATTTAGAAAATTTGCTATGTAAGACAATTATACCTTTTCCTTATACCAAAAAATAAATTATTATTTCCTTCTCATTATATAATTTTTTATTATTAAGAAATTACTTATACTATGTGAGATGTGAAAAGACACGTGTGTGGCATTTGTCTGTTTCTATACCAGTAAAGAGCTGTGGCAAGCAAATGGGAAAGAAAGGTCAGGAGTTTTTATCACTCTATTTTAATATAATCTTTGCCTACATATTAGGTACTTACACCTGCGGTTCCCACCACCCAGGCCAGGAACGGTACCAGTCTGTGGCCTGTTAAAAACCAAACCACACAGCAGGAGGTGAACAGGGGTGAGCTAGCACAGCTTTGCTCACATTATTGCTTGAGTTCCGCTTCCTGTCTTCATCGCCTCCCCACTCCCCCATCAGTGGAAACATTTTTCTTCCACGAAACTGGTCCCTGGTGCCAAGATGGTCAGGGACCATTGACCTACACTATTATTCAAAAATTTTAAATGCTTTCAAACTCATGGTGATTACAGAAATAAAGAAAAGGAGAAAAGAACAAGAGAAGATGTTAGGAAAAGTGAAGAGTTTCCTGTACTTTAGATACAAGATGAAAATAGATTTTTCACATTTGGTAAGAATTTCTAGGGAAAAGTTATTTTTCAAGTTTAACACAAAGTTGATATTGTAACTGAATAACCAATGGGATCCCACTGCTCACCACCTATAGGCAAAAACTCCAGAGACAGAGTTCGGTAGAAAAGAAAAAGGAGTTTTTTATTTAAAATATGCTCAGCAGGTTTCTTGATGGGGCCTTCCTGCTGGAGGAAGGGCACAGTCTTGCCACCACAGTCCACACTGCCTCCAGGGACCCACCAGCCTAGACCTCCTCCTCCCCCACTTCATACCAGTCTAGCGCCTGGAGTGCTCCTGGTCAGACCCAGAGCACTGTACCCAACAAGCTTGCACTGGTGAGGGTGTGAAAAGGCAAGAGCCACCACAGCTTCCTATCTGGGGAAGGGGCACAGGGCTTGCTGGGCAGCCATGCTCCCTGAGCCTGCTGACCCGAACCTCCCCACCTGCTCTCTTACCAGAAACTGTTGCATTCTCAGACAGGCAGATCCTGGAGTGCTCAAGCAGGGACAAAGGGAATCTTATAGCATGTGTTTCCATCTGCTCCACTTTTTAAAACTGTTCCCATAATTCCCCGCACAGTGGAAGTAGATAGAAAGGTATTTCCCTTCCATCCACTTACCTCTGCAGCTTTTAGCTCCAGTCCTATGTGCCTTTTCACTGCATCATGCATGTGTCCGTTGCCAGGGCAACACATGCAGGAGCCATCCTCAGCGATTCTCCCCTACTTCCAATTTCCAGGGGGATCCTCCCCCGTTACAATATGATACATTTCTATTAAAATGTAATATGATAATGTCTTAAACATTTATATATGTCATGAATGCGAGTAACTAAATTTATTTTATAGACTAAAGAAAGAATTGAAAATTATTGCTTTAGATGTTTTATCTCATACACACACAAAAGCACAAAACAAGCCTACCAAAACCAAAATTTTGAGGAAAAAATGCTCATGAAAAACTACAAAGTACTCTGAAAATAAATATGTAGAGGTTCTAAAAAATTAAATATTGTTACTGTAAAATTTGTAATTGTGAAAGAAAACACTTTTTGAAGAACCAATTATGAAGTTGAACACTTAGAATTATTATGTTTTCTGCAATAAAATGTTACACATTGTATGAAAAAGCCCTAAAGTTTTTTGTTTTTTGTTTTCAAATGAATGAGAATATTCTGAAGAGAAGCAGTCATTACTGTGTTCAGTTGCCTGGGATTTCTGTTGACGTTACTTATAGGTAATTACTCATCTATATCTCCAATAGAATCATTGATTCCAAAGTAGTGTCCTGTAGATGACCAGATATTGAACTATTACTCCCTTCCCTTCTGAATATTCTTTCTAAAAATTGTGAGTGTGTATAAACCAATGTATGAGAAAAGTCAAACCAACCCCTAATTTTGTGTTTAAGTGAATTCTGAACAATGGGGAAAGAAAACTCTTTCTACAAAACTGAATAAAGAGACATATTCATGGGTTCTATGAAATAAGAAATGCAGTTTGAAGAGAAGGAACTTCTCAGAGTAAAACCCTGTTAATGTATAGAAAAAAACATTTTAGGACAACTTCATATGTAGTTTTGAAATAAGACCATATTATAAAAATATACAACCAGAATGAAATTAAAGGAAAATGCTAAAAAAAACCCCTAAGATTGAGGTAAAAAGTAACTGCTAAACTAAAAATTATGTTAGTGACATAAATGTGCATAATAATTGAAAGCTAATACATTTTAAAATTCTAATGATAATAGAGACCAAATTGTACTAACTAAATGAAAAACTTAATCAATTATTTTCATTTATTTAAAATATTTGAGTACTTATTCTATGTCAGGCATTGTAGAGTCATTATCAAGTAAGTTGAAAGAAAATACAGTTACTATAAATTAAAAATGATATGTTCCTTGTTCTCATGAAGCTTTCATGTTAGATATTGAGATAAAAAACTATGTAAGGTTTTGTTCAGTATAGTACTGAACACCAGTTTTCAAGATCAAGGTAGTAGAGTACTGCATACTTGTAACCAGCAAGTTTGTGCTGCCTGTCACCTACCAGACCCAATAAACAGAGATAGGGATTGAATCTTTATGGGTGCTTTATTCAGATAGCTGGTAATCTGAGAAGATGGCAATTCATACCCTAACAGACCTTCTCAAATTCCATTTTAAAATGGTCCTTTTGATAAGGAGAACAAAGTGTAGGTATGGGGTTTGGAATTCAGGGAAAAGTTAATTGGATTAAAAAACTGCGGCATTCTTGCCCTGGGAAGTACTCTTTAGCTGTGCCCCAGTTGGTCATCTTTAGCTATGTCCTGGGCATTATCATCTCACTTTGGGGTACAATGGCTCAGCTACCATCTTGAATGACTTGTGGCCCTCCTGAGGCATGAAGGTGGAACTGCTTATGGTCACTGCAGGGTGGGTCATACCTGCAGTTCCTGGAACAATAGCTTTTACATGCATTGATTACTAAGGATATTAGCTATTACTTAAAGTAAAATTTTTCATCTTTCAAGTCCCCCTTCATACTGGTTACCAATTGCAAGAGAAGACTCTAAACACTTCTACCCACTGCATCTTGGTGTCTGAGTTGCCAAATAAAACAACCCAGTCAAACACTGAATGGAACAACACATTACTCCCATAGAGGAGAGACATTTCAATAGTAGCTTCAGTAGTGTGTGTTGGTCCCCTATAGCCAAAGTCTTTCCTATTAGTTACTCTCTTGTGCTGCAGTAGAAAGAACCCTGTACACAACCAAAAGAGGACAGATATAACAGTCCGGTTGACCAGGTGCCACACGACACACAGGCTTCAAGCTGAAACAAAAGAGCACCCCAGTACCTTACCAGAGAAACAGATAAGCCCTACCAAGTCTCTTTATCTCTTGGAAAGGAAGTATTCCAATCTCAAGGCCATTCTTACTTGCCAGGTGGGAGTGGAAAGGCTATTTGCTTGAGCCTGCCTCTCCCAATAGTCCATCCCTCACTCCTTACTCAGCCCTGAAGCAGAAGATGAGGTATATAAAATCCAGGAGGAGAATTGCTCAACTGAATTTGGAGGTGGAATTAAGTCATGGACAGCCCCTCAACTACCTGTACATAGGTGGTTGCTCACAGAGACTCTGTCAATTTTAGGCACTTTGCCAGGGATGTCTGGAAAGTCAGACCCAGGAGAATGATCAGTCCTCCCTGGAGGCTGTTGCTCAACCATGAAATCCAAGTGCCAGCATTGAGGCATCTAAGATGGTCTAAGAATGAGTCTAGGACAGACTGTGGTATACAGCTATAACCATACTGCCTGGGCATGGATTTTCTCCAGCTCAATCTCTATCTTTTCATAATTACTGATATACATATACAACAAGAAGTGTTGGCAATAACACAGACACCACTCTGTTCTGCCAGCAGATAATCAAGGGCAATTTGGTTGTCTATCACCAACTTGGCTAGTGAGTTCAGTGAGTTTTGTCAATTCTCAATAGCTTGGGCAGTACCGTTCAATATCTGCACCATAGTCAATGACAAGTGGTGTGCCATTTATTTTTTCCAGGGCATGTATGCCTGTGCCAGGCATGAGGACATGGACAACAGAGCAAAAGCAGCTGTCTGATTGTTTTCCTGGCACTGTGTTTTGGGCAACCATCCCACGTGTCAGAAATGTGGGGCCCTTTCAGTTTAGAGTATTATTCTACACAAATACTTGAGGGCATAAAATTCCCAGCAGGCCCTGTCTGAGGGTGACAAGCACACATAGCCCAGTTGTACTCCTCAGAGAAATATGTAATCTGGAGATATATATGGATACCGAAAAAATAATGTAATACAAAAAAGGAAAGGAAATTACAGATTGCTATCTCTTATTAACTTAGATACAAAAATCTTTAAAAAGTAGTAAGCCAAATAAAAATGACTATATATCTTTACCAAGTTGGATTTATTTCAGGAATGCAAGACTAATTCAACACCTGAAAATCAATGTAGCCCACCATTCAACAGCTAGAAAAAAAAAGTCATATGATATCAAAAAAGTCATATCATATCAATTGATACAGAAAAATATTTTGAAAAATAAGCATTTGTTGTTTATAGACCACCCAGTCTCTAGTATGTTGGTTACAGCATCCTGAAAAGACTAAGAGAGTAACTTATTACACAGCACTTATGGAATGTGAGGTCATAGTCTTAGTGACTGAGGATAAAGGAATGAAAAAAGTCAAAGAAACATGTGTAGACCACTACTGGGTGTGTGTTTCAAGTCAGTGTGAGAATCAGCCCCAATCTGCTCACCTGTGATGTGACAACCACCAAAACTATCTGGCCTTGCTTCATTCATGTATCAGGCACTTGTGTTTGATGTCAATTTTTAAAATTCTTTAAAAATCTTATCATTATGTTATATTTTCATAATCTATGAATGATAATTGTACATTACTTACACAGAGAAGAAACATATAATTCCTAAAACTACCATATATCTTAAAATGTTCACATTTATTAGAAAGCAAATAACACTGTGAGAAGTTACTACCTAAATGTCAGAATATCTCAGTGTTAATCTTTCCATTTCTTTCTCTAAAGCTGATTTAAAAACATAGTGAGATGACATAATGAGGATAATTGGTAGTCTGGAGAGAAGATGTTATAAACCTAGATTGTGATCTTCTGAACTGTGGCAGCTAACTTATTTAATGTTTCTTATTGTCTTATATAGTACTTGAAACATAGCTGCTCATTAAATATTTGCTGTATTAATTAATAAAAAAGGAAAACAAGAAAGTTCAGAGGAGCAAGAAATAAAAATATATATAATTTTGGACAAAATATAGTTCATGTTAATCAGAGGTGACCAGAAATATTTATTACTTTAGCCTATGGCCAGAATTCAGCAGAACCTAAGTAATCTCAGGCTGCTTAGTATGAATGACTGAAGACATCTTTCACTCATTGTTGAGTTGATAATTTTTATTAAACATGGTGATGATGCATGATGCATACTGATGACCTGAACAAATATTTTACCAACAATTATTTTAAAAATGGCCCCATCAGAAAAGTAACATAGCCATAATGCTTAAAAGTACAGTGTCTAGGAATCAGATTGACTGGAATTAAATTCAAATCACCTTACTCAAAAGCTCTGTGATGTTAAACAAGGAACCTCATCTTTAGTATGGAAACAATAATCTACCTCATACCTCTTTCTTCTTTTTTTTCTTTTGTAGGATTAATGCTTGCAAAATTCATAGAAAAGTGGCAAGTGTATAGTAAAGGTCATGATACTGATAGCCTGCCTGGACAATGTGAAGCAGGCTGAGGGTGGGGAAGAGAAGGAGATGGAGAGGAAATAAATGCACAGGCCCTTGGTGAGGGGTGGGGGCATGTTGCTTGAGTAACACAGCTCCTGCCTGCTCCTGGGGGCAGATAAGCCCTTTCCTGCACCCCCATCCCTCTCTCTAGGGCTGCCCTTGGTACTGCTTGAGAAACTGCCTTGAGTGATGCCTAAGAGGTCAAGTGGGTTTTCCAAGGCCCCTTTACTCTGTGGCTGGGCTCTGAGTGTGGTCAATATGTGGAAACAAGGGCATGGGGGGGATGCAGAGTTTATAGAGCTCCACAGAAGTCTCTCCCTCTGCCATGCAAGATGGCAGCCTTAAGGGGAACTATTACATTGAGCCCATGAAAGGATAGCAAGATAATTGGATGGAGGGAAAGACCCTCCTACCCCCTTCTGGTACCTTATTGAAAGTGGGACCAGGGAAAGACAGGCACAAGCACCTTAGAGGTCAAAATGGTGGCAGGAGAGAGGTGCTGGACCAAAGAAACCTGTTGGTCTAGCTGGAGAAAAAGAAGTGACTGGTCCCCAGGTGGACCTGCCCAGAGCATGGAAGTTTGGGAAGTAAATTGGGCATCCTAGGAAAGCACCTGGTCCATCCCACACTCCTCACACCCACTAATGTAAACCCAGGGGAAGGAAGGGACACACTCTTGCTCACCTGGTAAATGCTCTGACCAGTATGTTCATGGAACCCTGTGGCTCTAGAAGCCACATGGCCAATGGCAGTGCTGGCCCTACAGGTGGGAGCAGGAGGAAGCCTAGAGCCGGACAGCAACCAGTATCAAGCTAAGCTACCAGGATGATTGCTCATCAGCTGCTTGTTGGTGCCAAAAGATGGTACTTTACATGGGGACAGGACTCTGCATTCTGTCATTTGTTTTGGTCGTGCTGAAGACAGCTGGGTTTTGTGTGGGTTTTGTGGAGGAGATAGGTTTCAAGATAGGAGTCCACCATTCTCCTAGATCATTCAGTAGCTGAATAAAATTTTTTTAAAAAAAGTAAATTAAAAAAAAAACTCCCTCTTTTCTCACCAGCCTCTGCCTCTAGAATTTGCCTTTTGCTGACAGTGGGCAGCCAAACTGCATGTTGGTTCTGGTTCTGTAACAATTATGCAAATGTCAGTACTTAAGATTCTTGTGCTTTTAAGCAAAATAGCTCATGAAATGATTCTGTCGACCTTCCGCTATGCATTTTTGTTTGTTTTGTTCCCTTCCATTATTGAATGACCTGTCTACTGATTCTACTTATTTTCCTTGTCAGTCTTTTGGTTCTCATCACACTACCTTACTCACTGATTTCACACAGGTAAGACCCCCCTGAAAGCTCTAAATAATTTGCTCATTCCACATTCCTCATACAAAATTCCCCTCTCCATTTTTTCTTATCAATACACTAACCAGGCTATCAATACATTTTGATTCACAAAACCTACAACTATCTTTTAAAAAAGTTTTATCCCTACTTTTGATGCAATTCATGCTATCTTTCCATTCCTGTTCACTTATTCTCATAGAATTGATTTCTGAGTTCTTTGAGAATTAAATTTTTGTCACCAAAAACTTTAAGCCCATCAAAAAGAACACCATGTTACCTTCTTATGTTTTGTTTTCTTCACATTTCCTCTGTGATATTTGGCACAGAGTAGATGCATAGATTGGTTGACTAAATATAGTTAAAATGTTTCAAACAAGGGCCATTTCTAGTTTTGATAATCTGTTTTAAATGGTTAACTGGGTATAATGTTTTATAATAGTGTTCACTCAGTTATTTGAATCCAAAAGTATTTTATACAAAATCCAGAAATTAAATTATCATATAATTTATACTTAAAATTGTATATATTCATTAGATTTAATATACAGTGTTATTTTAATAAATTCTTTGAAGATACAGATAGCTACTCTCAAGAAAGAACCTGATTGCATAATTCCCCATTACTTCACTGAAGATTACACAAAGGGTTGCTAAAATAGGAACATATTTCTTGGTGCTTCCCATGTGTGTGAGACACGAAAGCTTCTGCAAACCCATTTGTATCATTGACTAAAATAACCTCGTGATGAATAATGCTCTGAATAACCATTAACATGATTCAGAGAACAATAATATTTGGATTTGTTTTATTACTGCTTATGATGCTGAAAGTGCTTACTACACCTTATACAGGTGTTTTTGAGTATTGCATTTAAGATATTTCTCACAACAAAGAATTTTAACTTGACATTTCTTTGGCAGTGCTTACTTGTAGCATCACAATGTTACATCTTATAAACTGCTTAGTAATCAAGTATTCAAAGGCATTCAGCTCTAGTCAACAGAAGGAAGGGTGATTTCAATGACAGTATTCATAATAAATGTTCTCCAGGGGAGCATTTACATAATCATGGGAATGAAAATGATCATTGCTTGTCATTTATTGTTGTACTATGTCCCCTTGAAGAAGTCTATAGATGAATTCATCCATCCATTACTTTTCATAAGTTACTCTAATACAGCTCACCTATTCAACTCACTTGGTAATATCCATAATAAGAACACTTTAGACTCTGAAAGAAACCTTTAATTTATGCAATTAAGCACACTTTATTGATATCAGTAAAAAAGAAAATAGATTAAAGACAAAATTATACTAAAGTGTATGGTGTTATATGTATTTCCTCTGTTAAGTCTAAATAACTTTAGAGAAATTCCACTCTGAATTACAAAATTGTATTTGCCCTTGGTTTATGGATATATTACATTGCTGTGAAGTCCCTTGAAATATTTTGTTTGAAATTTGTTTTAATATATTTGCTAAATGTATAATATCCATATGATCTTGTGAAATATCAAAGGTTAATAAATTAAAATATTTAGTCAATGAATTGTTAAATATCTTATTGTGATTGGAATAGTCCCTAAATAATTGTCTTCTTAACCCATTTCTGGTAAAAAAAAAAAAGTGCACCTTTCTGCCACTACTAAAAACAGAATTCTGTACATAGAATGATGTCATTTGTTTCCAAACACTATCAGTACACTAGAGAGATGCAAAAATAATAATAAAAGTGAGGTATTTCATAGACAGCGTTAAGGTATTTCATGGACAGCGATAACTTGATAATCCACAAGTTATCTTCTGGTAAACACTGCAGTTGCAAGCTCAGGGCAAATGGGAGATGGGTTAATTCCCCTAGTGTGTTATGAAAGGTGTCAAGTGATGACCAGCTATAGAACGGTTGTTTTTTTCTGGTTTTCTCATGGGATGCCTTTGTTTTTCTATACCACCCTTAGGTGAGCTATCAGTTGGAATAAGTGCAACCAACAAAATTTGCTCTCAAGAACGTATATTTTAACTCTATGTTTGTTCAAACCAGCCATAAGAAGTAGAGACTAAAAGGCATATCTTCAAGTCCATAACATTAACTTAATTATTTTATGTACTGTAGAGTAAAAAATAATCTTTGAAGTTTTTATCACTTACCAAAAAAGTTTCCAGTCATAGCAACTCTCTCTGTCTCTTTCTTTCTCTCTGCAAATTTTATGATGAATGATTACTAATATCTGATTCTAATATCTGTTTTTAAAGAGAAGAAAGGCATCTATATCTTTATAAAAGCACTATTATAAACAAGGTTATCATGGACTCTATTATTAAAAAATTCAACAATTTCTTTTTACCATGTTAGTTAATATATGTTGATAGCATCTCACTGAAATGCACTTTATAAAAGCTGAACTAAACATGGATAAACATATAGAGGTCTATAATTGGCCCTCTCATGATATCTTATAATTAAGGCATATGCTAACTTGTATGGATAAATCGCATAGCCTTATGTATAGATCTTAGGTACTGTTTCTTACATACAACTCAGTCTGCAGTAAATTCACGTTTATAATCTGATAATTATCAGGAACGTGGCCAATTGCTACAGAAATCCAGGTAATTTGTGGAATTACCACTTCAGCTTAAACCTACTCCTTTTCAGTGAGGAATTGCTGTACTCATTACCTACTGACTTCCTCCCTTATTCCACTTGGATATTTTACAGCAAAAGCTCAAAATTCACATCTGAAATGATAAAGGTCCTAAATCTTGTCATCTGAAGGTTTTAGGAATACTGTACAGTGTTAATTTAAATAAGTCAAATACCCAAAATTATTAAAATCTATAAACCTATACCAAAATTAGCATAATATTTATGTTTCTGGGAGAGTGGATTATCAGTTATATAATGTATTTAACTAATAGTGCATGGTGGCCTTCTGCCTCTTGGGACACAGGACAGAAGAACAGATCTTTCTTTTCCTAGTTCAAAACTTGTATTATACCCATCTTTATTTATAAGTTGTATTTTCACTTTTATTTGTTTCAAAGCATGTTTTAAATTTCTCTTGAGACTTCTTTTTTTCACACTGTATTATTTAGAAATGTGGTAAGCAATCTCCAGATACATGGAATTTTTCATCTATCTTTCTATTATTGATCTCTAGTTTAATTCCATTGTGTTTTGAGAATATATTCTGCATGGTTTCTGTGGTTTTAAATTTCTTAAAGAGTTTTATAGCCCATAATTTGGTCTATTTTGATGAATTTTCTATATGAATTATGTGTATTTTACTTTTCTTTGACAAAATATTTAGTAATAGTCAAATTTGTTGATATTGTTTTTCATGTAAACTTTATCCTTATGGATCTTCTCCCTTAATCAATTACTGAGAGTTTGGAAATATTTGAGCAAACACTAGCTGGTTTATTATTTTTTGCAGTTTATGCCATTTTTTAGTTTATTTTTATGGTTTGTTCCTCAAGTGTAACTGTGAAAAACTGATCTCTTCATAACATCCTTTATTCCTGATAATTTCCTTTTTCTAAAGTGTTCTTTGTATATAGTAAATCCAGGTTTCTGATTAACATTATTATAGTATATTTTTCTCTATAGTTTTGCTGTTTTAAAACAATTTTATTGAGATATGATTCACTACACCTTAACTTTTAATTTGAATCTTTATATTTAAATGGGGTTTCTTTAGGCAAATTATATTTGGGTATCATTTTTTTATTAACTTTGAATATCTCCATCTTTTAATTCATGTATTTAACCATTCACAGATAAAATGATTATACATTTAGGTGTGTTAAAATCTTCTAGGTTTGTTCACGTATTGTATTCATTACATTTGTTTCCTTTTCCTCTTTCTCTGTGTTTTCTGATTTTAATTGACCGTTTTATATAATTCCAGTTTATTCCCTCACTTAACATATAAATTAGACTTCTGTTTTTAGTTGGTTGTTATCTTAGACTGAAATATATTGGGTTGGCCAAAAAGTCCATTTCACTTTTTTCTGAAAGATGGCCCTAGTAGCACTTATTTGTCTTTAAACTCATTTGAAATAATTTTGTTGATTGTATTGCGACAGCTGTCACATCAAAGGGCATTTAAGAAGCAAGCAAAATATAACCTAAGACACTGAAATACAGAACAGGCTGACAGTGACCAGAGGGGAGAGGGGAGGGAATTTCAGGGGAAAATGGGAAGGGTTTACAGGAACAAGTATAAAGGACACATGGACAAAAACTCAGGGGGGTGGTGGAAATGGGAGGGAGGTGGGGGGGATGGTTGGGTGGGCTGGAATGGGAGTAAAGGACAGAAAACTGTATCTGAACAATGATTAAAAAACTTATGAAAATTCATTCTTATTTAATAATTCTAAAATCTGTCCCATATCTGAATCTGGTTCTGATTATCACTTCATCTATCAAAACTTTCATTTTCTTTCATTTTTTTTGACTGCTTTGATTTTTTGTTGTAAATCCTGCATAATTTGTCGATGTCAGGTGAGTGCAATATATGTTAATCTCTCTGGGAGTTGGGCTGAGTGTATGAGTTTATGTTTGCTCTAGCTATAGATGTCAGAGACTTGAAATTCTCTACCTTTAATGTCCTTTCTTCCCCTCTACCTCCTCTTATCTTTGTACTTCCCTTTGTACTCCTGCTCGGACAAAACTGCACCTTCCAAGTGTTTCAGCGTCAATCCACTATTACCATAATGGAGCCCTTGTGTGTGATGGGAAGGTGTACGTGTTCTGAGAAGGCATATGTGTGTGTGTGTGAACATTTTATAATCTATTTATTAAATTTCCATCTTTAATGTGTCTATATCCCTGGCTATGACATTCAAAAGTATTTTAAGCATCCTTTCCCACTCAGGTAAGAAAAGAAGGCATGAGATTTTAGTTAGAGAAATGCCCTTCCCAATGGTGAGAAAAGTCTTTGTCCTGGAAAATCAACCTTTGTTGTGGAGAATGCTCTGGGTTAATTTCACAATGGTTATCCTTCCCTCCCTCTGGATGAAAATAATAGGGATCTCTTTTTGCTCTTCTCCATAACAATGTGGTGTTTCTGGAGTTAAAACTCATGAAAATGTGGGGGCCTCTTTCTAACACTGCTGTCCCCAGGACCTTATCATACTCACATTACTTCACACTCAGCTTTCAGTGAAAATTACCATTTAAGTGAATCTACCTCTATGGGTCCAGTGCATTCTGCTCCAGGTGAAGGTGTCTTGGTTATAAGTCTGAATAAGACTTTATCTCCAGATTTCAGAGTCATGGTTTTCTCTGGAAATTCAACTCTCTAATGCGTTCATGAGAATCCACAGATTTTCAGTTGTTCAGCTTCTGCTTAGAAGGCTGGTAGTGAGAATATGTAACATAACAATATTCAAACATGACTGAAATGATAGTGAAACCTCAACATTCCTTTTTTTTAATTTTTACTATTTCATTGGATTTTTTCTATGTACAATCACCCAGTATTCTCAGATTTTTGTGGTGTGGACTGCCTAGTTTCTCACTGGTATCCTCTCCTATTGCCATTTAGATTTCAATTTGACATTCTGCTAAGTTCCAACATTTGTTCCACTTCTTAAAAATATTTTGACAGGTTTTGGAGTCAATTTTCTGTCTTCTCCCTCTTACCAACTGGGAATTTTAAAATGCCAATTGTAAAATTCTAAATCCTTTACTATCTTATTAGCTAACATTTTCAGAGGGGTCAGAGAAAAGTACTTATATTCAATGTGTACTTGTATTTAAAGTATAACTTTAGTAAAAAGTTAATATATATTTAAACAACTGGCACTCACAGATAACATTCATTATGTGAAAAATGTTTTTATATTCTAAAATATCTCATTTCCCAATGGCATTTATCAAATGGTATATATAATAAAATGAAAAAATCAATCCTCTAGCTTTGTTCTGTTTTGTAAGATGTTATTTTACTAAAGATGTTATTTGGTAAGATATTATTAAAATGTTAGTAAAATGTTATTTAGTAAGATGTTACTAAAAATGTGCCTCATAGTAATAATGATACAAATTTTCCTGCTAAAAATTTTGATAAAATATTTAGTCATAAGTTTAAAATTGCCCTAGAGACTATAAGTAAATGTTTCTATGTAAACAAAACTTCTCTTGGAAAAAAAAAGTATTGATTTAACTTTCTTTAGTATTAATCCAATAAATATAACATTAACTCAACTTACGTAGCAACTCAGTGCAGATACACAAAACATAAAATACTAAATAAAGTAAGCCTTTATAAAATCATTTAACATTCTTTCTTGCCTTCCTGGTTTAATTTTTTGGTGTGTTTTTTTCCTTGCTTTTCTTTTTTCTTCTTTTCTATCCTTCTCTTTCTCATTTTTAAATCTAATAGGCTTTACTCTTAAACCCTTGCTGATAAAACAGAGAAATCTTCAGGCAACTGATATTAAAAAACTCCAGTAGCTGCAATTTTTCTTCATTGTCAATACTCATGAAATTGCTTCAAGAAGCTACCTAAAAGTCTATCTAGGATAAACATGTGATTTCAGAAGTTTTGCAGTTCCGTGAATATGAGTTTTGATTTCTTAGGGTCAATATATATTTTTTGTGGGAATACATTTGATCTGTAATCGTATTATGGAAGTCAACATGAAAGTATATTGGATTCAGATACTTATGAATTCTGCTTCTACACAAAGTACAGCAAATCAGTATAAATTTAATGAATGCTCTACACCACAGCCTTCATGTTATTGATATTTTTCTACCAGTACATTATGTATTCTAAAGTTAAGGTCTATTATTATAATAAGTGGTATTTATCAGGGTGAGTATATATGATTTGTTCAAAATTGTTCAACTCTAAGAGTAGTTTTATTAATTTTTAATCTATCAATTTAATTTTTCTGATTGTTAATCGTATATATATTTTTAATTTTTACATTTACATATATACAATATAAAGACATTCTAGGTTTAAAAACCTACATTAGAGTTACAATACTCTAAACAGTAATATTTAGTAAATGATCATAGTGTTCTCTAAACTATTTTTACTTCTTTAAAAAATCTTATTTAATTCTCACAACAATCTGAATTATATAATATTACACAATAGAGTTGCAAAACCATTACACAATACTGTTTTAAAACATTTTCATCACCACAGTAAGTTCCTTTGTGCACGTTCCCGGTCCCAGGCAACAACTGGGGCCATACAACATGTGGCCATCTGTGCTGTGATCACCTCCTAATCTCCCTGTTGGTGAAGTAGGAAACCCTCACCCTAATTAATATGGGATAGCTGAACATACAACACATGATACTGACCAGATAAGATTAGCATCAGTTTATTACTAATATAATTCACAGCTCAGGGAAGTAGAACAAAGCACCCAAGGTAGAGAGAACAAGCAGGGGATGTGGGAAGCAGACTTCGAAGTGACAAGAGAATAACGTATGTCTTGGTTCCCATGGAGGAGGTGACTGGTTTGTATGAATAATTTTGAGAGCTGGCAAGGAAGTAAAAGCCATTAGTTTGAGTACCAGTGGTATGCAGTTGATCCAGCTGATACAAAAAACAGCTGGATCAGGAACCTTTTCCAATGAATGGGAGCCATAACTAAGAAGAGCAGAGGAACTCATAGTTAAGCCTTTGGAAACCTATGAGGCTCAAAGATGACAAGGCAGCACTTAAAGTATTAGGTTTTACAATCTGAGCCTAGCATTATTCACTTAGCATAATGTTTTTTAGGTTAATTTGTGCTATAATATCAGGTCTGTCCTGAAAAAGCCCAGCCTTGTCAATATAATGTGAATGGTTTGTGCGACATCAACATAACCCGGCAGACAAGGAGAATGGACTGGAATGTGCATGCATGAACAATGATGACTTCACTTTACTAGTCAGTGGGGGTGGTAGATGCTGTTTACTGAGAATGTGAACTGTGTGGCCACTGCATTTAAAATGACTGAGCAAGTAGAGCAACAAATCTGTATCAAGTTTTGTAATAAGCTTTAGCATTCTTCCATGGAAAAATCTGAATGAATCAGAAGGCCACAGTTATGGGAAACTGGTGATTGGCAGCTTCATCACAATAATGTGCCCACTCATGCATCGCATCTCCTGCAGGGTTTTTGGTTAAACATCAAATTACCAGTGACTCAGTTCCCTTACAGCCCAGATTTGGCACCCTATGACTTCTGTCTTTTCCAAAAACTAAATTAACCTTTGAAAGGGAAGAAATGTCATGCCACAGATGAGATTCAGGAAAACATGAAGGGCAGCTGATGGCAATTTGAAGAACTGTGTGAGGTCCCAAGGTGCCTACTTTGAAGGGGCCTGAGGTGTTATTGTACTATGCACAATGGTTCTTGTATCTTGTACAATTTTGAATAAATATCTCTGTTTTTCATATTACATAGCTGGATATCTTCTGGACAGACTTTGTATATGCACCATTAGCATAAATGACACAATTTTAGTAGTCTGTTTTTTTATCACTGAAGAATATCTCATTTTATATATTTAACACATTTTGTTTATTTCTTTACCTGTCAATGGATGAACTGAATAACAATTTCTTTTTTCATAAACAATGTATCACTATTTACTAGTATCTGTGCTAGAAATAGAATAAAATAAAACAAATGATGAATGAATGGTGTGGGCATATAATAGGAATATGGTTATACAGTTGACCCTTGAACAAAATGAGTTTAAACTTCATTGATTCACTTACAAACATTTTTTCAATAGATAACTGTACTATTTTTGAACCATGACTGGGAGCTTGTGCATATGGCAGGCTAACTCTGTGCATTGATTTATATGCCATTTTATATAGGGGACTTGAGCATCTGCAGATTTTGTTCTTGAACCAATTGGTCCTGAACCAATCCCCTGTGGATACTGAGGAACAGTTAGGTTGTGGGGAGTCAAAGTCATGTGCAGATGATTTTCAACCACATGGAGGTTAGCTTCACAACCTGTATTTTTCAAGAGGCAGTTGCACTTAACTTTTACAAAAACATAATACTAACATTTTCATTCATTTTCGCAATAAAATCCTCATGCCACTCCTTTCACAATGTAACAAGAAATGACTTTTCCTTGTTTTGTTGTCTTTAGGCCATTTCTTCTTGATGTGAAGAGGAAGAGAAAAGAAAGCTAAAATTTTCTGAGAATCACCAACTATAGACATATTTCATTAGATTCTCAAATATCTCATTTCTTTAACCCTTACACTAAACCTGCAACAAAGGGATTAATGTTTTTACAGTAGACCAGAGGAGGCTTTTAGTTTACCAATTACAAGACTAAGCTAGGCTTTCCCAAAGAAATCTGCTATGAGAGAGCTTTTATTTTTAAGCATCAGGGGAGCGTGGTTCAATAGAATATAATTTTGATACATGATATTTTTACAGAGATGACAAACCCTACTTTTCTTTCTTCAGTTACCTTCAAAGAAATAACATATACACGTTAAGTGATCTATGATGTACATAACCAAAGCTTCCCTTTTATTAACTAGATACAACCAAGTATTCAGTTTCTTCAGTTCCTGTATATCTTCTCTAAATACAATATTGAAATTGACATAAATACACACAACCACAACCATATACAGTGGTGAGCAAAAGTAGACTTACAGTTATTATGCAAATATATAATACAATAATTAATAAGTAATAATACAAGAATAAACTGTTTCATGTACTCACAACTATAAACCTACTTTTTTCTATCTCTGTAAGAGTACACATTTTTATATTTGCCTTGAAGAATTTAAATTCCCAAGAGTCAAAATTTGCTATGTATTAACCTGTTGCTCTCAAATTTAGGCTTTTTATGTTTTATTGTCTTATTCAAAAAGTTCAATGCCATAAACCAGGGCTCACAAATGGTGCCTTATGGGCCAAAAACCAAGTGCCTACTTATTGTCATAAATAAAGTTTTATTAAAACAAAGTACCCATCCATTTACATACTGTTTATGGCTGTTTTCATACTACAACATCAGAATTGAATAGGTGTGACAGACCATTTGGCAATGAAGTTGAAAATATTTACCATTTTTCCCTTTATAGAAAATATTTGCCAACCCTGCCTCAAGATAATCTGCCCTTTAAATTTTTCAAACAGTATTTGTAGTTTAAATCTTCAATGAAAACATCCATAAATCAATCCCTTATCATTTTTCTATATTCTTAATTGCCTAAGCAGTTATCTAACTCCCATATATTATTATATTTGATATACTACCCCGAATGTATGAGTTTTAGTTAAGATAAGCACATATGCTCTGCCAACCCAATTACATAGTGACATTAATAAGCATGAAGGTTGTACACACTGTTCTTATCGAATTCTTTTCCTTAAGGTACAAGTAATAATGAAAACAAATACAGTAAGTACTCAAAATTTTTTAATTTCACTCAATCAAAACCCTTAAGTTGTTTGACATTTCTTCCAAAATAGCAAATAATGGCAATAAAATTAAAATTGCTTAGTGATACTCTTACAAAACTAAGCTATCCTCTTCATATTTCATTTTTATGTGGAAATAATTGTCAGCAGCTACTTTTGGACACCTTGATTTATTAAAAAGAAATAGTCATGGAGGAAAGCAAAAAAAACTTCCAGTATTAAGGCTTGAAACTTATAAGACAATGGAAAAAACTCAGTGATAGGCAACATATTATCCATGAAATGCCCATGATAGAAAACAATACAAACAAACAAAGGAAGAGTCACTTTTCCTTTATGATGGTGGAATCAAGCATTCACCGCGGGATTCTGCACATGCAGCGTAACATCTCTTCGGTTCAAATGATTTAGTAGACATCTTTCTTATACTTGTATCTCCCTGTTTGTATACTTAAAGTTCAGCTGAATTGCAAAGATATAAATAGTTGTTAAATAACTGTATTGAATAAATAAAATAACAAATCTCCACAAAAATTACATTATCACAATCTGGCTATATAATAAAACCTGATAAAAATTTAAAAGCAAAAAGAAAAAACAGCCAAAGAAATGTAGAAATAATCAGTAGTCTGAAACTAACCTACATATTAAATAAGAGTAGAAAAATGTGTAATTGCACCCACCAATATATATTTGGCATACAAGTATAAACTTAATTGCTTTTTTAATACATATTAAATCAGGATATATTCAATGATCCAAGAACAAGTCTACTCAAGTCACTACTTAATATGCAGTTAACCCTTGGCACCTAATTAACTGTATTTCTTTCTAAAATTGTACACATCAAGTGCTAGTTAGAAAAAATGCTGATGGAGTATAGCTAGATTTATTAATAAGTGTAAGGATGAATATTTTCAGAAATATTTGGTTGTTTTACATAGAAAACTTATGCACTATTTCAAAATATATGAGAATTATTTTTCACACACATCATTTATATAGAACTCATAACAAAAAATAAAAAAGGAGGAAAAACTCAAAAACATAAAACCTTTCTATCCAAACTTTATTTTTTTTCAGATGTTTTATTGTTAGTACATAGAAGAGCCACTGATTTCTCTATGTCAATTTTATATCCTGTAACTTTACTGAATTAATTGAGCAGTTCCAACAGTTTTTTGTTTGAGTCTTTAGGACTTTCTATTTATAAGATCTATACCATCTATAAATAATGAAAATTGTACTGCTTCCTTTCTGGTTTGAATATCTTTTATTTTTTGCCTTGCCTAATTTTAGGCTCCAGCTAAGATTTCCAGCATTATGTAGAATAAGAGGGGAGAGAGTGGGCACCATTCTCTTTTCCTGGTCTTAGAGGAAAAGCTTTTAACCTTTCACTGTTCAGTATATTAGTGGTGGGCTTGCCACAAATGGCTTTCATTATGTTGAGGTATATTACTTATAGGTCCAATTTGTTGAGGGTTTTTTTCTATCATGAAAGCATCTTGTGTTTTATCATATGATTTTTTTCTTCATCTACTGAGATGATCATATGATTTTCATCAGTTATTCTGGTAATGTAATGTATCAAACTTACGGATTTACATATGTTGAACCATCTTGCTTTGAAGGGATAAATCCAAACTGGTCATGGTGTATAATCATTTTATTGTATTATTGAATTTGGTTGCTAATATTTTGTTGAGAATTTTTCCATCTATATTTATCAGGTATATTAGTTTATAGTCTTCTTATAATGCCCCTTCTGGCTTTGGTAAAAGAGTAATGCTGGCCTTGTAAAATCAGTTTGGAAGTGTTTTCTCTTCAAATTTTGGAACAGTTTAGAAGGATTGGCATTAATTCTTTAAATGTTTCATAGAATTAACCAGTGTGAAGCCATCTGGTCCTGGATTTAATGTGTTGAAATGTTTGCATTACTGATTCAATCTCCCTGTTTGTCATTGTTCTAATCAGATATTCTATTTCTTCCTGATTTAGTCTCATTAGTTGTATGTTTCTAGAAATGTAACTATTTCTTGTAAATTATACAATTTGTTGGCTTAAAATGTTCATAGTAGTCTCATAATCCTATGTAGTTCTGAGATATCAGTTATAATGTCTTCTCTTTTATTTGTGATTTTATTTGTCTTCTTTCTTTCTCATATAGTCTACCTAAAGCTTTGTCAATTTTGTTTATCTTTTTGAAAAAAACATTTTTTAGTTTTGTTAGCCTATTCTAATGTTTTCTGGTATCTGTTTCATTAATTTGCACTCTAATGTTTACCATTTCCTTTTTTTTCCCCTTAGGGCTAAGTTTGTTCTTTTCTTTCTGTCCTTTCCTTTTTTTTTTTTTTTTTTGCATTCCCTGAGGTATAAAATTAGGTTGCTTATTTGAGATCTTTATATTTCCCCAATATATAGACTTATTGCTACAAACTTCCATCTCAGAGCTGGGATTGTAGCATCCCACAGGTTTTGGTATGCTATGTTTCCATTTTCATTTTTTTAATTATTTTTTCCTTTTCCTTTTGAGTTATTCTTTGTCTGATTGGTTGATCAGGAGTGTGTTGTTTAATTTACTCATATTTTTAGAAATAATGCTATCCAATTAACAATAGCATCAAAAACAAAAAAATATGTAGGAATAAATATAACCAAAGAAGTGAAAGATCTCTATGATAAGAAGTATAACACTTTGATAAAAGAAACTAAAGAATAGAAAAATAAATGAAAAGGTATCCTGTGTTCATAGATTGGAAGAATTAATATTGTTAAGATGTCCACATTGCTCTAAGCTATCTATATATTCAATGCAATACCTATCAAAATGCAATAGCACTTATTATAGAAATAGAAAGAAATACTACAATTTGTATGAAATCACAAAAGACCCTGTACAGCCCAAGCAATTTTGATAAAAAACAAAGCCAAAGACACCACACTTCCTGATTTCGACTTATACTACAAGGCTATAGCAATTAACAGTATGATATTGACATAAAAACAGACATATAGACCAGTGGTACACAATAAAGAGCACAGAATTAACATTTCACATATCTAGTACACTAATATTTGACACAGGAACCAAGAATACTCAATGTGAAAGGATTGTCTCTTCAACAACTGGTATGGTAAAAACTGAATGAGTGTAGAAAATTTAAATCAGGACCTTATCTTACACAATCAATAAAAATTAACTTGCAATTGATTCTAGATTTTAACATAAAACCTAATACTGTAAAACTCTTAGAAGAAAACATAGGGGAGAAGGTCCATGACATTGGTCTTGGCAATTTTTTGTTGTTGTTTTACACCACAAAGCACATCAATAAAAGCAAACTAAAAAGCTTCTGCACAAAGAAACAGCCAACAAAATGAAAAGGCAATCTAAAGAATGGGAAAAAATATTTGCAAATCTTATATCAGATAAGGGGTTAACATCCAAAATTTAGTAAGAAGTTACGTAACTCAATAATAACAAACAATCCAATTAAAAATAGGCAGAAACTAAGTAGACATTTTTCCAAAAACAACATCTGCATGGCCAACAGATTTGTGAAAAGATGCTGAATATCACTAATCATCAGAAAAATGCAAAATCAAAATCACAATGAGATATTACTGCACACCTGTTAAAATGGCTACCTTCAAAAAGATAAAAGCACAGGCAAGAATGTGTAGAAAATGGGACTCTTGCACCCTTTTGCTAGGAATGTAAATTTGTTCAGCCACTATGAAAACACTATGCAGGTCCCTTAAAAAATTAAAAATAAAATAACCTATGATCCAGCAATTCTACATCTGGGTATATATTCAAAAGAAATGAAAACAGGATATTTAAGGGATATTGCATTCCATGTTTATTGCAGTATTATTCACAACAGCCATGATATGAAACAACCTGTCAATAGTGAATAAAGATGAATGGATAAGGACTGAGAATGCACAGGGTGGGGCAAAAGAGATTCACAGTTGTTCATATGGAAAATATTGCAATAATTAATAAATCATAATACAAGAATAAAGTCTGTTTTTCATGTATCACAAGGGTAAACCTGCTTTTACTCCAGTGTATATTCAGTGAAATATTATTCAACCACAAGAGAGAATGAAATCTTGCCATTTAGAACAAAATGGATGGACCCTGATGGCTAACTGAGTAAAGTTAGAACAATAAAATACTGTATTATATAACTTATATGTAAGACCTAAAAAAAGCCAAACTCATTAAAACAGAGTAGAACAGTGGTTACTAGGGGCTGAGGGGTTGGGCAATTAAGGAGATGCTATTTAAGTGTATAAATTTGCAGCTAGTAGTTAAATAAATTCTGGAGACCTAATGCATAGCATATTGATAATAACAATACTCTATTATAGAATTTAAAATTGCTAAGATACTAAATCAGGGGTGTCAAACTCATTTTCACCGGGGGCCACATCAACCTGGCAGTTGCCTTCAAAGGGCTGAAATAATTCTAGGACTGTATAAATGTAACTACTCCTTAACTGTTAAGGAGTTGAAATTACATTCTGCCCTTTGACAGCAACTGCGAGACTGATTTGGCCCCCCGTGAAAATGCGTTTGACACCTCTGGACTAGATCTTATTTTTACCACAAAATAGAAATGATAATTATGTGATGTGATATGAGCTGTTAGCTAACAATGTGGAGATAATCATATTGCAACATATAAATGTGTCAAATCAACACATTGTAAGCTTTAAATATGCATAATATTATATGTAATTATATCTAAACTTACCATTTTAGTTTATCAATAATAAGTACTTAACAACAACATACATATCTCTCACAAGAAATAAATAAAAATAACTGAACATAAACAAAGATTAAATATAACTGTTAATCTTTTCGTTGTTGATTCAGAAAAGTTTTTATTTTAATAATTAATTTAATGTGAAGAAAATACATCTTAGATACTCATTTAAATTTAACTAAAACATATGTAATATGTATCATTTCTCTTTTGGTCTAGTTCATTTTATATGACTTGCTATTGCTTTCCATCCTCAGACTTGCCCTGTTTTACTCACAGTGGTCTTACTGTATCACTATGCTATGGATAAGATGTATATTTGATAATATTTTGATCTTAATTTGATGTTCTTTTCTTGAAGAAATAAAAGTTCAAAAATAAATTCTACTTTAATGTTAGTTCAAATCATTTTTGTCACTATAGCTTTTTATACATTAACTGCTTCTTTTTTAAAATTTTATTTTAATCATTGTTCAAGTACAGTTTTCTGTCCTTTACTCCCATCCCAGCCTACTCACCCATCCCTTCCCACCTCCCTCCCATTTCCATCCCCCCTAGTTTTTGTCCATGTGTCCTTTATACTTGTTCCTGCATACCCTTCCCCTTTTCCCCTGAAATTCCCTCCCCTCTCCCTTCTGGTCACTGTCAGCCAGTAGGCAAAATAAGCCAGGCAGTGAAAGACAAATACCATATGATCTCACCTTTAACAGGAACCTAAACAACAAAACAAACAAACAAGCAAAATATTATCTAAGACACTGAAATAGAGAACAGGCTGACATTAACTGCTTCTAAGTATTGTTTTATCATTCCTGTTTTCAAATGTCTCTCTCCTTTGTTTTCAATAAGATTAAAATTCAAAGCTGTACTTTTGGTCAAGATGACAGTAATAAGACTGCCTATCTTTCACTGTGCCTTCAGGAGAATAGTGAAGAACACTGTGTCAAACAATGACTCTTCCATTGTATATTACTATGTATTCATAGACTGTTCAAACGACAAATGCACACAATATTTCACCTAATTTAACTTTGTTAGAGGGTTGTTTCATCTTCTATCTTTATTGTTATTCTCTGTGACATTTAATGTCATCAGAGATATTAAAATTAAAGTAATGCATTTCTCAAAATTATTTTTAGTATATTTTATTGATTTTGCTGTTACAGTTGTTCCAAATTTCCCTCTTTGTCCTCCTCTGCCTAGTTCCCCCCTTCCCTCCAGCAAGCTTCCCACCTCTTAGTTCATGTCCATGGATCATACATATAAGTTCTTTGACTTCTCCATTTCCCACACTATTCTTAATTCCCCCTTGTCTATTTTGTACCTATCAATTATGTTTCTTAATCCCTGCACCTTTTCCTTCATTCTCCCCACTCCCCACTTGCAGCCTTCCAAATGATCTCCATATCTATGATTCTGTTCTTCTAGCTCTTTGATTAGTTTGTTTTTGTTCTGAGTTTTTGTTTTTAGGTTTAGTAGTTGATAGTTGTGAGTTTGCTGTCATTTTAATGTTCATAGTTTTGATCTTCTTTTTCTTATTAAATGTCCCTTTAATATTTCACATGATAAGGGCTTGGTGATAATGATCTCCTTTAGTTTTACCTTGTTTAGGAAACACTTTATCTGATCTTCAATTGTAAATTATGGCTTTGCTGGATAGAGTAATCTAGGATGTAGGTCCTTGATTGTCATCACTTTGAATACTTCTTGCAAGTCCCTTCTTGCCTACAAAGTTTCTTTTGAGAAATCAGCTGGAAGTCTTATGGGAACTCCTTTGTAGGTAACTTTCTGCTTTTCTCTTGCTGTGTTTAAGATTCTCTCTTTATCTTTAACCTTTGGCATTTTAATTATGATGTGTCTTGTTATGGTCCTCTTTGGGTCTAACTTGTTTGGGACCCTGTACTTCTGGGACTTGTTATCCTTTGCAAAATTAGGAACATTTTCTTTCATTATTTTTTGAAAAAAGTTTTCAATTTCTTGCTTTTCCTCTTCTCCTTCCGATGGCACCATGATTCAGATGTTGGCACTTTTGGAGATGACCCAGAGTCTTCTTATACTCTCCTCACTTTTTTGAATTCTTGTCTCTTCATTCTGTACTGGTTGATTGTTTATTCCTTTTTTATGTTCCAAGTCATTGATTTGAACCTCAGCTTCCTTCCTTTCACTGTTGATTCCCAGTGGATTTTTCTTTATTCTACTTAGTGTAGCCTTCATTTCTTCCATTATGCTTTTGCTATACTCAATAAATTCTCTGAGCATCCTTAATATCAGTATTTTGAACTCTGCATCTGATTGCTTGACTATCTCCTTCTCACTTGGTTCTTTTTCTGGAGTTTTGTTCTGTTCTTTCATTTGGGCCATATTTCTTTGTCTCCTTGATTTGGCAGTCTCTTTGTGTTTGTTTCTGTGTTTTTGGTAGAGCTGTTTTGACTCCCTGTTTTAGCACCCCTGTTAAGTTGTATGGAGTTGAGCTTTCGGTACTAATCAGAGCAGAGCAACCTGCTTTACCAGTTTGTGGCTCTGTATGTGAAATAAGAGTCAGAGAGGGAACAATGCTGCTGCCTGGTTGCTGGAAGCTTGCTCAGTGCTCGCTCTGTTTCCAGTCACTTCACCTCTTTCCCATATGCCACTGGCACCCCTCTAGATGCTGCCCCCATGGTGGTTCCCTGAGTGGATGGGTTTGCATATGTCCTAGAACCCTGTGGGTCCTTTAAATAGACTCTCCTGAGAGACTGGCAGTTGTTCTTGATTTTTTTCTGGTGACCCAAACCCCACTGCTTTTTACAGAGATTATGAGGCTTTATTTCCTCTGCTCCTGGATCCCTGAGCTGTGATGTCTGGACTGGGGCTGGGATTGCTCAGTCCCAAGGTATACCTCCTGATTTTTATCCATCACATATGAATGTACTACTGCCCATTCCACCAGCTACCACCACACCACACCCTCAGTCCCGATTTCCCATCTCCACTCCTCCTACCAGTCTGGATGAATATGGCTTCTTTAAACACTTTGTTATCAGACTTCCACAGAGTTAGACTTTCTGGATGTTTTATTTGTTTTGAGATTAGTTGTGATCCTTCTTATGGTTGTGTAAAGAGGTGAAGTATGTCTACCTATGGTTCCATTTTGAACAGAAGCCTAAAAATTTTTGATCACAAAATGTTGGTTGTTTTACCATGGGCACTTTTTTGATATGTTAGCAAACATACAGAAACAGATATATTTGATGTTTAAGGTAAATTACAATCACCCACAATTTATAATTACAAATATTTCCAAATGTTGCTCAAAAACTTATTTTAGTGACCAAACACTTGAAAAGTTAAACAAGATTACATGATCATTTTTAACAGACATAGTTTAAGATAATGATATGCTAACTAAGTATAGTTATTAACTAGATAACTGAAAGAGAGCTAGAGGAGAAGAGAGGTGAAAGAGAATCTTTAAAATGCAACCTTTGTAGCAGCAGCAAAAGACAACTCCCAGCTTAAAGTCAGTGTCAAAGAAAAGGGAAAAAATTGGAATTATCAACACTTAGAAACTGAAGTGAATGTCCCCATAGAACTGAAACTCAGACATCTGAAAAGAGTCAAGCTAGTGTTACAGTTCCTGGGTGCATGTTTGTTTTGGATAGGTGATTTGACTACAAACATGAAGGATCTGTTTTCATCAAAGTGAAAAAGGTGGTGTTCTAGTGATAATGAAAGGAACTACAAGCAGAAAGGATGCAGACAGGATCAGCACTGGAAGTACATATGAAATAGTAGTCCCATCTTCTTCTTCCTTGCTTACAGTTTCCCTCCATTGCTCACCATTGGTATAGTCTAACAAGGAACCAACTTGCAAATGTGGTTTACAAAGCTGTATCCCATGAGTTACAAAAAATAATATGGGGGGTGGGTTTAAAACTGAAATATAATAGATTTATAAGTAGTCATTCCACCCATGTGGCTGATCAAAATAAATGTACACATTTCAACACATATACATATTTTTATCCTCCCCAAGGGCATTTTTTCATTGCTTATAGAAAGAGAAAAAGGGAGAGAGAGCAAGAAATATCTATGTGTGAGATAGATATCAGTTGCTTGTCTGATTGTACACACCCTGACTGGAGATGGAACCCGGATCTTGGGTATGTGCCCTGACCAGGAATCAATCCTACAACCTTTTAGTCCATGGGATGATGCTCCAAAAAGCTAAGTCACACCAGTAAAAGCACATTTCAATGTATATTTAAATGTTTGGCAATAATCTCAAATTTAGAGAAAAATTGCTAATAAAGTTTAAGGTTTCCTCTCCAATTAGTTGAGAGTATGTTGCTAACATAATGTTCTATCATCTCTGAATAGTTTGTGGGCCTGTATTTACTACTGTTAAAGGTATTTTCTAACAATCAGTGTAACCATCTGCGTCAGGATATTGACAGCGACACACCATACTGTCTTGTTGCCTTAAGGTGTGTGTTTGTTCCTTTAACCTGGAAAAGCCCCATTATGCTCATGACCTGAATATTTTTAAAATTATGGAAGAGTTATCTTATTTTGTTTTTTAATTTTTTGTAGAATGTTCTCAATTTATGAAACTGGTTTGGATTTTCTGTCAGATTTTCTCATGATTAAATTCTGTCTGTGCATCTGTATTCGTGCTATGGACTGAATGCTTGAGTCCCCCTTAAATTCCTGTTGAAATCCTTGTCCCCAGTGTAATGGTTTCTGAAGATGGACCTTGGGAAGAATTAAAGCTAGGTTCAGTCAGGAAGGTGAGATCCTTCATGATGAGTTTAATGCCTTATGAAAAATGGAGGAGAAAGAAGGTATTTTCATGTCTCTCTCTTGCCCTTGTGCTACCTCTTGCATTCTCTCTGTCTTCCTATAAACAACAAGAAAGCCATGCAAAGACACATTCAGAAAGAGGGCCTCGGTCAAGAACCTGTCCATCCTGGCACACTGATCTGGGGTTTCTACCCTCTAGAACTGTGAGGAATAAATGGTTATTTAAGCCACTCAGCCTATGGTATTCTGTTAGCAACCTAAACTAAGACAATAACAACAAATGTACTGTTATGTTCTCATTGCGTCCTGTCACATGGTGTAGAACTTCAGTGTGCCTCATTATTGATGTTTACCTCAATCTTTTAGTTAAAGTTGTACCTGTCTTTTCTACCATGCAAACTTAACTTTTTAATTTATAATTGATAAATACTAGTAAGAAGACACCTTGATATCTAGTACCTTTCCAATTCTTCATCAAACCTTTATTTTTTCTACTTATGTTTTGATATGTGTGGATTCATTGGATCCTATTTATATTCAATGATATATAACCTATTGTAACCACTGTTTAATTTTATACAAGTAGCATAATAATAAAAGAAATAATGGACAATTACACTGATGGTAAATAAATATATCAAAGTGAATGTATAAAGAAATTGATCACCATTTACTAGCACTTATCTTTTCATAATAAATTAAAATTTTATGGGCATACCACAGAAAGTATAATGTTTGACACAGATGAAAATTATGATGATATCCATAGGGATTTTTTCTGTACTTTTCAAAATGGCATTGTCTTTGGTTTCAGATTTTAAAATAATAATGGTAAATAAGATACTGACAAGAAACAAAAATAAGTGAGTAACACATAAGTAAAAATAGTAAATAAGAAAATTGTAAGTATGTACTATACAAAAAACATGGGTATTCATGTTTTCAATGAGAAAAGGATTGGAGAATGATCTAGTTAAGTATGCAGTTACATGATGTTCTTGCTTTCAATAATGTCAAGTATTTGAATAACTTTTATTTTTTTCTTATGACAGTTCATTTTTTAATATTTTTATGGAACCATCATATGGTTTTCCATAATGACTGCAGTTAACAGTATGTTATTGATTACTTGAAATTTATTGCAACAGCAAAGAAATGAATAGCAAGATTACTTAATGAAAGTTGATTGAAAAAATACTAGTGAAGTCTGAACCTTAACCAAATTATCATAATGATGGTAATGATTAATATAATAAAGTATTAAATATTCTATAATATAAACTGCCTTATTCCTAATTCAGAAGCATTATGTTACTTCAAGTTCATACAAACAGTAATTTAAAAATATGGAATTACATATAGGTTAAACAAGTGCCAAAGCCCTTGTTTGTAAGAACTTTTCTCTGTCCCAGCATCACTGTATTCCATGGCTAAAGAAAGAGATCTTCAAATAAGTTTCCCATTCAATAATTACATAAAGGATGAGAATTAATCTAAACATATATTTTCTACAATGGGAAAATATAAGCCAAATATGTATCAGCCTTCATCTCTACCAGTGTTTCTCAAAGTTTGTTCCAGAAATACTTTTTTATTCCAAGAACAATCACATTTTAATTATTTGAAGTGATAATTAATATAATTTACTCCTGATCCCTCATCCTAGGCTGAAACAGAATATTCTGGGGCCAGAAATTATAATTTAAAACATTGGTCTCCATCATTTTTGACACCAGTGACCGGTTTTGTGGAAGGCAATTATTTCATGGGCATGGTGGGGCGGGGTAGTGAGGGAGCAGAGCTCAGGCAATAATGCCAGGGAAGCTTGATCAATTGCCCCCCTCACCTCCTGCTGGGCAGCCAGGTTTCTAACAGGTGACAGACTGTGGGGATCCCTGTTCTTAAAGACTCAACAACTGACTCTTACACTGTTCCCTAAGAATGGAAACAATATTGTGGATAACACATGCCCAAGTAAATAGGACAGATATTTAGTGAACTTCAGGATATACTTTAGATTATTTAGGTAAGAATACTGTTGATAATCTGTTGACATTTCAGTACTAGAATCACTGACTTTCTTCCACAAAATATAGTTTATGATCCCATAATGTGACTAGGAGCAATGAACTACTGAAACTTTGGATTTCTATATCCCATTGTCCAAATTGCTACAGATAAATATAAATATACTGCATTTTGTTGTGTATAATGCACATATTTTTGCCCAAATTTTTGAGTGAAAAATATATGGATATATATGAGTATAATGATTACATGCTATGTGTATAATAATGGGTATAATCTCAAGTATAATGCACACAAAACTCTGGGTGCACATTATACACAGCAAATAAGGTAACTTTCTGAAAAATGAAAATATACCTGTGAAATTAAAATTAGATAAGTAAAAAATGGAATGTAAGATGTTCGTGAAGTGTCAAGTATTAAAAATATTAGCTTGTGCAAGTATAATTTTGAGAGGAGGCAACTGCAATAATTGATTGTGTAGTTCATAAGGGATAGCTCACTTTTTAAACCATTAAATCTCCATGGGCTTTGATCTCTTCAATTTTAAAATCAGGCCAGGGTTGTTGTAGAGAGTATCTATAATTCCTGCCAGTATTTATTAGTGATTCTATCATTGAAGCAACCCTAAGCTTTTTCACCTCCCACCACCCCCCACCCAAATCCCTGTAGGTTAACTGGATATTTTTCTGCCCTGAGTAACTAGCTTAGTAACTTCACATATTGAGAACCATATTTGGTTGGTATCACTAGAATTTCTCTTCCCTGTGTTCATAACAAAGTTTGTTGGAAATGTCCAATGATTCTAACTCTTTTGATGAATGCAGAACAGTGAAATATCTGTATTTTTACTGTGCGTATAATAACATAAATGAAAAGGTGTCCATTTTTAGGAATGGAAAAATATACTAATTTAAGCCAGAAAGTTAGTAATACATTCTTCACACTGGAATGCTATGTATATCTGTTGTCTGTTTAAGAAAAGCATTAGGTTTCTGAAAAAATGTTTTGTGTTAAAGAAGAGACCCAGAACTTAACCATTTTTAAAGAAAACAAAAGGCTTTGTTTTCTTAAAAAATCTTTGTTTTTCTGCTTGAAGCTATCTTCATCTTTCTTCAGAGGCCAAATGGGTACTTTCAGAATTTTATTGAACTTATTTTCCGAAATTGTTACACAGGTAGAATCCCCACTGACAAGAACGAGTATTTGGCAAAACAAGCATCAAAGGACATGCCCAAGCCTCAGAGAAAAGCCAGGAACCCTGGCAAGACCAAAGGCAGTTTGGGGATGAAAATAAACTTGCAATCAATTCAACTGCAAACAGCTGCAGTATTTATTCTTTTTAAAAAGTGTGTTTTTGTTAAATGGTCTATTCTGTCTGTGCTTTAAATATCTTCCACTTTGTTCATATTATATCAGTTTTCCAAACAGCCTTATTAGTTGTTCCTATTCACAGCTACTTGTAATGGCACATTTTATAAATATTCTATAAACTCTAGTAAAATTATAAAATATTTTTTAAGACTAGAACTGGAGATCAGTTGTCAATTTGAAAAGTACATGGTAAAAATCTAATCTATAATGCTGGGAGAAATTTAAACTGATGTGTGTAATTATAGAAACTACATAAAGTCTAATTATAAATATCTCTTCAATGCCATTCTTTCTATGTAACTCTCACATAAGACTATCAGCCTCAGTAATTGTACCAAAGGCTGTTTCAAAAGCCTGTTTTTGTATGCTACATAACATGCAAATGCACATGTGATATGTCACTGTCAGCTGCATTAAAACTCATTAATGTTTTTGTCAATATGTAGCTGAAAGTCCTTTTAGACAGAAAAATTGGAAATATCATTTTAAAGTAAATGGATTTGAATCATACTGTTACTCTGCCCTTCTAAGTTATTGTATGGAAAAATCCTGTCTGAGATGATGTGTACCAGCATGATCTTCTAGGTTAGTTCATAGTCTATCAAATGAGCATTATAAATTGATTAAAAGGTGCCAAGATATCTGAATTCATTGGCACTTTCCCTTCTTTTGGTACTGGTGGAGACTTGCTAACCTATAAAACAGATCTGAGCAAACAGGTTCCACAAACTGGGTCAAATAATAGCACAGAACAGTTAATAGGTCATCTTAGATTTTGTTTGATATCATTGCATGCTGGTCTGAATTTTCTTCTCACTAAATTATTCGACTACTCTCAACAATTTTAAAAATTTTATTGATTAATAAAAATAGACACAAGCAATATTTTTCTTAACATCAAGTATATATGTATCTACTATGCTAGGTAATTGTTACTTAAAGAATAACAATTCTCTATTGTTATTGAACTAAAGGGGGGATGTGGGTCGGAGATGGTGTGCAGGGTGGAGGGGAATGAAAGTGGGGTAATGGGACAACAGTAATAGCATAATCAATAAAGTATATTAATTAAAAAAAGAATAAGAAGTGTTTTAAAAGCATTAGATAAATGTCAAGAAAACTTGAATTCTGAGAAGACCTGCAGAATGGTCTGTACTTGAGCACAGAGCATTAGTAATTCAGAAAAGTAATGAGTAATATTATAAAAACCACTTTTAAAGAACTCCTACATATATCATTATTGTAATAATTAAAATTCAAAATATTAACACTTTAAGTTTCCCTAAAGGCATTAGAGCATTTTAAGTGAATTATTAAATACACAAAAATATATCATCCTTGCCAAAAAAATGTACAAAACTACAAGTGTCTTTTATCCTGCTATTCTAAGTCTCTTTCTCTCTAATCAGAAAGTGACCTATCTTAACTGCTTTAGTAGAGATTCAACAGGACCCTTCATTCTGCTTTTATAGAATACATATGTATTTATGTGACATATCTCTTGATACTAGATATCAATATATTTTAAAATATAAATTGTGCAACTTGTTCTTTTTACTTGTTAGTGTATGTAAATGATGTATTTAACAAACATTATGCATAAATTATAATAACAATGCCGGTTTACTTTTCTCTCTCTTCCTCTCTCTGTTTTCCTAAACATTATACTGTGGGGGTCAATGACCTCTGCAGCCTGATAAAGTTTTAGCCAGGCTCAAGGATGTACTGGCCAGTCTCTGGTAAATAAATACCCTTTGTTTAGTTTTAGTCATGAAAATATCTCAATTTTGAAGATAATATACCCAGGCCTTTGTGGTAGTCAACATTTTGCAATTGTTTACCTTTAAATCTTCTTGTCTTAACCATTTGGGATTGGCCCAGGCTGAAGGCACAGGAAAAAGAAAGCAGGACGCTTCTATTTTATCAATATAAATGTAAGATGTCCTACCTCATCTTTTCCCCCACTGGCCAGCAGCAAATTTAGCCAGAGCCATTTGTTGAGAAGGAAAAGTGGAAGATGAAAGGTGATTAGACCGTGCTTACTTGTTTGAACTCCCTGAAACTGACAGACAGTTAAATGCAACTTTTGCCCTCATGGGTTACTTTCCTAGGCTCCTTTAAGGCTCCCATCTGGACACCTCTCTTTCAATTCTCTTGACTAATGTGAAGCATCTTCCCTCGGAATTATCTGTTTTAGTCTTCCTTTAGTCCTGGGCATTTAGCTGTTTACCTCCATCTGTCTGCTGAGGTATCCCCTCAGGCAGTCCTCTTCGACAAGATCTAAGATGATCCCACAACTGTACTCTCTCTTGTGTCCCAAAGGTCCTCTAAAAGAAGAACCTGTGATCCCCTTATACTTACAAATGCTGGGATTGGGAGTATAGTAGAAAAAACCCTCTAGTCTTCATAGTTTTAAAGCACTTCTTGTTTTAAAGCACTATCTTTCAAAGTGCAGGAAAACACTTCTAAAGTTCACCCAATTATTCTTTTTAAAGCAACCTTCAATAACTTTGGAGTAAAAAGTAACATCGTTTTGCTCGAGCACATTTATTTCTAGACAAGCTACAAATAGATATAATTATTGGGTCCTAGGATGTACACTTTTTAAATTTTCAGTACATTTTTCACTAAGTGATTTTGCTAATTTGTACTAGCAAAATTTGAGAGTGTCTATTTCCTCACATCCTTAATTAATATATAAAGTATTATATTTTCCATTTTCATTAGGATAGCAATTCTTAAATTCTCTGTTATAGTTTAAAAATCAAATCTTGATGTAAGATTAAAAAACATTAATATTTATTCTGTTTGATATTTTTTGTGAAGTGAGAATTTGCTTTCTACATTTTGCATAATATATTATTCACACCAAATAATATCATTTTTATAGCCATTTAAAAATATCTTTTAGATAGTTGGGTCAAAGGTGTTGTAGGTGAGAGTTAGAACCTTCTGTGGGATCACAAGTAAAACATTCCAAGGACCCATGCATGGGAGATTGGGGTTTGACATGGTTTATTTGTTGGTAGAAGCTGCTACCTGGGTTCCAATGTCCTGTCTCCCTCTGTCCTGCCATGAAAAAAGTCCAACCATGTCCTCAGAAAGTCCAGGACAAAAGCCAATGTCCAGAGATTCTGCTCCACATTAAAGTCCAACCTGGTCTAACATCAGCTAGCTTATCATGTGTTCGCAGTTGTAGTTCATTTCAAGCTCCTTCCTTCAAGCTCCTGCATGTAAATTAGAAGAGTCATGGTGTAACAGGGTTCTGGCCACATCACTGGAGAACAGTAATAGGGACTCCTGAAGCAGCATGAGGTGCTGCCAGCACCTCCCCCCACCCCAGAAGGAAGGGGGTTGCAGGAATGTCAAAGACAACCCAGGACAGAAACTGGAGCTGGGTTTGAGAGGCTACCATACCCTGGAGAAATGGTAAACAAAGCCAAGGCACTGGGCATTGCCGCAGCATCTGAGCAGTTTGTGACCCAGGCTGCAGGGACCAAGAATGTCACAACACATGTGTAACAAGATGACACTCTGCCCCCTTCCAGAAAATGGCAGCTAGAAGAGGAGCAAAGACACTGTGCTACTGAGGAACATGGCAGCCATTAGTGTGCATTGCTTGAGAAGCTGGTCACTGTCACTCATGGGTTTCTGGGCCGGACCTGTAAACACAGAATGTGTGTGGAAACGTACTTTTTTCACTTCCCTTCACTAGCCCTGTCGGCCACAGAGGGCCCTAGCATTCCGGCTGGTAGACCATAAAGTTTGCCTTGTCTGGGAAGGTTCCTGGCTCCCCTTTCTGAGTGAAACGTGGTAACAGCAGTGACCCTGCAAGGGCTGCCTGGCCGGGCACAGACACAGACCAGTGAGTCAACCGTCGGAGCAGATTTGCAGCACACAACAAGTGGGACTCCGACCTGCCCACACAACTCCAGAGGATGCCTGGAGTCGAACTGTGACCAGAAACCTGCCAAGCTGCCTGTATGAACATGCTGTGGCCACCCGAGTTTCCCAAAAATGGTACTTTTAAGTGGGAAAGGGGATTCTAGGCACATCCTTCAAGTGGTGTGGCAGGGTATATTTGTCTTTGGGTATTTTAAGATGAGTGGGGCTCTGAGACAGGAACCTGCCATTATTGCAAAACTGCTTAGCCTCTAAATGTTACAGGGTGCAACCAAGAGGGGGCCCCCAGATAGGGATTTGGAATGGGGCCCAGAACTGGAGGTGTCCAGGAAATATTAGGATGTCCTCAACCCCTCCTCCACAGGTGTGGGTTAGGGGAAGGGACAAATGGAGCAGGGCATTGAGAGTTGTTTGCATAACAACAGCTTTGCAGCTAACCTCTGGTGTGGTCATTTAACATATCTATAACCTTAAATTGGTTACGCAGATATGTTAAATAGCTGTGGCCATGCTCTGAGCCAGGGGGATGGAAGAAACTTCCCCTCCAAGACATAACTGGGGGGAAGGGCCCCCAAGTTACAGCGCCTGCCTGAAAACTTGGTGATGACTGGCTTCAGGACTTGGGCCCCTGCGGCAAGTGTAGTCGATTGTGGGAGGAGTCGGAAATGGGGCTGCAGAGGAAGATTGGCGTGAGGATTTAAACCACATGGCAGCCATTGCAGGGAGAACCACATGGCTTTTCCAGCGTGAGGACCCCTGCAGCTTTAGAAGGGGGAACCACCATCAGCTTTAGCAGAGATCTCGGTGACACAGCTGGTGGTGCCAGTAACCGAGGGAGGCCTACCAGCTGAGACGGATTACTGGGACGAACCGGGGCTACCTGGACTTCTATTTCTTTCCCTGAGATACGGTATCCCAGACTGGGCAAAGGGGCAAGGAAGGACTGTGTGTGTGTTTGTGGGTGTTTTAAGGGACTTTGGGATTTTGATGAAGACATTAGGTCACTACTTTAAGTTTGTATAGCATTAAATAAACATTTCCTTTCCTTTTCACCAATCTCTGGCATTGAGAGATGTCTTTCCTATAAGGCGGCAGACATAACGAACCTGGGGGTCTCCTTTCGGTAATAGTATATTGCCCTTTGGCCCCCTTGGTCCCCTGTGTTCGGTAACATAAATAAACAACCCTTTTCCTTTTTCACCAAAACTCTAAATCCAGAGTTTACCTGTTGGCGGCGAGCAGTGGAACCCCACTGACTGTGCTCTAACAATGTGCTACATGGCTGCTAAGGCTGCATGGCCATGGAGAGGACACACAAACACACCGGATGAGAGCAGTTCCCCTGATTGAGGGAGAGAGAGCTGAGTCCTTTTGGAGCTCCCACCATCTGCTCTGAGCCCAGTAGCTGCTAGACCCACACGGCTGCACACTCCCGGGCCAGACAACGCACAAACCTGCAGCCAGGTGGTGGGCAAGAGAGCGATTGTTTGTTCCCCTGGGATTACATTACCTTGGGTTTGGGACAGACCAGGTACTTTCTCAAAATGCCCATTTAATTTCCCAAACTTTTGCATGCTTGGGTGAGTCCATCCCCCAGTCAATCCCTTCTCTCACCAGGCTAGATGAACAGGCTTCTCTGGTTCAGTGCCACCCCAGCACCATTTTGATTTCTATTGTGCCTATGCCTGCCTTCCCTTGGTCCCACTCCTATCTGGTACCAGAGTGTGGAAGAGAAAAATGTTAATCCTCTTGGCAGAGAAATGCTGTAATCCCCTGGGGTATAAAGCTTCAGGTTTTGCCCCACACTGAATTCCTATGAACATGTTATGAGAGGTCATCTGAGACCCTTGAATCTTATACACCATTAAATTAATTATAACATGTTAAATTTATACAGGGAAAGATAACATACAATTGGGTAATGCAATACAGGTTAATACTTTGTTTTTTTCTCTATTTCTTTTTATCTGACAGGCTTCAAAAACATTATTTTCTATTGGTGTATAATTTGTTCCCCTGTATACCCAAATTACTTTATTTTTCCTTTATTGTATTATTTTCGATGTAAATATATAGACAAAGAAACATTAACATGTATGATAATCCCTGTTCTGCATTGTCATTTCTTCTTTGTTTGACCATTTGTTTATTTCAGGTGCTGTAATTTAAAGGTGCCACTGCACTGAAGTGTACTCTGGTGTGCAACCAATGTGAATGCAGGAGGGAAGCGGTGCAATGTTACAACCACACAGAAAGGAAGCAGGTGAGCAGAATGCACACTTCAAATGTGCAGAGGACAAGAATAAGATCGCTTATTTATTTATTGCAAAATATTTTATCTAGAAATCATATATGATTATGAAAACAGTTTCTGACCATGCCAGTGATTATGCACTTTTTTTAACCAAATGTAGATAGAAATGCTCATGGAGCACATACATTTAGTATGAAAAACTTTCTCATTCATTTGATGTTTAAAAATATTTCCCCAAATTTGCATTTGACTTAATGACAATATGAAAACAAGATATATATTTGTCCTTTGTATCTGATTGAAATAAAAAACAATAATAAGAAACATTTTTTGTGACTGCAGTATAAAAAGATTTATAGGTGTATATATCTGTTTTTCTTTAAAACATAGTAATGCAGAACTGTTTTATTTGTCTTTAGTTTCCTAAGATGCATTTCAGTTTATAATTGATACTGAATGCTTCCACTTTGTATATGTACAGACATATACATGCATTACTGGCATATGGATGAATAAAATTAATAAATCTAAAAAATCTTCAAATCTACTCTAGAAATATAATATTTTAATATTATTAATGACTTCCAAAGCTGATAAAATAATAATAAAATATTTCCATTTAATTCCATACCAGCTATATGTGTTAAGTTCTTTGTAATGATTCGAAAATAAAAAAGCTTTTAATTAAACCTCTTTTTCAGAATTATTTGTATTAATTTTACATTGTAAGGCTATATCCATGAGTAGAAGAAATGGTATTTCATTTTTTGCTCTATACTTAAGATCTGTTTTAACAGTGAGAAAAATCCATTATATTTTTCTTCATTGTACAATTTTAATAGGGGAAAAAGATGTTTAGGTTTTAAAAGTTTCCCAGGTATTTATGTGCTCAAATAACCCAAAAAGTACTTTTGTTTAAGATCTACTGCATGACATGCAAATGGTCTTCATGAAGCAATGCTTGGTTTGCCCTATTTTAAATTAAATTCCTGTGACTTTTTGTCAGTCCACTGGATAGGAACATGGAATCTGACATATGGAATCAGTCCATTGCTCCATCAAGTAGACTGTGTTGCTTCCAATAATAGTCTATAAAATGAGATTTCAGAGAAAAATAAAGTGTATTGCACACTGTGAATTTTGAAGGAGCTTACCTAACATCCCTGACTCAGCCCCACATAGACATTACACTATGAACCTTATGATGACAGGAATGCCAAATTTTCACCTTTCCTTTACCGTAGAAATACTTGAAGTGAATTTCATATTTCCAAATTATAATAATTTATGTGGTAAACTTTTCTTAATTTTACTTGATTGCATATTTGCAATACATTATAAAAAGTGGTAAGATTTTAATTCTATGTAAATGCTATATATTCCATAAAAGTTATTTTGATGATGATTACTTTTTGACAGTGTTTATATGGCTGTAAATAGTTTTGGAAGTTTTAAACTGAACGGTATTCTTTTCAGCTTATTTTGTTCTATGGAAAAAAGGTTGGCCATTAACTTCCACATAATCAAAAAAGCATCCGCCTACTTGAATTACAAGAACACCGTAAAGTGTAGGTGGGAAATTGAGGAACGCATGCTGAGGGCACTCTCAATATATTTGCCTCCTAGATATAGCTGATACATGTTTATTTTAATAGTAAGAAACTACACTGACCAAATTTAAAAAGTTCCCAGTTTACACCAACATTGACCTAGACTGATCATACCCACTCAACTCGAGTAGCACTGAACTGACAATCTTGAAAGGTGAAGCAAAGTGACTTCATTAATCACCTTACAATCAGAAATATAAATTTTTCACAGTATTTCACATTGAGTGCTACTTCAAAGAATAATAGATACTTATATAAAAAACAATTGAGATATATCCTTTGAGATATATTTAAAAAAACTATGTGATATGTTTTGCAATAATTTATATTTGCTCAGACACAATATACTTTGTTTTGTCTCATCCTTAATTCAGGTACAGAAACTAATTTTTATAAATAAACAGTTAATTTTCCCATAGAATTCTTGCAATAAAAATATCTGAATTTTCTCCCTCAACCTTATGCCCCCAAAATTATATTTTTACTATCATGCTCTACACTACCATGCTTAATTTAAGGTCAGGGAATCTGAGAATACATGATTGTTTAATCACATTATTTTAGGTAAGTATGGTAAGACTGGATGCAGATCAAGAGAGAAAGATCTGGCATATTTAAGGGTTTATAAGCTAGTCAGGGGCACTGAGCGGAAGTGGCTGAGTCTGTCACAAAGCAGAGAGGATAACTGTGGGCAAGCACTGTTACTGTGGTTTCTGGGGGAAGAAAAGGTTGAAGAAAGGCAAACAGACTCAGAATTTGTTTGCTATGTTTGAAAGGAGCCCTCTCATAATATTTATATGCACTGTGACTGTTACAGCATATAGTTTAAAACAAAGGATTCCATTGTCTCACTTGCCTTAAGAAATATATCAGCAAAAATATTGCTGCATGAGATGTCTGAGATTTTACTACCTGTTTTCTTCATGGATTTTTATGGTTCTGCAAATTACATTTAAGTTTTTATTTATTTTTATTTTTTATCTTTGGGGGGATTTTTTTTTGCAATTTTATTGTTGTTAAGTTACAGTTGCCCTGCCTTTTTCTCCATTGCTCTCTCTTGCCCCTGTCCTTCCCAACTGTCACAGTCCATCCCCCACCACTGTCGATGCCCATGAGTCCTCTATTTGTGTTCCTTGACTTGCCAACATTCCCTCCTTTCCTCCACTATCTCCCTCCCCTCTCCTCTCTGGTCACTGTCAGTTTCTTCTTTATTTACAAGTTTCTGGTTCTATTTTGCCCATTTGTTTGTTTTGTTGATTAGGCCCCACTTATATGTGAGATCATATGGTATTTGTTTTTCACCACCTAGTTTATTTCACTTAGCATCATGCTCTCCAGTTCTATCCATGGTGTGGCAAAAAGGTAGGAGTTCTTTCATTCTGCTATGTAATATTACATTGTATAAATATACCACAGTTTTTGATCTACTCATTAAATGAAAGAATAAACACATGGGATTAAATCAAACTAAAAAATTTCTGCATGGCTAAAAAAACATCAACAAAATGGAAAGAGAACCAACCATATGGGAAAATATATTTGCCAATGATATCCCAGACAATGGATTGATCTCCAGTATATATAAAGAACTCACATGACTCCACTCTAGGAAGACAAACAGCATAATTAAAAAATGGGCAAGGGACCTGAACAGACATTTCTCCAAGGGAACAGGCACTTCCCCTCTGTAGATGGCCCATAGACACATGAAAAAATGCTCAACATCACTAGCCATTAGAGAAATGCAATTTAAAACCACAATGAGATATCACTGGTCAGATGGCCATCATTAATAAATCAATAAACAAGTCCTGGTGAGGTTGTGGAAAAAAGGGAACCCTAGTTCACTGTTGGTGGGAATGCAGACTGATGCAGCCACTGTGGAAAACAGTATGGAATTTCCTCAAAAACCTAAAGATGGAACTGCTTTTTTGATCCAGCGATCACATTTAAACCTTTTATTCATTTTGAGTATATTCTTGTGTATGGTGAAGTGGATTGTCTATTTTCCTTATTTTCTATGTAACAGTCTAGTTTTCCCAACATCAGTTATTTAAGAGACTATTTTTACTCCATTACATGATCTTGCCTCTTTTGTCAAATATTAATGGATCCTAAAGGCCAGGGCTGATCTCTGTTTTGTTCCATTGATCTACATGTATGTTCTTGTGCCAGTACCAGGCTGATTTGATCACAGTGGCTTTCTAGTATAGTTTGATATCAGGTATTATTATCCCTCCAACTCTATTCTTCTTTCTTAAGATTGCTGAGGTTATTTGAGGTATTGATTCCATAAATTTTTGGAATATTTGTTCTAGAGAGATGAAATATGCCATCAGAATCTTAAAAGAATGTATAGATTGCATTGAATCTATAGATTGCTTGGGGTAGTATAGACACTTTAAGGACATTAATTCTTCCAATCCATGAATATAGTATATGCTTCCACATATTCATGTCTTCCTAGATTCTTATAGATTTCTGAGAACAGGTACCTTGCCTCCTTGGTTAAATTTATTCCTAGGTAATTGTTGTTGTAATGGTAAATGGGATTAGTTTTTTAGTTTCTTTTTCTGAGAGTTCATTTTTTGGTTTATAAAATTGCCACTGATAAAGAAATAAAAGAAAATAAAAACAAATGAGACTACATCAAACTAAAAAGCATCTGCACAGCAAAAGAAATCATCAACAAAATGAAAGGTGAACCCATTGTATGGAAGGGCACATTTGCCAATGATACTTCTGATAAGGGGTTAATTTCCAAAAATATATAAAGAACTTCTACAACTCAACACCAGGAAAAAGAAACAGCACAATTTAAAAAATTGGCAAAAGACCTGAATATACACTTCTCCAATCAGGACAAGCAAATGCCCAATAGACATATGAAAAAATGCTCTTCACTAATTTTCAGAAGGTTGCAAATTAAAACCATAAGAAGATATCATATCATATCTGCCAGAATGACTACCATCAATAAATCAACAAAACCATAAGAAGATATCGTATCATATCTGCCAGAATGACTACCATCAATAAATCAACAAAGAAGTGCTGATGAGCATGTAGAGAAAAGGAGATCCTTGTGCACTGTTAGTGGGAATGCAGATTTGTGCAGCTACTGTGGAAAACAGTATGAAGTTCCTCAAAGAATTAAAAGTGGAATTGCCATTTGACCTAGTGATCCCCCTTCTGGCAATATATCTTAAGAATTCTGAAACACCAGTCAGAAAGAATATATACACCCCTATGTTCATAGCAGTGTTATTTACAATAGCCAATATCTACACAGCCCAAGTTTCTACCTGTAGATGAAGGATAAAAAAGCTGTGGTACATTTATGCAATGGAATACTATGTGGCTATAAAAAAGAAGGAACTCTTACCCTTTTGTGACAGCATGGGTGGACCTGGAAATTATTAAGGTAACTGAAATAAGTCAGTCAGAGAAAGACAAATGCCATATGGTCTTGCTCATATGTGAAATCTAATGAACAAAATAAACTGACAAACAAAATAAAACCAGAGGCATGGATACATGGAACAAACTGACGGGTCTCAAATGGGAGGGGAGTGGGGGACTGGAAGAAATTAGGCAATGGATGCGTATGTATGAGGTATACATGTGTAACTCATGGACACAAACAGCAATGTGCTGAAGGTAGAGGAGAGGCTTAGTACAGTGGGGCAAAGGATGGGGGACATTTGTAAAAAAAAAGATTTTAACTCACTAACAAAATAAAATAAAAATAAAACAAAGGACTACCTGTGTCTATGGGTGAGTCACAATTTGGTTAAGGGTAACTAATAGTCCATTAGGTGAATGTTAAAGCACCCATTTACAGGAATTAAAAAATACGATTAATGATATACACATCCTATTTTATTATTGTTCAAAAATATGAATATATTCACATATAAATTAGAAATAACATTTATTTATGGATTTTAAATTAGTTTGTTTTTAAGATTTTTCTTGTTTATTTTCAGAGAGAAGGGAAAGGGTGGAGAAAGAGAGAGAAACCTCAATATGTGGTTGCCTCTTGTACGCCCCCTACTGGAGACCTGACCAGGAACCCTGACTGGGAATTGAACTGGTGACCCTTTGGTTTGCATGCCCATGCTCAGTCCACTGAGCTACACCAGACAGGGCTTAAATTAGTTTTTATTTGCTCAAAGCATTCATTGTTCCTAATAAACTTTACTTTTAATTTTTACTATTCACTTTTATGTCTTGCTTTACAAAAATATACAGATAATTTCTGCCTTCTAAAGAAAATGTACAGGTTAAATCAGATAATTTGTGTGAAAATGTTGCAAAATCTTTACAAAATTTTTCTTGAGTCCTGGTTGAAGCGCAATATTTTCCCAATTTATAAATAGAAGCTCTCCTGCATTATTTTGTAAAAATTTTTGTCCATTTTGTTCTTGATGTAAGACATTTTTAAACATTCACATATAAAAATGTCCCCACTTGAATTAGTATAAGAAACATCGTATAAAAATCTTAGATTAAATTTAAAAAGAACTAGTGTTTCTTAACCTTTCAAAAAAAGAACTGAAATTAAAAAAGAACTAATAAGACACCCAGAATAATTGTTTATTTTTTCCCTTCCTTATCTCCTATTCTGTCAATTTTTAAATACCATTTGGCAGTTGGTTTAGATTGACATATTTAATAGAGAAATAAATATGGATGCAGTACCTTAAATACTTAAAAAAGTACTCATTCCATCATTATTAATTTATTCTAAATTATCCTGTCCCTTTTATGAATTCCAGAATATGTTATCTGAAAAATAAACCATTATCTTTAATCAAACACTACCTTAAAACACTACAGTGCAAATTCTGTAATGCATATACTGTGCCGTGATGCAAATTTTAAGCAGATTGAATATGATTAATCTGTAAGACTTTAAATGTTTGGTCTCATGACTGATTCTCTGGTTTTACTGTTTGCATTGTCCTTCTTAAATCATCAGATTCATGCTGATCCTCTTTCTCTACCTTTATATATGCTACCCTTGCTCTCAGACTGTGTCCTACTACCCACTCCACACTCTCCTCCTGTTTCACATGGCTAATTGTTCATCCATAAGTCAGCTTTCTGCTAAAACATCAGCTCCTTGGAATCAGCCTCCTAAACTACCTTTTAATAGAAGTCTCTTTTGGTTTCTATCATCGTACTCTATTAGTTTCAGTGATGACATCATAATTTCAAATATTATTCACACATATGTTTTATATTGTCTTTTTCCCAAATGGAAAATTACAGGAAGTATTCACAATACTGATTAAATGCAAGGATTAGCAAAGTGCCTGACACTCAGTATATTTATTTTGAATCAATAAATGAAAGTTACTGAAACAGTTGGTATGGAAAAAAGGGAAGAGATAACCTAATTTTTTTGAGAGATGAAGCTATTAGTCTATGTCTATTGATTAAGTGAAACAAATGGGTCATAATATTCTACTAAAAGATATTCCTTCTTTGCCACAGACAAATGCAGGGCAACCATGCCATGTGAGTGAGTCCTCTCTGCGGATATAAACTTTCCCAGACTGAAATGCTGATGGTGATTGTGGTGGCGTGAAGGGAGCCAGAGCACCAGTAATTCTATCTGGTCTCATGTTAATTACAGCCATATACTCCAATAGTTTTTTACACATAAAAGGCATGTTTTGCTCTCCATTTCTCTAATTCCTCTACCCCATTATTACTTGGTTCTGTACTCAAAACAGAGAGGGGTGATATTTTTCCATAGTGCCTTGTTCTTTAAAGAATTATTTTGAAAATCCATTAGACAATGTTAAAAAACTGAATCATAAGGTGATATTCTTGAATACTATCATAATTAAAGCTGAAGATGTTTCCAAAATGGATATTTGAAAACTTTTTGTTTTCAAATAAAAATGTTGTTGAAAGAGAGAAACAACAAAAACAAAGTTTAAAAATTTATGACTAAAAAGATATGACAATTTTTCTGAAAAGAAACATTAAAGAAGTAATTCACTTGTAAGTGAATCCTATTATAAGAAGATAGATATACAAAAATGACATAGGTAAAATAATATATGCAAAAAAAGAGAGTGGTAAAATAAATGGCATTGACCACATGGCCCTATGATACAAGATTGAGTACAAATATTATATTGGATAAGATTCAGGACATTCCAAAATGCTCTTAGAAAGCTGATTTAAATTTGTCTTAGATACTCTTTTGAGTTTCTATCTATTAACCTGGTTTTATGAAGAGTAAAAATTATTTTTAAGACCTCAACAATTTTACATTTACTGTTTGTTAAGGATTATAACATTTTGCATGGTGCAGTCACCCATGGACCAGCTATACACATTTTGTATAATTAATTCCCATGTTATAACAGATAAAGCCCTTGTTACAGACTACCATGTGGAGAGAAAATAAAAACATTTTCTAAGTATGTTCCTAACATTAAAATACCTTGGTAATAATAGAAATAACTATAGGTCAAAAAACCCCAAATACATGAAGTTTCTCAGGTCCTCAGAAAAATGAACAGCCACAACTTAACAGCCACCAGGGAGACAGTATGGTCATATGATAATCTTAAGAGATGCAGAAAAAACGTTTGACATAATTCAAAACTCAATCACACTTCTACTACTTCTAGTACTAGTCTACAACTGCTACTAATACTACTAATATTTTATCTTCTCAGAGAAATAGAAATAGGAAGAAAAAACATTTCCTTGGTCTTATAACGTGCATCTTTCTACCCCTCCAAAAAAATCTAAGTAAAAAATATTTAATGTAGAAACATTGAAATATTTTTATTGAAGTTTGGAAGAAAAGCAAAATTAAGTCTTTTGCCATTTTCATTCAATAAGCTAATGAATTAGACATTTATAAACAATACAAACATAAAAATTCAAGAAGCAAAGATGAAATTTCCTTTATACACAATCATCATATTATGAATATTGAAAAATCTGTGGAGTATTAAAAAATACGTAGACCTTATGTGGAAATGTAAAAAAGAAAAATCACAGGATATAAGTTCAATGCAATGGAGAAATATACCACTGAAAGACCCAATATTGTTAAGATGTGTATTATTCCCAATGATTATATACTTAATACAATTTCAATAAAATTTCAGAAGGTTTTAAAATAAAATTGACAAAAATATTTAACAATTATTATAACACTCTAAAGAGCTAGTATTGCACAAAACAACCTACAAGAACAGAGGAAACAACATAGAAACAGATCAATAGAGGAAACAGACTACCTTACCTAAGACACAAAGCTGCAATAATGTAAGTGGTATTGACATAAGGATAGGCAAAAAGAACTATTGAGTGGAAGAATCTAGATACAGACAATTTAATTATAATTACAACAAAGGTGTCAATTAATTTGAAAGGCAAGTCATAAACAAATTATGATAAAGGGTTTTGATATCTCTGTAGAAAAAAAAACCTCAAACACTACCAACATAAACATTAACTTACATACTAATGGACCAAATATATAAGGTAAACCATAATGATTCTAGAAAAAAAAACAATATATTAATAATTTTTGAGTAATCAATGATTTCATCAAGCAAACACTGAGTCACTCACTATAAAATAAGAAAGAGAGAAATTGAATATAATCAAAATTAATAATAGCTCATGAGAAAAGATAACAGGTAAATAAATTAGGAATATATTGCTATAGTTATACATGCCAATGCATTTATATTGTGATTTTCATTGTTACTATATAATGAACAATTACAATTTAACAATAAAAAGGCAACTGAATAAAGTGATAAAAGGATAAAGACACACTTCATAAAGGAAAATACACAAATGTCTAATAAACACATGAAAAGGTCCCATGTCATTCACCTAAAAATACAAATTAAATGTGTAATGAATTATTACACTCACACTACCCACTAGTATTGTTAAAGATTGACATGGCTGATGCAGCTCAGTAGATTGAGCACTTACTTGCCTGTGAATCAAAGGGTCACTGGTTCAATTCCCAGTTGGGGCACATGCCTAGGTTGCAGGCCAGGTCCCTGGTGGGAGACTTGTGAGAGGCAACCCCACATTGATGTTTCTCTCCCTGATGAGGACTCCGGCTCATGGGGTCCATGACATTGTGGATGGGGAAGAGATATTCACACAGACTACTGAGTCCTGTGGAGGAAAAGGGCGAGCCACTTCACTCTCAAGAGGAGCCAAAAGCCGAGACCTCTGCCATGACAGGCCTTTATTTCTTTTTCTGGGCTCATTACATGATGGTCCTCATTTACTATGCACAGGTTGGCTTTAGGTGGTTTACCTTTTAGAGAAAACAAAGGAGCCAATGCTGCTAATCACATCACAGAAGAAGGATATTTGCAAATGAAAAGAGAGAAGTACTCATCCTTGGAAGGTTTAGCATGGATTTTAGGAAGTTACTTTGTAGTAAATGTTTGCTGCAGATCAGGGTGAGGGAGTTTTAGCAAAAGCAAGACTCAAAGTGGTCTAGGCACATTGCAGGCCTGATTCCCCATGGGAGAACCTATCCCTGGGCGTGGGTCCTGTGCATCTCCAAGTGGGAGCTGGGCCCATGTCACGCAGAACGGTCTCCCACATCTCCCTCTCTTTCTACCTCCCTTCCCTTCTCTAGAAAAAAAAATATTGACAAGACTTACTATTGAAAAGGATACCAAGTAATTGGAATTCTAAATTTCTTCTAGGAGCATAAAATAATGAAATTATTTTGGAAGACTCTTTGACAGTGTCATAAATTTAAACATTTACATACCCTTAAACTAAAACCTTTCATTACTAAGCATTTACCTAAGATAAATAAAAACATATGTCTTCAAAAAGCACTTGTAAAACTGCTAAAGAGGTACAACCTTTTGGATATAAAATAAATAAGTTGAGGGGATGTAATGTATAGCATGGGGAATATAATCAGTAATATGGCAGTAAGTTTGTATGGTGACAGATGGTTACTCTTATCATGGTGATCACATCGTAAGGTATACCAATGTTAAAATACTATGTTGTATACCTGAAACTAATATAATATCGTATGTCAGTGTACTTTAGTGAAAAAGTGGAAACAACACAACTGGTAAAACGTATATATTGAAATAGAAAAAGCAGTTATGGAGGGAGGAAATAAACTGTTTTATATATTCTTTGGTATGGTGTTACATGACAATTTACAATAATCAGAACTCATGAAGTTCAATATATGCACATTTTATTGTAGGTAAATTACACATAAAACATGAGATGTTAATTAATTAATTAAATACTCTAGGAATACAATATGTAGACAAATCGGTAGAAGATGCTACTTTTTATTTATTTTGTATAATGAAGTGGGTAAGTATGAATTAGTTTACATTTAATTAAAAAAACACTGAAGAGATATAAAGACCCCCCAAAAAGTGATTACCTCTTAAGTTATCCCTTAGGAGGGATGGGTAATGAGGTAGAAAATAAAGTAGAGCAAGCAAAAGTACTAATAGTAGATTAATGTTTACATATTTACTGTACAAATTTTCTGTTGTCATGTTTTTGGTGGTGTTTGAATGTATTAGTCAATTAGAAAAAATAAGGAGGGTAATTGAGTGGTAAATAGCATTTCTTGAGATACTCCTTAGTAATAACAATTATTATTATTATTTTTATTATTTTGTAGATTGATGGGTTCATCAGTTTGATGTTATTCTAGCATTTGTTTTTCTTGATAGTTATTTTAATCAACAGATATATTAACTATGATTGCATTTAAGCATTCTAGTTAGAATTCTCTTTAACGCTGTAAGAAAAATACTAAATATTATTACTGTAGGAACTGATTTGCACTGATTATAGCTGCATGAAGACATCATAGAAGAAAAATACATTTTGAAAAGCATTTGAAATCACTCCTACTCTTCTTCTCTTGCCATTATTGAACAATAAAGTGCACTCAATGGGGAAATTGACAAGTCTACTTTGGTATCAACAATTCAATTAAATTATGACTATTTGTCATTCCAAATGTGACATTTATTTTCCACTACTCTTATTATCTCTGTCTATGCTATAATTTTTATATTAAAGTCTTAATATTTAATCAGTATTTTATATTTTTGAAAAATATTAACTAAATTAAATTAAAATTCCTTTACTGTTGATAATTAGATATATTATGAATCATATCCTTTCAATGTATAATTGCATGAGAAGATTAACACATATCATTTAATATCTTATGTTAAATAGTTTGTGCCTCAGCTACTCACAGTGGCCAAATAATTCAGTAAACAATTTTTTTTAAATAAGTTCATTCTACTTTATGTGGTACAACTTTTGCCCCAGATGAGGAGGGAATTATTTTTTTTAGTCAATAATTTCATCATCTAGCACACTAACCACATCATTCTCTAGTCCAGGTGAATTGATATAATTTTGAAAAAATTATGTTTTTCACTCCTATCATGTTTTGCATTAACATGATTATAATATGCACTCACCCAAAAGTTCTTACCTTCTTAAATATTTGCCAATTTTTAATGAGTTTAATCCATGTCAACTTAATAGGCAATATATTTCTCATTTTAATCTTCTCACCCTCCATTTTTTGCATTCTCTCAGCTTTTAGTCTTTTCAAAACTGCCTTCTGCATGATCCCATATTTGTTTAATCTCATCAGATTTCATAAGCACATAGTGTTAAGTTAAATTTTCTGAAGCCCAAATTTAGAGAGGTCTATTATTAAAGAATGAGCATATCTAATTTAGATATCTCTCTTCCAGCACAATCTTTGCTAGTGCTCGTTTTGTTTCTTTAATGCAAAATATAATTATATTAATTTTTCTTTTCCCTTCATTACTCATCATGATCTTGCTTTTTGCTTAGGAAAACATGTTTTTCTCATCATCAATACATTTTTCCCAGTGTGTCTGCTTTAGCTATTTATCTCTTCCTTATCTTTTCCATAATAAGAAGCTACCCCCACAGGACAAAGAATGAAGATTTGTCTGAGATGTGCTTTTAACCACTGGGAAGAACTAAATTCTTCAGTTGTTCCTTTAATAATATAAGTCCAGAGCTGCTGGGTGTTCCTGACACAGAACAGGACTACATAGGAATAAAATTAGGGTATTCAGTCTATTCCCACAAATTAAATAGCCAGGTACTTTTTTTTAAACGCAGGATTTAATAAAGGAGAGTGTACACTGAGTCATGATGTGGTTCTCTACTTTCCCCTTGCAAAAGAACCTGTAGAAATGTTGATCAATGTGGTGACAGAGGCGTTCTTGTATTGGTCTTGACTTGTATTTCTTTAGTGAATTATTGTTCAAATTTTACCTGATATTATAAGAATTAGGAATTTTGGCATATGCATCCAGTGATTATTTTAGTGGTTATAAGTGATTTATTTTTTGCTTGTGCACTTGTTTAGATGACTATTTTGAGCAAGGGTACTCGTTAACTCTTACAATAGTTGTTTAAATTTGCTGCAGTGTTTTTATACACTAAGTTCATTTCGATGTGTCCTCACACTTAGAGTTCAAGTTTTTCTGATTTTACTCCTGAATTATTTGTAAGCTTCTGTATTGTCCAGCAAAGCTGAGATATGAGGGAAATATTAAAGCCCTCTGGCATAGAAGTCTCTTTCTCTTCAGAGTAACACCCCTTTCTCTCCCCCTCCCTACTAGAATAGTACTGGGAAAGTTCTGAATAATATAATTAAACATTCCTTTTGGAAAAATTAGCTCTGGATTTACTTTGGGCCAAATCTGCAAATCTGTTTGTGCCAAATCCCACATGTGTCACATGTCATTATGTAGGACATTGATTGACCTAGTTCAGTTGAATTACTCTCACCATGGATCCTTCAATTCACTAGCTTTGACAAAGTCTCCTTTAGTCTGTGTGTGAAGATATAATTAATTATTGAAGAAGGAGCCATACCCTACTGCATGTTGATTTACTAAATGTGTTTGATGGGAATAACAGCTCCTTATTTAATTGACTCAGGTTGGCATTTTTAAAGCAGTGGCACATTTGAGAAAGAGAGGAGGGCAATGTTCAAGATTGTCCAGAATCAGCAAGGAGTTGGAGTAGTTCCAAAATATTCATTTCTCCTAGAGTTCATCAGATACAGTTGAAACATCAAGTGGGGGGACTGCATACTATTTTATAATGGTCAGTATAGAGATAAAATAAAAATCAATTTGAAAAAAGACATGGTCATGAAATAGGAATGTTGCTGAGAGAAGAAGATGGTGAGATATTTTCAGAAGAGTTTGGTAGATCAAGACTTTAAATCAGTCTATTGTATAAAATCTGTCCTTAGTAAGTTCAGAGCTATTCAAGCTTCTTCTTCTAGGCATCTACTTTATTATTTCACAAATAATATGGACTATTAATGCAGAATGGTAAGTCCCTCTCTGATATGCCATAGAACTGATTTATCCAAATATACAACTTACATATATGCTGCTTTTCTTCTCTATTCATTAATGCTAATTTTAAGAAATCTTTGCGGTATGTCTCTATTTCATTCTTTCAAACTTGTTTCTACAGTATTAGATATATTCCATTCAAATATGCTAGAACACATATTTCATCACATCACAAAAGCAAAGTACTGGAAGAGACCATAATTGTGACCTATTTTTTCATTCTTTTATTGAGATGCAAATCACATGCCATAAAATCCACATTTTAAAGTTCAGTATATTTATAAGATGTATAAATATTGCTGCAATGTAATTCCAGAACATTTTCCTAGTCACAAAAATAAACCCTAGAACACTTACTACAACACTAGTTTTGATTTCACAGAAATACTGACCTCAATGAACTAAGAAAGGGTCACAGATTCTTTGTTCAATATCTTTCTTTTATTTTTTGTTTTTTGAAAGAGTTTTTAGAAGAGTGTTGTTAACTCTTACTTAACAGTTTGGCAGAATGACAGTGAAACCAGTTTACACTGAGCTTTTCTTGAGGAGAGATTTTTGATTACCATGTCAATCATTTTACTTGTTACAGGTCTATTTAAAGTTTCTAATTATTAAGACAATGTCTTAATAATTTAGTAATGTCTGTCTTTCTCAGAATTTACCCACCTCATCTAAGTTATCTCACTTATTGGCATACTATTATTCATTCTATTACCATATAATCCATTTTATTTCTATAATATCGATGGTAATATCCCCACTTTCACTACTGATTTCAGTAATTTGAATCTTCTCTTTTTTATTGGTAATTCTAACTAAATGTTTGCGATTGTATTGATCTTTTCAAAGAAACAATTTACTAATGATGATTTTTCATTATTATCTTTGTATTCTGAAGTTCATTAATTTTCACTTTAGTCTTTATTATTTGTTTCCTTGTGTTTATGTGAGGTTTAGTTTGCTTTTCTTTTTCCACTATCTTAAGGTGAAAGCTTAGGTTATTGGTTTACATTCTTACTTTTATAAAGTATTGTAATTTTTATTTGTGTAGTGACTTTCTGTCTAATTCTGTAAATTCTGTATCTTTACCATTTGTGGCCACTGAGTTTGTACTTGTTTAGTTTACCATTTATTTAATGATTGGACAGAAATTTCCTTGTATTAGAAGCAGTAAGTCTCCTTGTTTGGGTGAGAAATCCTGTAAATGTTTGGGTGTGCCTTCAACACAACCAGTTTATAACTCTGCTTTGATTTGCCTGTTGCTTTCAGAGAACTCCACATGCAGTCACAGTTGAGAGGCTAGGACCTTCTTAGGTCTTTCCTGAACATGGGTGCAGTAATATTTATATATGAGGCCTCTAAATTCCAGGAATATGTCAAAGTTTTAAAAGCTTTTATGACTCTCTTTCTTCAGCTTATTTTCTCAGCTATCCCTTCATCTATGATGTTAACATATTTGACACATGGGTTGCAATCCTCCCCCTTTGGTAATTTTTATTCCTAGGTCAAATAAAGACAGAACTTTAGATAGGGATCGTCAGGGAACCATAGGGAAGTCAGTGATGAATTTTCTTTCAGAATGAATCTTTGAAAGAACTGCCCCATTTTGCTCCCTCACGTACCAGGAACGCAGGCTGTTATTTTTTATGGTTTGCTGTTCTTACTGAGATTTAGCCACTTTTCTTGCCCAATTTCTTGCTTTGTTGCTGAAGCCTTTGGTTAATTTCCAGAATCTAAACATTTTGATTCTGATAATTTTTACCCACCCCCTCTTTATTGATGACTTTATGACGAATTGTCCAGGGTCCTCCCTCTGCCATTTTTATTAAAATTACCCAATTACATTCATTTTTGAATTGAGAACTTAGGGACAGGGGACTTAAATAACTTCTTCAAAAAGTATATAAGACCTATCCACAAAATGTGCATAAGACATATAATTCTAAAATTATGTCCAACTATTGCCCTTCTGGACAAATTGCCCATGATTATTAAGAAGACTTCTACACATATCAACATATTATGCATCAGATTCAAATTTTATAGCTTTGATATAACATGGAATAAAACCTGTGTTTTTAAACCATATCAACTTGGTTTTAGCTTTTCAGAAAGTCAGTAAGTTTGATGAATTGTGGCTCTATGAGTTTGAATAGCAGGTGTGTGTTCTGCATTCATTTGAGAAGAACTATTCTTATAAAGAGTAAAATATTTCTTTTAGTTTTCTTACTTCCCTCAAGTGATATATAGACTCTTTTCTGAATTGTTAGGCTTTTCTATTAAGTGTGATAGCTCACAAAGGTGCCTGGTTTCCATTTTCTGGAGGAGGGAGTTGGAGTATGAATAGACACTGACCTAATTTTACTCCTCTTTGATCAGACTGAAGTGGCAAGCATTCTTTATTGCACAATAGGGAGAACATATGTGATGATTGAGATTGAACTGACAAGGGAGGAAAAATTCAACTTGTGGTTTCTCTATGAAGCAAAGATCTTTTCAAAAGGGGGGAAAGATTAATAGAAAATAATACTAGTTTTCTGTTTTTCAAATCTTTAAACAATTCTGGATGCATATACACTTTTCTTTTATTTCTTAATATAAAACTTAAAGGCCATGAAATGTTCCTATCCTTGCTAGTTAATCTATCAGTAGAGGCAATTGTTGCCTAGTTAACATATTTACAAAGTAAAATAATAAGAAAATAAATATTTATCATCAAAACATTTTGCTGAGTGTAAAATTCTTCTTTCATTCACTTAACTGGAATTTGCACATTTATGTACATACATCTAATGCTGTGCAAACTCTCAAGTCACATGATCACTGTCTTTTCTTTTAAACTTTTAATTTATTTTTTAATCTCTTTAGTTGCTCCAAATACTGTGTATAAAAGATGAATAAGCTACGCACTTTAGATTCATGGAGATTATACTGCAGCATGGCAGCTATTAATAATAAAATCATTAATTTTGAATCTTCCCATTATCTTTCAGGCTTCTTTTCTCAGACTACCTTACTGACAATTATTTCGTAATTAATAAATATCACAAATGCTTCATTAAGTACCCTCCCCATTCCACAGTCCTTTTTTAAAGTTAGTTTGTTTCAAATATTTACTGAGTTCTTATGAAAGCCACACATTGAGATAAGACATTTAAATATCTCATTTTATTTAATATTCAGAAACCCCTATGAAGCTTCATGTATTGTATCCTGGTGAAACAGTTGAGCCTTAAAGAATTTAAGTAATGAAGAAGTTAGGAATATTTTTAGCTTTAAACAACAGAAAACCTATAGAACATACATTGGTATGTATTTTTTTTAAATAAAAACTTGTCTGGAAAGTAGACCAGTTGGTTGGAATTGGTTTACCAGTTGATTCATGTTAGAGTTAGAATCTGTGCAAGGATCCTGGCTCTTCCCTCGGTTTCAATGGAGCTGCCCCAGCTCAACTTATCAACTTTCATTCAGGCCGAAGGGCAAAGGTTAAAGTAGCAATGGCTACAGCTTTTGTCATGATATATTCCCAGAAGTGGCATCTCTGAGTCAAAAGGGAGTTCAATTTCTTTTAATTTTGGGAGGAAATTCCATAGTGTTTTCCACAACAGCTGTACCAGACTGTATTCCCACCCACAGGGCACATGGTTCCCTTTTCTCCACATCCTCATCAGCACTTGTTTATTGATTCATTCATGAAAGCTACTCTGACGGGGGTGGGGGGGGGCGAGATGATATCTCTGTGATTTTAATTTGCATCTCTCTGACGATTGGTGATGTTGAGCATTTTTTTGTATGTCTATGCACTATCAATATGTACTCTTTGGGAAAATGTCTGCTCAATCCGTTGCCCATTTTTAAGTGGATTGTTTGTCTTCCTGGAGTTCAGTTGTGTTAGCTCTTTCTATGTTTTGGAGAGTAAACCTTTATCAGATGTGTCATTAGAAAAAAATGTTCTCCAATACGGTGGGTTTCCTTTTCATCTTGCTGAAGATTTCTTTAGCTGTGCAGTAGCTTTTTAATTTGATGTTGTCTCATTTGTTTATATTCTATATACTTACTCAGGCATAACCATAATTTTAATGTGGGGTTTATTATTTTCTTGGATATTTTAAAATCTTTGTAATGAAAGAAATTGCCCTCTAATAACAATACTATTTTTAATATTCTTAACTTTCATAACACAACATTGCACTGTAGGTAATCTTCTGTACCTTGCTTTTTGTTCTTCCTTAATATATTGTTATGAATGTCTTCCATAAGGATACCTGCAATGCTAATTTATTCAATTTTATAGCTAAATGGTATTCTATTATGTATATACAGACAAATATATCAAGGTGATCCACACAATATTGCTCTTTTTGTACATCAAAAAATATTCCAAATCACCAATTTCAAATAACTTAATATGATAAAAATCCATTTTCCTTTTGAAGGACATTTAGATTTTTTCCAATCAGGTTAGTTATGAAAATAATTGAATAAGTTTTCTTACCAAAAAAAAAAGTATGTTTAACTTTGAGCAATGCTTCTGAAAGACTTTCTTGTCATCATGAACATAGAAAATTATATTATTTTATATTGCACAGAGGTAAACGGAGAGACTGCCGACAGCTGCTGGTGATTGGCCCAAGAGCTCCAGCCGGCACAGCAGCGTCAGGCCCCTGCTCTGATCTGCCAGCGTCACATTTGCAGCTCACTTGTTGGGAAGTTACGCCCCAGAGATTAGATTGAACATCTATTACAATATGATTTTACTGTGTATCTTTTAGTCTTTTAACAAAACTAAATTTAGCTTTTTTAATTTCATTTCTGCTATAATGATAATGATGATAATAATAATAATAATAAAGTTATTTATCATTGATTATGAACTTGACACTTGCTAAGCATTTTACCTTAGTTCACTTACCTAGCAGAGCATGAAGCCGTAATTTGAATCCAGGCAATCTGCTTTCCCACTCTCAGTTCTTAAACATGAAGCATTTCAATCCTTTATTATTTTATTCCTTCTATTCTGCTTGTGTCTTGAGACATGTAACATATCCATTTTATATCATAGAGAGATGCATCACTTCCATTTTAATTTTATAAGGTAGATATGTTACCCATTGATTTCAGCCTTTTTCCCCCTTCTTATATAAGCTATTTAAAATGACAATAATCCTCTGATGGCTGAAAGATGGCTTGGTACTCAAGTTAGACCATGATGATCTCCTGTTAAACATAAACAATTTCACAAAACACCACCAGACAAGGCAAAGCTATAAATTTAAGGATTCAGGACACAACAAGATTATTCTGTAACCATGTCTGAACACAGTCAAAACAGCAATGTTGACCAAACCACAAAATTAAAAAAAATTATGATTAAACCAACCTACCAACAGAACAAACAAAAAGCATTACCCTATCCTTGCTAATATGAGTGACTCGCTTCCTCAACAATCACCATTTCAGCCTTTCTCCATTCCTCCTGTCTTCTACATGAAATAACTAACACAACTATTTAGAAAACTTTCCTTCACCTCTTGAGAATATTCAACCTATAGTGGTGCTCTGCATCCTTGAAATCTTCCCAAAAGTATCTAGCACAAGCCCAAATCATAATAACTCAGGATTTTCATGTTGTGTACTTTATTTTTTGAATGTTGTCAAAATTCCCCAATGTTATTTTTTTCTATTTTTAAAAATGTTCCATTCAATTTTTAAGTTCAGATATTTAGTAGATATTACATGTATTTATTTAGGAAAGTTTTATGCTCACTGCAAAGTTGAGAGAAATGTATAGAGATGGCTCATTAATCCCTGCCCCTAAATATATGTTACCTCTCCCGTTATTAATATCCTCCACCAGAGCACCAGGGTGGCACATTTGTTACACTTGATGAGCCTGTGTTAACATATCATTTTTATTTTTTGTCTAAGGTTGTCTCCATTTTCCTGCCACAACTTTCCCTGCCGAACCCTCTCCAATCTCCCACCCTCACTCCTTCCCCCCTTTGGCTATGCCCATGGGTCCTTTCTCTTTTTATAAATATTTTATTTATTTATTTTAGACAGAGGGTAAAGGAGGGAGAAAGAGAGAGAGAGAGAGAAACATCAATGTGTGGTTGCCTCTCACACGCCCCCTACTGGGGGCCTGTCCAGCAACCCAGGTATGTGTGCTGACTAGGAATTGAACCAACCACCCTTTGGTTCACAGGTTAGCACTCATTCCACTGAGCCACACCAGCCAGGGCCCATGGGTGCTTTATACAAGTTCCTTGATGACCTTTCCCCTTCATTTTTAAACTATGTAATAACTCCCAAAGTCCATAGTTTACATTAGGATTCATTCTTCGTGTACATTTTAGGAGTTGAACAAATGTATAAAGACATGTATCTACCATTATAATATCACACATGATATTTTCACTGCCTTAACATTGGTTTCACTTATTCATTGCTCTACCATAACCATTACCTGTATACTCTCTCCATAGTTATTTCTTTTCCAGAATGTTACTTAGTTTTAATCATACAGTATGTAGATTTGCCAGATGGACTTCTTTCACTTAGTAATATAGATTTTAAGTTTTTTCCATGTATTTTAATGGCTTGATATCTCATTTCCTTGTAATTCTGAATAATATTCTGTTGTTAGATATAACAGTTTACTTTACTTAATCCACTCTTCTACTAGAGGAACTTCTTAGGTAATTGCCATGCAGTTGATGGTGATTTAACTGCCAACCCAGAAAACCAAAAGTATATACACATGGGTGCATAAATGTGTGCATGTGTAGATATGTATTATGCAATATAGTATAAAAATTCTAGAACAGGCAAAACTAATGTGTAATGACAGAATGATACATAAATGAATAATTGTATATACACATTTTTGTGTCATTATAGATTAGATTTGCCTGTTCTAGAGTTTTACATAAGTCAAATAACAGGCATATTGTATAATACTCTGCTGTTAAAATATATAAAATATGAATATATAAGTCAAATAACATGGGTGTGGTTTCTGTCAGAATTGATGTTAAAACATACATTAGTGAACTGAGCACGTGTAAAGCATTAGGAAAAGATACGTAAATGAAAAATCATAAAGTTAAAAATAAAAATTTAATGTGCATTTCTCTGATGGCTAGTGATGGTCATGGATGTTTGGTTTGTGTGACAACATGGATGAATGTCACACAGACCAAATAATGAGGAGAAATGTGTTAGGATTTGAAATAATGTACAAAACTTAGGTTGGAAAAAACCAGCACTGTATGGGTGAGTCTCAGTAATCAGGTAAAAACAAATAGGTCTTTAATTAATTTCAATTTTTTAAATTTTTTTATTTTAGATTATTCAGTACAGTTTCGGTCTTTTATTCCCATTCCAGCCAACCCACCCATCCCTCCTCACCTCCCTTCCATTTCCAAGCCCCGTAGTTTTGTCCATGTGTCCTCTATATTTGTTCCTGTAAACCCTTCCCTTCTCCTCTGAAATTCCCTCTCCTCTCCTCTCTGGTCACTGACATCCCATCCTCCATTTCAGTGTCCTTTGTTATATTTTACTTGTTT
>CM052540.1:143321788-143350088 GCA_028533065.1 Trachops cirrhosus | reverse complement strand
TGAGGTGCGCACCTTCCCCAGGGCTTTGCGTAGTTGCTTACAGACCCTGTGTGGGTGCCTCTTTGTCCTCACTCCTCTCTCTGTGCTGTCTGGTAAACTGGGCTCCCCGGGTGCTGCTCAGTCTTTGTTTGGCCAGGGAGGGAGCAGATGACCCAGCTCGCTCCCGGGAGCCCCGCGGGCCAACCCAGGCATGCAGCCAGGTCTGGAGCTGCAACCCCCCTGGTCCTCTCCCTGATCCACGTAGTCTCCTTACCCTCGGGTTTTTCACTGTCAGCTGCAATTTTTGATCTCTGATTGGCGATTATTTTTCCCTCCCCGGGTGTGGCAGATGCAAAATCTGCTCCTTCCTACCACGCCGCCATCTTCCCGCTTCTTAATTTCAATTTTAAATGCCAATAATTTATACAGATGCAAGTAAGAAAACACATAGAAACAACAGTATTTGAAAAATTCAAATCAATTGAATACACATAGTGAAACTGTGTTTTAAAAAGAGTATCCTGTCAGAACAATATGAGCGATCACACACTGAGTTCTTAAGATGGATTCAAATCAGGAGGTATTTCCTGAGTCTGACTTCTTGACAACTAAGTTATGTAGCCTCAGGTGTGGGACATGGTGGATTTTAAGATGCTGTGAGGAAAAATGGAAACTGCAAGTTTAGTCAAGAACACAATTTCACAGTTCAAGAAGAAAAATTGATATTTGAAGCAGGCTATAGATCTAGGAATTCTAAAAGAAGAAATTTACCCAATATGGAAACAGGACCAATAGGACTAGGTCATGGTAAGAAATGTAAAGTGAGAGGAGTAAGAGTTTGTATTGTTAATACAAAATGCTGCAAAGAATTTTATAATGGTGAGTAAGCCAATGTATTTGTGATAAAGTTATTTGCTATTGTATTTTTCAGTAGGCAAAGTCAAAGCTAGATGCAAGAGAATGAAATAATGGCAATGAAATGGTTATTTTTCATAGTACTGGGCAGTTTTGGAAACGAAGATATAATCATACCTTATAAGGTTAAACAATCAAAAATAATTTCAGGCAGAAAAGTTGTATCTGTGCGTTTATGAACCGGTGTGTGTATGAACATGTGTGTGTGAGTTAGTGGTTATTGGATTTCATTCAACAGAATAGATGTATCCTTTGAAAAGAAGCTTTTCTCCATACTTAGGGTTAGTACTAAAAATTTATCAATAAGCAAATGAGGCTTAATATTTTTAAAATATTTGGCATGCTGTCAGTTGTCCACAATGAATTGCTAACAATTTAAAACAAGAAAATTAAAACGTAAATGGTCATGTTTAATTGATACAGTTTAAGAACTTCTCTTTTAATTGTCTATATACAGAATCATTTTTTAAGTAAAATGGTGTATAAAGTTTAAAGGATGAGATTAAAATGATAATAAATGCATTATATAACTCAAACAAGTGTTTGATCTACAAAATTTATAAAGAACTGATATGACTCCACACCAGGAAGACAAATAACCCAATTAAAAAATGGGCAAAGGACAAGAACAGACACTTCTCCAAGGAGGACATGCAGAAGGCCCAGAGACATATGAAAAGGTGCTCAGCATCACTAGCTATCAGAGAGATGTAAATTAAAACCACAATGAAATACCACCTCACACTGGTCACAGTCGCCATCAACAGTGCTGGCTAGGGTGTGGAGAAAAGGGAACCCTAGTACACTTTTGGTGGAAATACAGACTGGTGCAGCCACTGGAAATAAAGACGAAACTGCCTTTTGATCCTGTGATCAACTGCTGGGATTATACCTTAAGAATCCCAAATCACCAATCCAAAAGAACCTATGCACCCCAATGTTCATAGTAGTGTTATTTATAGTAGCCAAATGTTGCAAACAATCCAAGTATCCATCAGTAAATGAGTAATTTAAAAATGTGGTACATTTACACAATGGAATACTGTGCAGCAGAAAGAAAGAAGGAAATTTTATCCTTCATGACAACATGGATAGAACTGGAGAGCATTATGCTAAGTGAAATAAGCCAGGTAGTGAAAGACAAATACCATATGATCTCACCTATGAGTGGAAACTAATAAACAAAACAAATAAAAGAGCAAAATAGAACCAAAGACCTGGAAATAAAAAGCAAAAAAATAGTGATCAATAGGGAGGGGGAGGGGGGCAAGCCAAAGAACATAGCCATGAGAGGACTCACGGGCATGGACTCATGGGGGAATATTGTCTGTGGGAGTAGGAGGTATGGGACAGGAAGGGGTAATGGAGAAAAAGGTGGGACAACTGTAACTGAACAATAATAAATAAATTAAATAAATGAATAAATAGTAAAATGTTATGTAAGTTTAAAGGATGAGATTAAAATGATAATAAATAAATACATTGTAGTTACCCTAAAATACATAATGTCTCTTACAAGCCTGAACAGATATAAACACCATGGACTTGAAGAACAAATAGTGAAGTCAAAAACATGAAGCTACTTGAGTGTTTATGCTGGGGTGGATGCAAGGGATGTCTGGACTGGATGGATACAAACACACAGGCAAGAGACTTTAGTTCTGGAAAAAATGGTGTTGAAATCCATTCACTTGGTACAGGAGAGAAGAAAGAGGAAAAATAGCTACTGATGTTTGTGATCTTCCTAATAACTAAATGACTATTGCTATTATTAAGCCATTGTCTTTCTTTGTTTTTTTCTCACTACTCTATACAAAAAGTGGTAACTCTGTATGGTGATGGAAGTTAACTAGATTTATTGTGGTGATTATTTTCCAATGTGTTCATATGAAAATATTATGTTGCACACCTTAAACTGTTATATTTCAGTTATATTGCAATGATAAAAATCATGAGATATCAGTGTATACCTATTAGAAGAACTAAAATAAAATTTTAAACAGTTAAAACAACAAATTCTAGGATATTACAGAACTGGATCACCAATATATTGCTGGTATGAGTGTAAATTATATAGGCACCCTGGATAATTTTTTTCTAAAACAATAAAGGAGCTCCCCATATGTATTAAGTTGGGGTTTTCCAGAGCATCAGAACCAATCAGATATACTGGCAGAAGCTGATACTGCAGTCTTGAACAGAATTTCTCCACCTTGAAGCAAACCACATTATTGATGGAAATATCTTTTACTTAAAGTTAACTAAATGTAGATGTTAGCCATATTTAGAAAATATCTTCACAGTAATACCTAGATTAGTGTTTGATTAAATAATTGGGTGCTGTAGCTCGCCAAATTTCCACATAAATCTAATCATCATACCATATGACTTAACAATTACATTATTAAATGCATATACAGACCAATAGAAATTTATTTTACCCTGAAATTTCTACACTAATTTTATAGCAGCATGATTTCATAATCAAAATCTGGACAATACATAAATATCATTTAATGAATGTATGGTTAAATAAAGTATAGAACATCCATATAGGATGATATTCTTAAAAATGAACTATTAACACAAGCAACAACTTGGGAAAAACTCAAAGTATTCTGAGTGAAAAACATCGATCTCAAAAGGATATGCACCATATGATTCTATCTGTATGAGACTCATGAAATAATATAGAGAGAGAACAGAGTTGTGGAATATGAGAATCAGGGATAGGGAACGGTTGATGTGGCCATAGAAGGGATAGCAAAAGGGAGTTTACGGTAAAGTACAGTTAAGTATTTTGATACGTGGATTGTGGATTTTGTTACCTGAGGCTACATGTGATAAAATTGTATAGGCACACACACACACAGCTGGTGAAATCTGAGTAAACCAGAGTGCCAATTTCTTGTCTTTGATATATTATTGTATTTATACAAGGTGCTAACACTGGAGGAGGCTGAGTGAAGGGTGCATAGTAATGCTCTCTGCATTTCTTTGAATCTATAACTATTTCAAAATAATATCTTTAAAAGATGGAGACAGACAAATAAGCATACAATTAATATGAACAATTGTTCTATGACAATTTTTCATCAGGTTGCTTCATTAGTGTTGGTCACTTACATAAGACAAAGGCTCTCATACTCTTTTTGGTTAAGTAAGAAATTTAGCACTGCTATAGAAATGAAAATTCCCTGCTCATATACCCTTTCAAGAAGAGACGCGATTCTTAGAAGTGGGGAGTGAGACTAGCAGACAGCCTCCAGCCATTAGTTTTCTCAGGGTGGGCATAAACTCCAGAGAATTGCTTTGCATCTAATGTCTCCCAAAACATCACTTATCCACTGAGTGAGTGATGCAGGGAAATATAAAGGCCAGTAAGTCTGAAGACACTTCTTCCCAGAGCTCCTTGCAAATTATATGGAGTTTGTTAAGTCTGCGTCACAGTTCAATAACTCCCCCTGCCCAGTCCTGTTTCCTTCTCTTCCTTTTCACAAGTCCAATCTCTAATAAACATCTTGCCCTCCCAAAAACCATCTAAGTGTGAACACTGGAGTAATGGTTGCTTAAATCAGGACAAATTTACCTAATGAAATATTGTGCAGTTACCTAAAGTGATGTTTTTTGAAAGAAGTTTTTAATTAGTTACTTTCATTTTACAATGTTAAATGCATTCACTGTAGACACAATTTCTAAGATGATTGCACCGTATAATGTATATACACGAAAAAGATAAATATACACATATGTAAATAGTACCTGTTTCTGAGTAGGATTATGCATTATTTGTATTCTAGTTGCTATGTTTTATGAAATTTTATTCATCTTCTATAAAAATCAAGGATTGTTCTTATAATAAGGAAAAAAATTAAGTTGCTATCATATGACAGAAAATTGTGTAAGGATGACAAACAAAGGGGAAATGTTAACTTTTACCCAAATTAAAGCTTAATTGTAATTCTATCTTCCTTTGTGAATAGAATTGATTTGATTTGATTTCTTTTCTTTCCTTTGCATTCAAAATTTTAACAGAAAAGTTTTTCATAGACAAGTTTAATTGTTACATTCAACAGTGCTTGGAACTAACAGGTAAAGATCACATCTAAAAGTAGAGATTATCTCCATTTTAGGGCTTTAATTTGCCACATTTGAAATAGAAATATTTTATCCATAACTGTCATAAGGATGAAAAGATGTTCTGAGTATCAAATTTGGAAAAATTTAGAAGGTAACTTTTGGGTCAACTATTTTAAATGGTGGATTATCACCTATAATGATAGCATGAAACAAAGTTCAGTTGTAATTGTAACACACAAATGCCTCATTTGGATTTTCTATGAAAGTTCTAAAATCAAAACTGATTATAACATTCCTTTACTGTAATAGCTAGCTTTATGCCCATTTCTAATCTTTTCATTCCAGATTTTCCTAAATAACAAGTAAGAAAAGAAAAACAATGCATCTATATATACAATGAAAATATACTTACTGGTCATTTTCTATTTTTTATAAGCAAATGCATTTCCCTCACAAAAAGCTCTGCTCTATCCTAAAATGGGAGCATTTAATATTTGGAAAATCATTCCTTGCAGTTTAAAATTAAAATGATGAGTAAATAACTCCTTATATTTAAGTATTAAATGTTAGTTCAAGTATGGCATTTTTTAATAAAAATGATCAGAAATTTTTCAAAGGCTCTTCCTTGTAGGTGAAGGTATTAAGAACTACAAATTTGTAGTTACATAAAAGTCTCAGAGATATAAAGTACAGCATAAGAAATATAGTGAATCACATTTAAAAAAAAACTATGTATGGTGCCAGGTGGGTACTGGAAATATCAGAGGAAATACTTTGTGAAGTAAATGATTATCTAACCACTATGCTGTATGCCTGAAACTAATGTAAAATAATATTAAATGTAAACTGCAATTAAAAAAATAAAACATAAAGCTCTTAAAAAATCTTCCTCTTATAAAAGCATATAATCCATATATATTTTTTCATTAATTTGTATAGCCTTTATAATGTCCGAACTTTTTATACATCTACATTTTATTTTCAAAGGTTATACAAACTGCAGGGGAAAAACACACACACAAGTTTATATGAAATATTACAATGGTAAGGAACATTATTTTTTGTCTTTGAGCCTCCATTGAATAGACTCTAGGCATCTTTCTTTCCAGCAATGCATCCTTTCTCTCTTGCAGTTATTCCTAGTGACTCTGTGCTTCCCCTTCTTTTGCCTACTGGATATAAGAAACTTTAGCTACTCTTTTCTTGCTCTTTGCATTAAGAGAGCATAACTTTATGTCAGGAAAAGGAAAAAGAACTTAATTCTAAAAGCTCTTTTTATCAGGTACATAAAGGATGGCTGTTTCAATCTTCTTTCTGTCCAAGTAGAGTATTTCCACTGGATTGGGTCAAAGAACATTCTAGTTGATAACACTTAGCTCTACATCTAACAGAATCTCATTCTGCTAATCATAGAACAGTTTCTGTGAATGTTTCTGTCATTCATTGCTAACTCAGGGCTCTTTCTTCCTTTGCAGTGTTAGTCCAAATATTAGGAGGGACTGTTCTAAGACTGTAATACAGTTTTCTAAGCACAACAGTCAATGAAAGCTACTTTTTTTTTCTTTTTCAGGTTAAAAATTTTAGTTGTGTATTTTTAAATCACATATGTAAATATATTTTAGAAAAAGAGTTATAAAATGATATTGAGTACCTTTGATGAGTGAATGAATTTCAAGCAAATCTTTTGCTTTTACTATTTACTGTTAGAATATTTTTAAATGAGAACATTTTCTACAACTGTATTTTTTAGGAACTAAATTGATGATACATAGACAAGTGCTAAATTAAAAAAAAAGTGGTTAATTAGAAGACAAAGAATCAAATTCTACAGTATACAATCCAGTAAGATCTCACTATGTTATAAGCTTTTAACATGCTTATAATTGGTATTATCATGGTCTAATATCATAACTAAAGTTTCATTTTCATTTTTACTATTTATTTATTTATTCTTTATTTGTAGGAATTTTAAGGATTTTTTTTACTTTTTTAATTGTTGACACTATTACAGATGTTCCTATTTGCCCCTTCTTTGACCACCTCTACCCAGTCCCTATCCTCCCCACCCCCACAGTTTCCTTGGGCCATCACCACATGGTTGCCTGTGGCTATGGGTTATGCATGTATGCTTTTTACTAATCTTTTTAAAATTATTTTACTGTTGTTCAGTTAGAGTTGTCTATATTTTGCCCATCCCTCCCCAAACTCCTCCAAACCCACTTCCCTCCCTTGCTTCCACCCTCCCCCTTGGTTTTGTCCACGTGTTCCTGAAAACCATTCTCCTCTTTGTTCCCTCCCCACTCCCCTCTGGCTATTATTAGATTGTTCTTATTTTCAATGACTCTGGTTATATTTCATTTGCTTTTTTCTTTTGTTGATTATGTTCCAGTTAAAGGTGAGATCATATAGTATTTGTCCCTCACCACCTGCCTTACTTCACTTAGCATAATGCTCTCCAGTTCCATCCACGCTGTTGCAAATAATAGGAGCTCCTTCTTTCTCTCTGCTGTGTAGAATCCCATTGTGTAAATGTACCATAGTTTTTTGATCCACTCATTTGCTGATGGGCACTTAGGTTGCTTCCAGCACTTGGGTATTGTAAATTGTGCTGCTATGAACATTGGGGTTCATAGGTTCTTTTGGATTGGTGTTTCAGGGCTCTTCGAGTATAATCCCAGCAGTGGAACTGCTGGATCAAAAGGCAGTTCCATTTTTAGTTTTCTGCAGAAATTTCATACTGTTTTCCACAGTGGCTGCACAAGTCTGCATTCCCATCAACAGTGCACTGGGGTTCCCTTTTCTCTGTATCCTCTCCAACAGTTGTTTGTTGATTTGTTTATAATGGCCATTCTGATGGGTGTGAGGTAGTATCTCATCTCGGTTTTAATTTGCATTTCTCTGATGGCTAGTGATACTGAGCATCTTTTCATGTGTCTCTGGGCCTGCTGTATGTGCTCCTTGGATAAGTGTCTGTTCAAGTCTTTTGCCCTCTTTTTAATTGGGTTTTTTGTCTTCCTGGAATGGATTCATGTGAGTTCTTTATATATTTTGGAGATCAAGCCCTTGTCCAAGGTGTCATTGGCAAACATGTTTTCCCATACAGTTGGCTCTCTTTCCAATTTAATGTTCTTTTCTTTAGCCATGCAAAAGCTTTTTAATTTGATGAGGTCCCATTTGTTAATTCCTCCCTTTATGTCCCTTGCTTTATGGGACATATCAGTGAAGATGTTGTTATGTGGAATGTCTGAGATTTTCCTGCCAATGTTTTTCTCTAGGACTTTTATGGTGTCACAACTTATATTTAAGTCTTTTATTCACCTTGAATTTATTTTTGTGTATGGTGTAAGTTGATGATTGACTTTTATTTTTTTGCACGTAGCTGTCTAGTTCTCCCAACACCACTTGTTGAAAAAGCTATTTTTGCTCCATTTTATGCATCTTCCCCCTTTGTCAAATATTATTCAACCATAGAGACATGGGTTTATTTATGGGCTCTCTGTTCTGTTCCATTGGATAATGTGCCTGTTTTTATGCCAGTACCAGGCTGTTTTGATTACAGTGGCCTTGTAATACAGTTTGACATCATGTATTGTGATCCCTCTTGCTTTGTTCTTCTTTCTCAAAATTGTTGCAGCTATTCAGGGTCATTTATGGTTCCATATAAATTTCTGAAATGTTTATTCTATATCTGTGAAATATGTCATAGGTACTTTAATAGGGATCTCATTGAATCTATAAATCCCTTTGGGTAGTATGGCCATTTTGATGATGTTAATTCTTTCAATCCATGAGCATGGTACATGCTTCCATGTGTTTGTGTCTCCCTTAATTTCTTTCTTCAGTGTTGTATAATTTTCTGAGTACAGGTCTTTTACCTCCTTGGTTAGGTTTATTCTTACTAATCCCTTTATCTTCTTTCCCGCAGTCTCCCTATCCCCCCCATACAGCTGTCAGACTCTTCTTTGTGTCATGCTTGTATTTCAATTTTGTTCAACAGTTGATTTCATTCATTAGATAAAAATTACTTTCAATATTTCCCATATCAGGCTTCTGATGGTATGACATGGTGAAGAAACATTCTAAGGAGATTTAGAAACACAGATTATTTCTCAGGACTCAGTAGGCACAAATTAAGCTAACAGAAATATAGTAATATAAGAAAGAAAGATATCAGCAATTTTATTATACAGGAATGAAAACTAAACACCAAATGTGAAATATTGCAAACTTAATCTCATTTAAGTCTGCAAAGAATCCTGTGAATGTATTAGTATTACACACATTTTATACATAAGCATATGAAAATTTTGGACAATTCCCATTTTAAACTATAACATAACTAAATAAGTAGTACAACTAGATGTTTACCTTAGGTAAGTATTTCTGAAATTGCTGTCAGTGGACTTTTTGTATCACAAACTAGTGGGAGTAGTAATTCAAAATATTCTTAAATTCTACCCTTCAATTATTATAATTAGGCACTCTGAAGACAGAAATTCAGGTAGGTATCTGCATTTCTAACACATTAACTAGGTGACTCTGAGGGATATAAAATTTTATGAAATTTTTTCTAGGTCTTTTGCCTCCTACTCTTTTAAAAATACATATAATAATTAAAATTGAATATATAATCTAAAATATTAAAACATACAACTTCTGTTCTAATACATACATTTTTAATGGTACTATTACATTGCTCATTCAATTGTTAATGAATTAAGGAGTGACTTTGCTTAGTACAGAGTTGTCAAATCGTAGCCAGATTTGACAGATTAGCAATACCTGCCTGAAATGTTAAATTGAGAAAAAAATAAGACTGTATCCCAATGAAGGAAAAGTGCTATAATTGGTCTAGACTTCTACAGGCAAAGAACAGATAAATGGCACTTTGTGCCAAGTGGCTAGCCTTAAAGCAGCCTGTTCAAGACCTGTTTAGGTCTTGAGACCTACCTTGAGAATTAACTTTCTTTATGGCACTAACCTTTTAAACAGTATTACTAGTACCAAACATTCAAAATTCCTATGAATAAAACTTGGATCAACTTTTGGGACTAATATATTCACCATGAAAATTGAAAATAGCATTTCTAAGCCTCAACATTTTGAAGCTAGGTAAATATAAATTCAGCTACATAAATAATATATAAATATCTCTTTAATAGAGTTTAATTTTTATAAAGTATATATAAATATATGCAAGCCTATTTGTATAATGGCTGCATTAGAGTTTTGCAAACCCTGTCCCAAAGCCCTCAACTCAGCATGATGGCAGGCCCATTCTGGACAGGCATGACCAAAAAGACCAGGGGGCTCCGTCTCCCTTCAACTCACTCAAGTGCCAGAGCATCTGATTGGGAGGGACAGGCAGCCAGCATTTCATTTTCTTCCCTCCACAGCAGTGGCTCAGAAATTTTCTCCAGGAGAAGAAGAAGGTCACACAGAGAACTCTGAAGTCCTCCCCAAGGGAATTGGCATGTTTTGTAACAGAGTATGGGTGTTTCAAGTGTAAGGCATTTTCAAAAACACAGGAGATTTGAATGTTAAGCAATTAAGAGCAGGCCTGTAGTACCATGACAACACCAGTTAAATGACAGATCAGCTATTTACCTGAAAGACCCAAAGAGACGCTAAGAAAACCCCTTATGTGGTCAGAAGAAAACCTAAAAGCCTTTCCTCAAAACTATGCTGCCAAAGGGCCCAAACTTAACTGTCTGACTTCAGAGTAATTCTTGAGATGTTTGGTAGATTACTCATTTTTTTCTGGGCGTATTTCACTGGATTTCTGGAGTTCTTCACTGAGCAATACATTCAAAATGTGAAACCCATTCTCATTTTTATCAATGATTTTGTAGTATCCTCTTGTTTATTGACTTCGTAATGCACTAAGTTAAATCAATGTTAATCAAAACAAAATCTTTTTGTGTGCTAGCTAGCCTTTGGGTCTTGTCCAGTTAATCCCATGGTGCCAGTTCAGTTAACAGGAGACATTAATAAAGGACTGAGGAAGAACCTGGATAATGATGAGACTCACTGTTTACAGGGCATGTATGGTTCATTCAAATCACTAAAATAATTGGTAGACTTTGCAGTGTATGTCTTGAAAGCAAGAGGACACTTTTTTATGTGTTTTAGGAAATCTAGAGAGTGGGAACTGTAGGTACAGCCACCATCATAGGATCTTCATGTCTGAGAGGCATCTGCTGATGCTGGGGGAGAAATAAGAAAAGATAAATGTTGCAGCCAAACACAAAATAGAGTCTAAAATAGGCTAAAAAATAGGTGGATTCTGCTATTCCAAACAATTTAATTAGCAAATAATTGGGGATCAATATGGAATTGATAAAAGGAGACTTTATCCCTTCTCTGATGAAGGAAATACAGAATGTCTTAATATCTAAGGAAAAGATATCAGTCCAATCCTACAACAGCCTTTGATTGAGTATATTGTAGTTTAATGTAATTCCAAGGCCATAAATGGAATTAATCACCTGAACCTGACTGTAGGCAGCCAGCAGTGACTCCTCCCAAGTGCAGAGGAAAAAAACAGTCCATCTCAACCACCCAAATCGCGATGTTTAGAAATGCCAGTGAACTGGAGGGAGTGTTACCTGGGAGGCCCTGAATATCCTCAGAACATGATGCTTTCATGGTCTCATTGGTAATTGTCCAGTAATATTATCTGAAACTCTTATGGGAATAAACAACTAGGAAATCAGCAAATGGTACTAGCTTATTGCTTCAGCTTAGAACCTCATAGAAAAGCATTATGTTTCCTAATTTTGGATAACATAAAAGCATATGAATTTATACAAAGAATGATTGTCTCTTGTTGGGAGAAAGCATAGAGTTGGTTTGTTCTTATTTTAAATTCACATATAAGCACACGGGATGTATGGGTGCTTAATATCAAAAGGATGGATAGACTATGTCAGTTGCTAAAGTATTTTCTCTTAGCTCCAGACTACCCCCCTACTCTCTGTTTTGTAATGCTTAGCTGAGATTATTCAAACTCCATTTCTGCTTTGGCAGCTGGTTCCCTATTGGGCTTTGACCAGGGAGGAAGACACCATGTTTGGAGAAAAAGAAAGGGACCATGATCACTACTTCAGTTGTTTCCTATTTTCTTTTTGCTTCCTGTTCCAGTTAACTTCACCACAGCAGTATTTCCTCCCCTAAGTACCTACAGTTTTGTCCAGAAAAGACAGACTAATCCATTATGCAGTTTTTCTCTAATAATTCCAGAAACAGCCTTCCCTAAGAGACATTACTTACCTGGTTTGTACACCACCCCTCTACAGATGTCTGGCCTACCACATCTACAGATTTCTTATTCTGATTTTATTATTTCAAGTGTCAATGCCTGTGAGAGAACTAAAGTCCCACCTAATGTGCAAGCTAATAAATTAGCCTTCAGTGGTCTCATGGATGCTGGAAGAAGTCATGAGACACCTGGTTCAGAAACTAAAGACAGTTTATTACTCACAGTAATGGCAATAGAATAACAGAATTTACCGTGCTTCTCTGAGCTCCAATTCCTACAGGGAAGAATAAAGAAGGTGCTGGGTTAAAGGGGAGAGACCCTAAGCTTTGAGAACCTGAACATTTTTTAATGAGCACTGAGAAAACATACCTGACCTTTGCTTCAGAGCACATATTCTCTTTTTTATACTTGGTGGTAAACAAACTTGTCCTCTGGTCCAGAGGGAGATACTGTCTTTTGCTTATAAGATGTGCAGAAATGCATAAGACCTTGGATGATTCTCTCCCAACAATATCCACCCCTCAATGTCACAGAACTTTGGCTTCTTGCCGAATTTTCCAAATCACATACCACTCTCTTGGTCACTCTGAGTAATCTGATGGAAAAAAATTAATCATTTTGTCTCATACAGTATTTAACTAAGGCTCTAACAAGATTCTTAAAAGCATAATGAGGTTCACCTGTGCCTATGTACTTCAACCGTGCTCTGTTTTTCAGACCCAATCAGATAAGCAAATTTCACAAACCCACAGGGTCTATATTTGAAAGCCAAATGTCTTTCTTCAAGTTTCTATACTTATAATTGGTTCCACTGGCCTTGGCATTAAGCCAGGTAAAGCAGAAAAATTACCAATTGCTGCAAGGAGAAAAATCCAGGGAAAATCTATCACACAAAACAGCATTGGCCAGTGAAGTAGTTTGACATAAATGTCTCTAGGGCTGACATTTTATCATTAGTCAATTCAGCTAAAGGCAGGGGCAACTGTCTCATGACAATTTCTACTTAGGTAATCCCATCGTGAGGAGAACTGTCCACAGAGTGCAACTAAAGAGTGAGCCTCTTTGGTGAGCTCTCCTGAGTAATCAAGGATAGGTCTGTTGGGAGATCTTATCAGAAGGCTACATAATTTACTGGTGTATGTTTTTCTTTAATCATTTGAATGTTTCTTATGATTAGCATTAAATTATAAATCATGATATGTTTAAGAGGAAGCTAAATTAATGACTGGTTGCCAAAATAAGACACACAGTCCAGAGAAATACACAGTATCCTAGAAAGTGTACACAGTTGTTGGAGACCACAAAAAAAAACCTACATCATTTATGGCACAGTAGACAATGCTTCTAAAAGGCTTCCTATAAATCTGGTGAAACTTAAATCTCCCAGTTGCATAAAAATAATGTAGGCTAGTCCTTTTTTGTGAGGTTGTATCATATTTGCCCATATGAGCAAATGGGGAGCTATTCCCATACCATGAAATGATAAGGCAATAATTATGAGAATGTGAGTAGGAAAAACACCTAGAAGTACTGATATATGTTATGACTTGGATGTGTATGAGCTGAAATCTGATAGACTTCTTGATAAGGTTAAAGAGAATGATAATCGCATCTTAATCAGGGCCACGTAAGAGGGGATGGACAATCCAACAGTCAGTTAAAATGTAGGCTATTTAAATAGTTTGTGAGAGCTGCAACAGTGGATTTTTCATTGGAAAGAAGGCTGTACACATGGCTCTAAAAGATAGAGATTATTAATATTTCCCCTGTCCTTTCCAGCATCTAAGCAAGCAGTGTTTTTGCCATCTTTACACTAGAAAAAAAAATGTTGTGTACTATATTAGTAGTTGTAATTGCACATTTTTTATCTCTCAGTCATTATCTACTCTTACCTAAATGTTTCATCTGGAAGGGTCATATGCTAGAAGGACAGGAACATTTTTTGTGAATAAACTTAAAGAGACATATTATAGCCTCAACACTGATCTACATGGGCCATTGTTGGATGGAAAGCAATACACTAAAACAAACAAAAAATAAACCAACAAAAAATTACAGTGATTATTTTACCTATGAGCTCAGAGTATGTCAGTCTAGAAGGAAGACCTAGAAAAAAAACATAATTGAGTTTGGATTCTCTAAGATTTTTTTGGCCAGAATAGAGAGAGTTGTAACCAGTATAACCTGGAATTGTCATTAGAGAAAAAAAATAAAACATCATGACCGGAAAGGTTCAGTGTGATATCCTCAATTTGTTAATGGGTTTACAGATTTTATCTTACCCATTACTCAGAAACAACCAGTACAGGATACTTTTCTGGGACAGTTGTATTCAATGACCCCATTGTCTTACTAAAGTATGTGATTCAGGAAGAGGTAAAAAGGGGGTCATTGGTCTGATAGTGTTAGTCCATCAGGAGCAGGTGATAATGTCAGAAGTGCAGGCTCAATTGGAAGCTTGATTTAATTTAGCTTTCTCATAGAATGAGCTCTTACAATAGGCATTTATAAGAGCAACACAGATAGTTTGATCAGCAACTCCAAATAGTTTCCATAGTTTATGTCTCCAAATAACTTAATCACTGTATAGATTTTGATGTGGCAGATCAAATTACTAAATCATTGGCAAGATCTCAAGAATCAGAAAGTATAGTATGGTTCATTAAATTGACCAGAGTTGTTATGATCACCCTAAATTCTCCTTACTCAGAAAAAAAACTTTATTTTTGGTTCTGCAGAATTTGAATGGCCACAGAAGTACATTGAAACCATTAAGCTTCAACACGGAGGGTAAACTGTGAACCATGAACTTCAGCGAGCTAGCGATGTGGCTTCACATAGTAGAAAATATAGTAACTTTTGCCCCAAAGAGTTGGCTGCCACTTTTTCATGTAATTCCAAGAAACTGCTGGTGCCAGGCCAGCTGCATTCTTGAATATTGCCACCATTTCTGATGGACTGCTTAGGATATCAGAAATAATTTTCAACTTATGGTCATTCACCAGTAGGTGTTAAAAAATATATGGTTGCAATGGATTTCTACTACTTGTAGGTATTTTTAAGCCATCCAATCACCATCAAGGAAAGAGTGCTGGCATATAAAAAAATAATTATTAAAATTGTATAAATTAAAGCAAAAATCATTCAAAAGAACATTATATATTTGTACTTATTTTTCTAATATAGAAAAACTTCTTTAAAATAATATGAAGCAGAAAACAAGAGAAAATTGGCAAAAAATGTAGAAATGCCTAATATAACTTTTAAAATATGTAATACTCAATAGTAATAGAATGAGACCAAATGCAAAGGACCTCACAAAGGCATAAGAAGTTGATGGATATTCACTGTTTTCCAGTGTTGAAAAATATGCAATCAGAAACTTTAGTGGTATAAGCATAAATTAATTTGACTTTTTGGGAGGCCAGTTTTGCAATACGAATCAAAAATTTAATAAGACCAATATACATTCACATATCATCTTTAAGAGATTTATTCAATGTTGAAAATATTGTTATTAAAGAAGTATATATCAGAGAATTTATCAAAACCTTATAATTGTGTAAAGTGAGAAATGAATATCCATCTACAGAGAGTTTCCTATATGCATTATGACAAAGTATACAATGAAAAATCTTTTGCACAGGAAGAAATACAGTATAAATATTAAAATTGTTGAAAATATAAATTTAATATTTGACAGAAGAATATTAAGTAAGAATGTGGTAAGAATGTAATATGAATAGGGGTTTGTAAGGAACAGATAGAAAAGAATCAAGCTCTGATATTTTCAGAGATAATGTTAAATTAATTATTTCTCTTTTATGCCACTTAACAATAAACATTAGAGAAACACAGTCACATTACTCTTAGAATGCCTATAACATAGGCATTTTACTATTGCTATTACTATTATTACTATTGTTTTACTATTGCTTTTGCCCTTAACATCATGCCTCATATAGTCTAATTAAGATGCAATTATTCAAATATTTGGAGTTTATTATTATATATTATTTGAATAAAACTGACCACTTATTTTAAACTTATAATGCCAGAAACAAAGGCATCTTGAAAAGCAAAATATAACAAATGACAACATAGCTGAAAAGAAATGAAGATGTTTTGGCGTGAAAGTATTTATACTTTTGTTTTCCCTTTATCCTTCTCTTCCATTTCAGAGAATAAATACTATTAAGTTTTCAATAAAAATACATTAACACTGCTACAGAATAATTGAAAACAAAGTCCTTAAAAACAATACTGCAATAACCATTCTATACCATGGGAAATGTGAAGCTGGAAAACTTGCAGATGCTTCCAGGTAATAAAACAATTTTATATGTCTGATACGGTCTAAAAATACATATAAAACTTTACAAATATATAATTTTCCTGGAAGGAGTCTCAATTTCCAACAAATAGTATTAAGTATATATGTGTGATAAAAGCCTTAATGATTTTTCCCAGTCCTTCTCATTCTCCTTCCTTCCACTAAGACTTCTGACTTAATTTTATTTTCCCCCTCAGTCACTCAAGAAAGGTTCTTCCATTCTTGGTCAGTTTTTTGATATCTTGGCAAAAGTAAAAAGTTGACTTGAAAGCTACAAATTTCATTAAAGTTGAACTTTGATATAATTGATTCTGAAAATGTTTTAGAAAGACATAGCAGTAGTTGTAAGTATAAAAACAGTAGATGGTAAATAAACTATTCTGACTTATTATGTATATTACCTTCTTATGATCTAAACAAAGTATTCATTTTTTTCCAAACTGATTTTTGGTGGTAGATGGGCTTGTTGATTTTTAATTTTTAAAAATTTTTCAATTACAGTTGACATAGAGCACCATATTAGTTTCAGGTGTACAATACAGTGATTATACCAATAAATTAGTACCCATCTGACACTTTACACAGTTATAACAATATTATTGACTACATTTCCCATGCTGCACTTTATATCCCTATGACTGTTCTGTAACCACCAATTTGTATTTCTCAATCCCTTCACATTTTTCACTCATAACTGGAAGCTCCCTCTCACATGGTAATCATCAAAATGTTCTCTGTACCTATGAGTCTGTTTCTGTTCTGCTTCTTCATTTGTTTTTTAGATGCACATGTAAATAAAATCATACGGTATTTGTATTTTTTGTCTGACTTATTTCATTTAGTATAATACCCTCTAGGTCCATCCAAATTGCTGCAGTGGCAATCTTTCCTTCTTTTTATGGCTGAGTAATATTCCATTGTGTATATGTATCATTACTTCTTTATCTATCTATTGATTGACACTTTGGTTGCTTCCATATCTTGACTATTGTAAATAATGCTGCAATAAATGTAGGAATGCATAAGGTTTTTTTTTAATTAGTGTTATAAATTTCTTTGGATATATACCCAAAAGTAGAATTTCTGGGTCATTCATTGTCTCTCGTTATTGCCATTGTTTTAAAGTCTATTTTGTCTGATATAAGTATTGCTACCCAAGTTTGTTTGTTTGTTTGTTTGTTTGTTTCCATTTTCAGGACATATCTTTTTGCTTCCCTTTACTTTCAGTCTGTATGTATCTTTCAGTCTGAAGTGGGTTTCTTATAGGCAGCATAGGTAAGGCTCTTTTACTTTTTTTCTTTTTTATGAATTCAGCCCCTCAATGTTTTTGATTGGAGCATATAATCCACGTACAGTTAAAGTAATGAATGACAGGGATGCAATTACTACCATTTTATTAATCATATATTTTATTTTTTTCCCTTTTCTTAAAGAAGTCCTTTTAATGTTTCATATAATACTGGTTTAGTAGTGATGAACTCCTTCAGCATTATCTTGTCTGGAAAGGTTTTTATCTGTCCTTTGATTCTAAATAATAGCCTTGTTGGGTAATCTTAATTGTATGTCCTTGCTTGTTATTGCTTTGAATATTTTGTGTCAATCCCTTTTTTGCTTACAAAGTTTCTGCTGAAACATCAGCTGACAGTTTTATGAGAGCTCCCTCATAAGTCACTAACCGCTTTTTTCTCACTGCTTTTAAGATTCTCTATGTTTTTAACCATTTGCATTTTAATTATGGTGTGTCTTTGTGTGGGCTTCTTTGGGTTCATCTTGTTTGGAACTCTCTGAGCTTCCTCAGCTTGTATGTCTATTTATTTAACCAGGTTAAAAGTTTTTATCATTATTTCTTCAAATAGGCTATCACTTGCTTGCTCTCTGTCTTCTCCTTCTGGTACTCCATGATTAAATGTTGGTATGTTTGATGTCCCAAAGAACCCTTAAACTGCCTTTACTTTTTTTGATGCTTTTTTCTTTCTTCTGATCTAATTAGGTGTTTTCTGTTACCTTGTCTTCCAAATCATTAAGTAAATCCTCAGTTTTACTTAATCTATTTTTTGTTTCCTCCAATGTATTCTTCATTTCATTTATTGTAATTTTATTTTGACTACTTTTTTTTATTTTTCTCTTTCCTTTGTTATATTTCCTATCTCTTTGCTAAAGTTCTCACTGAGCTCATAGTGCATCCTTATAACCAATGTTTTGAACGTTGCATCTGGTGGATTGTTTGTTTCCATTTTGTGTACTTTTTTCCTGGAGTTTTTTACTGTTTTTACATTTGGGACCTGTGGTTGCTTCCCTGTTTGTTTTGGTATATTATTTAGGGCTGTTATGTCTCCTGGTCTTGGTAGTGGCTGTATGCAGTAAGTATCCTGCAGAACCCTGCGGCACAGTTTCCCTAGTCAGTGGACAGTTTCAGGTATGTCACTCATGTGGATTGTGTGCTCCTTCCTGTTGTAATTGACCCTTGCTTGCTATTGGCATGTCAATGGGAGGATTTGCTTTAGCAGGGCTCTCTTGCCATGTGAGTTGCTTTTTGGTTCTCTCTTTTGTGGAGATGGTTGGGTGATGCTCTGGTGTGGTTCTGAAGCTGGCTATGGGTAATTCCTCTTGAAAGGGCTCTCTTGCAGGTCAGTTTAGCTGTTGTCTTTGCTCTGCCCGAGGCTACCTTATATGAGCAGCAAAGAGATCTCCAAGTAGTTGTTGTTTGTGGTGATCTTGCAGGTGCCTGGGAAAGAATAAGCTAATAACTGAGGCTGGCTGCTACTAGGTCCAGATTTAGAGCTGCTTAGCATGAGGTACAGGACATGCCAAAGCTGCTTGTTTGGGATTTGTAAGTCTTTAAGAGCTTTTAGGAAATTCCAAAGAATGAGACACTGGAAACAGCTTGATTGGGTCTGAGAGCTGAAGGGGGGTTGGTGGTTAGGGTCAGAGAATATCCCAGGGAGGATGAACCGTGTTAGCCTAGTCAATGGCAATTCAGATATGGCACCCACCTGCACCTGCAGGGCAAGAGCTCTGCAAGGGAACAATGTTGTCTGCCAGCACTTGTATCTGGGAGAATACTGCTTTTGCAACCCTAGTCTTGAGGTCCAACAATTCAGTTCATTGTCACGTGTACTTTTTGAGTCACTATTCCAGCACTGGAGCTCAGAGTGAGTGAGTCCATCAGCAAGTAAGTGTCTGGGACTCCAGTAACCTCTGTCTCACTTAGCCATATTCCCTGCTAGTTTTCACAACCAGAAGTTCTAGGAAATTCTCTTCCTGGCCCTGGACCCTGGGCTGGGTGCCTGGTGTAGAGCTAGAACCTCTCACTCCTCAAGGGATACCTCTGCAGCTAAGGTATCCCTCTTAATTTTTAACCATCACACGTGGGTGTGAAACCATCCCATTTTATGTCTCCATTCCTTCACCATTTTTAAGGTGGTTTCTTTATATCCTTTACTATAAACATTCTGTTCAGCTACACTTCAGGCAGTTCTCAATAATGGTTGTTCTCTAGATTAGTTGTAATTTTGCTGTAGTTGTGAGAAAAAAAGGAAGCACAGTGGTCATCTACTCTACCATCTTGACTGAAAATCAGATGGTATTTTTTTTAACCAAGTTGTATCTGACTTTAGATGAAGGCATGAGGCTTCTTATTTTCAGTAGGAAATGTATATATGCATATATTTGTGAGTGTGTACATATATACATATAATTGCTATAACAATATTCATCTTTATATTTACATAATATTATATATTCATATTTTATAACTAGTTTTGAAAGTGGTAAAGTTTATAGGGGATGCGGTTCAATGCATTATATCTAAAATTAATTCTTTCCAGGTTTTCAAAATGATAATTAAAATATAATATATGTTTATATAGCGTTCACTATATATTAGGTTGTTTACTTACTTTTAAATTTTATAATGGTAACTAAGAATATTACCCTTATTTAACTTTCTCAGTATAAAACAGCTACTAAGTAGTTTAATGGGGATTTCAAAGAATATATTTTTTTATTCTAAGTTAATTCTGATATTAGGTTTCCTTGAGCAATATATAATATCACTAAAGACAGAATGCTTTGTTTTATTTTTTTTCCAAGGATTGTGATTTTTGTTTGGAATATATATATATAAATTATATATTCACTTCCCTAATAATATATAATTTCATTGAGAGAAGATCATAAGCTAAAAGTATTTTAATTATAATCAACATTAAGCAAGCAAAAATAGGAAATACAATTGATTAGATCACTAACTGTTATAATTACTAAGAAACATACTGTATAGTTATTCTTTTTTTAATTTAATTTCAAAGCTTCTGATTCCTACTCAGCACAAGTGTGAATTATATATGTAAGGAGATAGATGAGCAAACTTTAATATGTTGTATGTATAGGTTTAAAATAAATTCCCATTACTTCACTTTTTCTCCAAAAATATCTTTGATTTACAAAATTTAAGTAAGAAATAATCATTTATTTGCTGCTGTGAAAAATAGCTTAAAAGGTAATATCTTTGACCTTTAAAAATATCAAATCATATCAATGTGTTCTCTTCTAACCTTTTAAAAATCAAATTTGTCACACTATATTTCAGATATAACTGCACTATAATTTCAATTGCATTTATTGTGCAGTCTGCATCTCATTTCAAGAGAAAATTAACTGAGGTGGTGGTAAACACTGGCTACTACCACCTAACTATAACCCCTTCTGATGGATTTATTGATCTGTTGTTTATTATTTATCAAAAGTTCTGCATGACTTGAGAGAAATAGAGCCACAGGATGGACCTAGTACAGACAACAGCAGTAAGATCACCAGCTGTTGCTACCCCTGGTATAATTAATGTGTGATTCTGAAAATAATAGAGCAACTTATAAAAATCACAAAGATGTAACTGTGGTAAATTTTTTAAGGAAAAGATTGTTTTGGTATTAGAAGAGATTTGGTTTTACTTGGAATGAAAGAAAGGAGAAAAACGGAAGTGAAACACGGGCTAAATATGGATACAATAGAAAAAAATAAGAACAAGTTCTCTAAGAACCACCATAACTTCAAAAGTCTTTATTAGGTTTGTTTATTACTACAGAAGCAAGTCTTAATAATGCCAACCAACAAATGTTAACATAATTTAATAATTATAACAAAAAGCTCTTATTTTAACTATACACCATACATTATTTGATGTGTTATTTGCATATCAGCTTGATCTTCTGAGGTTCATTTTTAAGGGTTTTTTTTTTTTTACATGGTATCAAGAGTGCTCTTTAGGGCTATTTTAAACCCTCTATCATAATGTGAACTTGTGAAAATATCTCCTAAATACCCCAATGTGAGTATTACATTTGAATGATTCACAGTCCTGTGAGAGCTCAGGGAATTTTTCAGCTTTCAACTTCCCACTGACTTTTTCTCAGGTGGTAGTTGCTCTTTGCCTGGTTTCCTAGAGTTCTACCTAACAGACTTTTGGTATTCAACCAAACATGTAACAGGCTTTTAAGCAGATTTATGAAGTTCTCTCCCTGTATAGCTCCCCTATTTGAAAATTCTACCCGCCACATTCTTCCTTAAATCTCTTCAACTCATCAAAACTCCTAGACTCTGTGTCAGTTGCCCTCTCTTTGCCATGGCTGCTCAATTATCTCCAAGCAGAAAGACAAGGTGATGAGTTTATTAAACATATATTATAATGGTAGGGCTCATCTCATTGATTTTCTTTCTCTCAGAGATCACAGCCCTGCACTGCCTGTTGCTAAATATACATATAAAAACAATGGTTGTATATATTTTTCCCAGCTTTCTGGTTATTTAATCTGGAGGTCAAATCTTATACAATTACTCTTTCATAGATGGAAATTCCATTATTTTACTTCTGCCTCAACAACTATGGAATCTAGCAATTGTTACCAGGCACTCCAAGTATCCACATGTGGCTCCTTGGTTTCTTTATTCTTAGCAACTGCATCTCATGGGTTTTTTATTCCCAAGGTCTCAGACATCTGGTCAGCACTTTAAATCAGCATCTTCACAGAGAGTAAAAGGAGCTGCATAAGTCAGAGAAACTCTAGGATGGTTTCCCTGTGCTGATGTCTTAGCCCTTCGAGTGCTCATTAACTGCATAACTCTCCACCTTCAAATGTCTGGATGTTACACATATTTTACTTGTTTTACTCTAAGCACTGGTCCTCTTAACTGTTCTATCTCCCTTAGAAACAGAAGTTCCTACCTACATTTTCAACTTGTTTCTCTTCCTCCTGAATTGTTAAAACCAAATCTATTTTTCACAAAACATTGGACTGATATTTTAAATATTTGATATTATTGAGCAAACTATCTGTTCAAAAGCTTTTAATAAAATATCACATTAAAGTGAAACACACAGAGAAACACACAATGTTTTTATTTAAACTTGTGTAAAACTTCATGTATATATTTGAACAATTAAAAAGGTATAACAATAATCTATATTGATTTTATAGTTGTGAAGATTTAGAAAATGAAGTTATTTAATATTGTATAGACATGATTATGTTTTTTATTTTTTACCTTTTAAAGAAATGCATTTTATTAAACATGTACCTTTAAAAATCCAACAAAATAAATTGCAAATAATAAATGGCACTTTTTACTTATAGATGAATTTCAAGCTTCATAGATTGTCAATGAATGATAAACATATGTCTGGGTAGTTCTCCAATTTCACCTTTGACCACTCTCAGCCTCCCACTTTGCACTTGGCAACATGGAAATGACTCTAAAATCTTCTTCATAGCACATAAGTTACCTGTGGTTGCTTATACTCTCCCCTAAGTCTCTATGTATGTTCAAAAGCTATCCCTGTTTAGACTAAAGTTTCTCTGCCATGACACTAAGTCTGGGGCATTTTTAGAAAACTTATCTCTGTCAAAATAATAAGATAATTGTTTTTTTCTCACATGTGATTAAGTTACCCAATGTGAGTAACAGTGAAGAATTTTTCCCTTTCATAGTTGGAAATCACTGTTTCTACTCTAATCCCTTGCACATATTAGGGTGTAATGCAATAAAATGTAGTTAATTTGCAACACTCAAATACTAGCAATTCCCATGCAAACAATATCCTACTTTGATGGTAAAATAGTTATATATAGAGAAAATTAAGAAACATTGGAATGAAGATTGAGTCTTGCCTCCTCACCCACTTTCCAGATGGGAAGGAGATTGGGGGGATGGGTTAAAAAGGTGAAGGGATTAAGAAGTACAAATTGGTTGTTACAGAAGTCATAGGGATATAAGGTACAACATAGACAATAGAGTCAATAATATTCTAGTAACTGCGTATGGTGTCAGATGAGTGTGAGATTTATCAGGATGAGCACTTAGTTATGTAATGTCTAATCAATGGATGTACACATGAAACTAATATAATAATGTATGTTAACTATAACTGAAAAATAAAAAAAGATTCAAAAATAAATTAAGTTATATTGGTATGTGGTAATTTATTTTCTTAAATTCTTAATTTCCTCCCCAAATATGATTTAGGTACAGTGAAGAACATAGTCTAAATATTTTATTAAGTATGCATTATAATGGAATCATGCATGTCTTAAAAACAGCACTCAAATATAATTATGATGAAAAATGGAAAATTAAAAAAAATAATTACATTAACATAATTAGTATGAACTTATAAAACATCACATTTAAGAACATACAGATTCTTTATAAAAATAATCTGTATTCTGTCTTTTTTGTGAATATAGTATCAGTATATACAGAGCAGGTAATTTTTAAGTTTATTTTATTGATTATGCTATTACAGTTGTCCCATTTTTTCTCCCCTTTATCCGCCCCCCCACGCTGTATCCCCTCCATCATCCTCCTTCCTTAGTTCATGTCCATGGGTCATACATATAAGTTCTCTATTTCTTATACTATCTAACCTCCCTATTTTGAACCTACCAATTATGCTTCTTATTCTCTGTACCTTTTCCCCCATTCTCCCCTAACTTCCTTACCACTGATTACCCTCCATGTGATCTCCATTTCTGTGATTCTGTTCCTGTTCTAGTTGTTTTCTCAGTTTGTTTTTATTTTTTTATGTTTAGTTGTTGATAGTTTTGAGTTTGTTGTCATTTTACTATTCATAGATTTGATTTTTTTTTCTTAGATAAGTCCCTTTAACATTTCACATAATAAGGACTTGATGATCATGAACTCCATTAACTTTACCTTGTCTGGGAAGCACTTTATCTGCCCTTCAATTCTAAATGATAGCTTTGCTGGATAGAGTAATCTTGGATGTAGGTCCTTGCCTTTCATGACTTTGAAATCTTCTTTCTAGCCCCTTATAGCCTGTACAATTTCTTTTAAGAAATCAGTTGATAGTCTTATTGTAACTGCTTGTTAGTAACTCTCTCCTTTAATCTTGCTGCTTTTAAGATTCTCTCCTTATCTTTAATCTTGGGTAATGTAATTATGATGTGTCTTGGTGTGTTCCTCCTGGGTTCCAATTTCTTTGGGATTCTCTGAGCTTCCTGAACTTGCCTGTCTATTTCCTTCAGCAGATTGGGGAAGTTCTCCTTCATTATTTTTTCAAAAAACTTTTTAATTTCTTGCTCTTCCTCTTCTACGTCTGGCATCCCTATGATTCAGATGTTGGAATGTTTAAAGTTGTCTCAGAGATTCCTAAGCCTCTCAATTTTTTGAATTCTTGTTTCTTCATTCTGTTCTGGTTGAATGTTTATTTCTTCCTTCTGTTCCAAATTGTTGATTTGAGTCCCAGTTTCCTTCCCTTAACTGTTGGTTCCCTGTATATTTTTCTTTATTTCACTTTGAATAACCTTCACTTCTTCCTCTATTTTGCATCCATACTCAATCATTTCTGTGAGCATCCTGATTACTAGTGTTTTGAACTGTGCATCTGATAGGTTGGCTATCTTCTCATTACTTAGTTGTTTTTCTGGAGTTTTGATCTGTCCTTTCATTTGGGTCATATTTCTTTGTCTCAGTGCACCTGTTAAGCTGTAAGGAGAGGAGCCTTAGGTATTCACCAGGGTGAGGCAACACACTTTGCTGTGTTGTGGTGCAGTATGTGGAGGCAGGATCAGAGAGGAAACAAGGCCTCCTCCTAGGCTCTCACCCCACTTTCAGTCCCTTCCCACACTACCCACAAGAGAATTGAGTCCTTCTATTGATGATTCCCAGGTGGGTGGGTTTGTGTGCTTCCGAGGACACTGCAGTTCCCTCCAACAGACTCTCCTGTGAGACTGGGAGTTTCTCTCACCACCACAACCCCCACAGATTTTTACAGCCAGAGGTTTTGAGGTTTTAGTTTCCTGTGCTGGAATCCTGGGTTGCATGGTTTCTCTCACTACCCAGCTGTTCCTCCCAGTTTTTCCACATGCAAATGTGGACCACATGGTCTGCCAGTCTTCACTTTTCTGTACCTTGGTTGCCTATCTCTGCCCCTCCTAATAGTCTGAGTGAATGTTTCTTCTTTAACTCCTTGGTTGTCAGACTTCCATACTGTTTGATTTTTCTTGCAGTTTCAGTTGTTTTTTGCTTTAAAATGGTTGTTGTCCTTCTTTTGGTTGTATAAGGAAGTGAAGCATATCTGCCTATGCCTCCATCTTGGCCAGAAGTCCCAGAGCAGATATTATTTACATATTTTGAAGGCAGTGCTTACCATTAATGTGGTTTATATAGGCCATTAAATAGTATTTTTATTATGCAAATTTAAATAAGTTGTGTTTTAATAAACTTTTTCTGAACTAAGAATTTAGTTTAGAAAATACCTTGTCTAACCTTGGCCAAGAACTTTGATCATATCAATTGTCTGTTATTCCAAAACATTTGAAATTTTTAAGATCTATAGCTTATGTCATAAATTCCACAATTTGCTGCAATGATAAACACTTTAATAAAATTATTTTTAAAGAAGTACTTTAGGAAACTATAAGAATCAGGAAGAAAATTGAAATGGAAATGTGCAGTTATTACTTTTTTATACAAACTTTTTAATACAAAAACATATTTACTTATTTATTTATGCATTTATTTATTTATCCAGGGAAGAGTGCACAAGCAGTCCCCCACTATCATAAATTATGCTGTCGAGTTTCCCACATTTGGGGAAATCGCAGCAGACAGCACATCCAGATTGCAATGGATAAGAGTCGCCCTGGGAAATCCACCTTCATGATCATGGTACCTCCCCTGCCAGGTAAGTATCAAACTTATATTTATTTTAAGAAGTCTAGACATAATGTTGAGAAAACAATTTAATTTCTTTATTTCATTTAGCAAAATAAATACAAGGCATATTAATAAGAACAAACATGTTATTATAACTGAAGGAGGATACAACTTATTACAATTATTAAATTATAGTAAAATTATTTTAAAAACTCTAGAAAATTAAAAAGTAGATAACACCTTACTGACACACATTACAATTTTTTAATTATATATTTGTATTGAGTTGGCCAAAAAGTATTTTTTTCTTTAAGATGGCTCTAGTAAGACTTAGTTGTCTTTAACTTCATTTGAAACAATTTGGTTAGATTGTACTGTGACAGATCATATCAGTGTGCATTAAAAAAATCAACATTTGTTAATTTTTGTGTAGCTATTTTAATATTGAAGATGGAAGAAAATATGCAACATTTTGGTGTATTATGCTTTACTGTTTCAAGAAAAGTAAAAATGCAACTGAAAATCAAAAATAATTATTTGCGTAGTGTATGGAGAAGGTTCTGTGAATGATCAAATGTGCTGAAAGTAGTCTGTGAAGTTTTGGGCTGGAGATTTCTTGCTGAACAATGCTCCACAGTCTTGTAGATCAGTTGAAGATGATAGCAATCAAATAAAAACATTGACTGAGGCCAGGACGTGTTTCCAAGCAATAGAATATGGCAAAGAGGATGGGATGTTTCTGATCATTAGATACAACTGTAAACCTGTCTTACTAAGACACTCTTTTCATGGCTGCTTTGGAGAAGCTAGCTGCCATGTTGTGGGCTACCGGAATGGAACAGCCCATGTGACACTCAGCTGAGAATAGCCTCCAGTCAACAACCAGCAAGAAACCAAAACCCTGAGTCTGGCAAAGAAGTAAATGCAACCACCTGAGCTCAGGTACAGTTCCATCATCACTTGAGCCTCAGAATGAGAACACAGCCTGACATCTCCTTGAATTGCAGCCTCATGAGACCATGAGCAGAGGGCCCAGCTAAGCTGAGCCACAGAAACTCTGCCCTAATAAATGTGTGTTTCTGGAAAGGAAATGTTCTACCATGTGGGAGATAGCCAAACACTCAAAATATACAAATCAATAAAGGTATTGTTGAAACTAAAAAATAAGTCTTTTGTTTTATGGAAAAAACTAAATGAATCTTTTTGACAACCCAATATGTGTATGGTAACTATTTTATATATACATATTATATAATATATATGTTTGTTTATATATTATTTATGTTATATTTCTATGCATATATCTATCATATATAAATGTGTACATAATGCATAGATATGTGTGTATGCTTAGGTGTGTGTGAAATGCTTAATGTTAGGAATTTTTAAAAATAGAGTATGGAATATAGAGTAATTGGGCTTGGTTGAGGGGCAGAGAACTTTTGTTGTTGAATCTGGGCTGGTCAGAAGAGCTAATTTTTGAGCAGAGATTTGAGTGATGTGAAGAAATGAGATGTTAAGTGATTTGTAAAAGTGTGTTATAGAGATTAGAAAGG
>CM052540.1:143311110-143321288 GCA_028533065.1 Trachops cirrhosus | reverse complement strand
TAATGTCTTTATAGTAAATAACTTGATAGTCACTACCAAAACAAAATAATCAAGGTTAACATCACCAGTAACAAGTTTTATTGATAGCATCCATAGCTTGCGAGTAGCAATGAAAATAGTAACTCACCTCTGTGGTACTACTCCTATAAAATCCCTATTTCCAAAATAATAATAAGAAGAAAATATTAGACAAACTCAAATTGAAATAAATTTTACAAAATGTTTATCCAGTGTTATTTAAAAGTATCAGGATTATTAAAGTATATCTCAATAATAGACTGATTATCAACAGTGATTAGCAAGTATCTTTATCCATTATCAGATAATCTTAAATTATTAAAACCAAAATTAACATATATATTTTATAGAAACACTATGTGCACATTAAGCAATTTACTTACAAATAAATAATGTTTTATCTGGATGTATTTAGTACAACATTGAAGAACTTTATATTAGATTATTTAAAAAGAGAATATAACTGTACATTAATAGTACAAAGAGATAGAATGGGTTAATTTGAATTTCACTTTAGCTTTTTGAAGGTATTTCTCTCAAATGATCTTATCTATTTCCCCTTATATTATACAGTAGTCATCTAGATTGTGGAACATTTGAAATATTGCAACTTGATTCTTACAGTTGAAGGTCAAAGATTATTAATGATAGTTATGATACTTTTTTGCTTAGTGAATACTAGAGTCGTAAAATAATTTTATTTTATGAACTGTAGAGAATGCCTGAGAACAAGAGGGATACCTGTCCTGAACAAAGTGTTATCCATTATTTAATGAACTACATTTGACAAAGTGCCAACATTATATTGCCAATATGCAAGCATGATTACCTTCCAATGATTACATATTTTATGGGTGACAGAGATTTTTTGTCCTCTGTGTAAAAACAAGATCCTCAAAATGGTAGACTTTCAGGTAACAAATGATTTAGGTAAACTATATTCTATATTTCTGGTTAAAATTGGTTACATTCTATGCCACATTTATTAGAAATCATAACCTAGAATAATTGGTCTTATTATGCCAAAATAGTCAGTTACACTAAGACTATTTCTTAACAGATAATCAGAAAAAGTCAATTGTTACTGATATCTGGCAATTAGTCTGCAATTCTGGATTTAGAAGTCAGAATAACTTACCTTCTGCTGAAGGTATTTTCTTTACATTTATCTAAGGAGCCTTGACAAAGATCATTCACTCATTCCACACTGGAAGAGCCTGGGGATGCAAAGGTGAAAAAACAACTATGGTATCTACTTTAAAAGAATTCATGTTATTCTGGGGCCACATAAAATATGAACAAGCTATATAATAAAATATGACCACATTAATATTTAAAGCTCTGGGAGTTGAAGAGCCAAGATAATATATGCACAAAAAAGCAAGAGAAAGGGAAAAAATAAGGAAAAGTTTCAGTGGCCCAAAAAGGTTAATTTGACCAAAATTAACCATATAATTTATTATATGGAGATCTTTGTTGACCTATTCAGTGGCTGATTTAGTGGAATAATAAAATTACTGACTTAGGTGGTTTGAAGACAAAACAGAAGGAAAGGGATTGGTGAAACATACTGTAGGAAATTTAGTGTAAAGGGAGCAAATTCATCATGGCTTAGCTACAGAAGGATGCAGAGTTCATAGATAGCTTTTTTTTTCTTTGAAATGGGAGTTATTAGACTATTTTTGTATGCTAGTGAGAATGAATTGACATTAAAAAAAGGAAAAGAACTGATCATCTTAGCTGTGAGAACAATTCCTGAACAATACACCTGTACAAATCCTGGTGCCTGAGATCTAGAAGGGCATGACAGGGAAGTTTGCTTTATCTAGCAGAAGGGTGTTCATTCTTTGAAGTATAGTTGCAGATAGTTTACCCACATAGTGGTAAGGACACATGAAAACTGTCTTATGGTTATTTCTCAGTGAAATCATATGCATAGAGGGAATGGATTGTCACAAAACAGATAATGAGTGTAGGGGAGAGTTTTGGGAGTAAAACAGCAAAATGTAGTAAGATTGCTGGACCCCCTAAAGACCCACCTAAAGTTAGCAGTCAAGATTATTAGTTAACAAGAGATTATTTTTGTTTGGAGTGTATGAAAATAAGTGAGTATAGTACTAATAAAATCTAAGGAAGAAAATAAAAACAGAGGATAATAAGGATTGCTGCAATGATGGTAGGTTCTATGCCTTATATATAAAAGCATTGGAGTAGAGGATACTAGGATTTAGGGTGTCAAGGATATGAGACAGCATGTTTAGAATGATTTTTCCTTGAGAAGGAGAAACAAGTATTGCTCTGTAATAAAGGCATGTAGTAGATGTTTAATATATTTTTAAATAAATTGCACTTTAAAATATGTTAAATATGTATAATATAAATATCTAGTTACAAACATTAAGTTTTGTGTTAAAGGTGCCATAAATCAGGTCTCACTGGGGTGATTTTAGTTAGAAAGAAAAGTCTTAAGAGTTTCACTAGGTTGAGTTTTGAGGCCATTTGACTGGATCCTCTAGCTCATACCCTCCTGAGGCAGAAAAAAAGAGTTATTAACACATAGTGAGAAAAGGGGTCAGGAACCAAGATTCAGGGATCAGGACTTTGTGAACTCAGCTCCCAATAAAAACTCTGAACTTATTTTCCTTTATTTTAATATTTTATTTTTTATGCTATTACAGTTGTCCCAGTTTTTCTTCCTTTGCTCTCCTCTACCCAGCCCACCATCACCACTGTCCATATCCATGAGTCCCTTCATACATGTTCTTTGACTAACCCTTCACCAGCTGTCAAGCATTGCCCACCTCCTCCCTCCCCTCTTAGAGCTTTCATTCTGTTACATGATACTATGCCTCTAGTTCTGTTTTGTTTGTTAGTTTATTTTGTTTATTAGATTCCTCTTATAAGTGAGATCATATGATATTTGTCTTTAACTTACTGGTTTACTTCACTAAGCATAATAGTCTCCAGTCCATCCATACTGACATAAAAGTAGGAATTCCTCATTTCTTTCTGCTGTGTAGTATTCCATTGTATAAATGCACCACAGTTTGTTTTTTGATCTACTCATCTACTGATGGGCACTTAGGCTGTTTCCAAATCTTGGCTATTATAAATAGTACTGCTACGAACATAAAAGTGCATAAATTCTTTTAAATACATGTTTCATGATTCTTAAGGCATATTCCTATCAGTGGAATTGCTGGGCCAAAAAGGCAGTTTCATTTTTAATTTTATGAGGAAATCTCATACTGTTTTCCACAGTGGCTGCACCAGCCTGTATTCCCACCAACAGTGCACTAGGGTTTCCTTTTCTCTACTCCTTTCCCAGCACTTGTTTTTCATTGATTTATTAATGATGGCCATTCTGACAGGTATGAGGTGACATCTCATTGGTGTTTTAATTTGCATCTCTCTGATGGCTAGTGATGCTGAGCATCCTTTCATATGTCTACAGGCCATCTGTATGTCCTCCTTGGAGAAGTGTCTATTCAGGCCCTTTGCACATTTTTAATTGGATCGTTTGTCTTCCTGGTGTTGAGTTGTATAAGTTATTTATATGTTTTGGAGATTAAACCTTTATCCTGTGTATTGTTGGCAAATATGTCTTCCCACAAAGTCAGTTCCCTTTTCATTTTGATGATGGGTTTCTTAGCCATGCAGAAGCTTTTTAACTTGATGTAGTCTCATTTGATTACTTTTTCCTTTATTTTCCTTGCCCTAGAAGATGTATTAGCAAAAATGTTGCTGTGTGAGATATCTGAAATTTTACTGCCTGTGTTTTCTTCTAGGATTTTTATGGCATCATGACTTATCTTTAATTCTTTTATCCATTTTGAATTTATTCTGGTGTATGATGTAAGATGGTTGGTCTAGCTTATTTTTTTTGCATGTACCAGTCCAGTTCTCCCAATACCATTTATTGAAGAGACTATTTTTACTTCACTCTATGTTCATGACCCCTTCATCAAATAATAATTGACAACAGAGACATGGGTTTATTTCTGGGCCTGCTAATCTGTTCCATTGATCTATGTGTCTGTTTTTATGCCAATACCAGACTGCTTTGTACAGTGGATTTGTAGTGTAGTTTGATACCAGGTACTGAGATCCCTTTAACTTTGTTCTTCTTTCTGAAGATTACTGAGGCTTTTCAGAGTCATTTTTGGTTCCATGTAAATTTTTGAAATATTTGTTCTAGATGTAAAATATGCCATTGGTATCATAATAGGAATTGAATTGAATCCATAGTGTTTTGGGGGTAGTATGGATATTTTAATGATGTTAATTCTTCCAATCCATGAGGACAGTATATATGTCCAATTATTTGCATCTTACTCAGTTTATTTCTTCAGTTTCCTATAGATTTTTGAGTACAGGTCTTTTACTGCCTTGATTAAGTTTATTCCTGGGTACTTTTTTTATTGCAATAGTAAATAGGATTTTCTCAGTTTCTCTTTCTGATAGTTCATTATTGGTGTATAGAAATGTCAATAATTTCTGAATAATGACTGTATCCCTCTACTTTGCCAAATTCATTTATTAAGTTGAGTGGTTGTATGGTGGAGCCTATAGGGTTTTCAATGTATAATATCATGTTGCCTGCAAATAATGATAGCTTTTCTTCCTCTTTTCCAGTTTAGATACCTTTTACTTCTTCTTGTCTGATCACTGTGGCTGGGACTTCCAGTACAATGTTGAAAAGAGTGGTGATAACAGGCACCTCTATTTTGTTCCTGATCTTAGGGAAAATATTTTTAGTTTTGACCATTGAGTATAATATTGGCAGTAGTTTTTTAATATGGCTTTTACTATGTTGAGGCATGCTCTCTCTATTCCCACTCTGCTGAGTGTTTTTATCATAAATAGGTGTTCGATTTTATCAAATTTTTTCCACATCTATTGATATGATCATGTGATTTTTGTCTTTTAACCTTTCTTTTTTATGTGATGTATCACATTTATTAAGTTGCAGATATTGTGCCATCCTCGCATCATTGGAATAAAATCAACTTGATCATGGTATATGATGTTTTCGATGTATTACTGGAACCCATTTGCTAATATTTTTGCTTTCTTTGTGTCCCATAGGTTTTGTGTTGTTATATGTTCATCTTCATTTGTTTCCAGGTACTTTTTCATTTCTCAATTGATCTCACTGTAAACTCATTTATTATTTAATAACACATTATTTAGCCTCCATGTATTTGGGTATGTTTGTTTTTTTTCTTGAGTTTTAATTTTCATTTCAGGCTATGGTGATCCAAGATAACACTTGATGTTATTTTAATTTTCTTGATTTTTTTGGCTTATTTTGTGTTTTAACATGTGGTCGATCTTGGAAGATGAATCATAAGCATTTGAGAAAAAATGTATATTTTGCTTCATTAGGGTAAAATGTTTTGTAGATATCAATTAAATCCATTTGATTTAATGTGTAATCAAATGCCATTATACCCTTGTTGACTTTCTGTCTAGATCTGTCTATTGTTGACAGTGGGGTGTTAAAATTTTCATTGCTGTCAATTTCTTTCTTAAAATCCTCTAAGATTTTCTTTGTATATCTAGGTGCTCCTATTGGACCCTATGTTTTTTGATGAGGGTATTTAATCCATTTACATGTAATGTTATTATTAATAGATATTTATTCACTGCCATTTTCCCCTTTGTACTGTTCTCCTCTCTCTCCTTCTCTTTCTTCTCTTTTTTATAGCAGTCCCTTTAACATCTCTTGCAATGTTAGTTTGATGGAAATGTACTCTGTTAACTGTTTTTTTTTTTGTTTGTTTGTTTTTGTCTGGGAAGCTCCTAATTTCACCTTCCATTTAAAATGAGAGCCTTTCTAGACAGAGTTGCCGTGGTTGTAGGTCCTTGTTTTTCCTTACTTGTAATATTTCATGCCAGTCCCTTCTGGTCTGTAATATTTCTGTTGAGAAATCAGCTGACAGCCTTATCAGAGTTCCTTGGTGGGTAAATAATTGTTTCTCTCTTGCTGCCTTTAAGATTTTTTCTTTGTCTTTAAATTTTGCCATTTTAATGGTGATGTGTCTTGGTTTGGGCCTCAATGGGTATAGGGGACTGGTTTGTTTTAGTCTGGCAAATGTGACTCAGCTCTGTATGGAAAACCTACAGAAGTGAAGTAGTGGGCAGGAGCCAGACCTTCAAACTGAGTTTTCCCATGGGAATCAGGCCTAGAAAATGCATACAGACAGTTATGGCTTGCTCTTGCTAAGATTCCATCACCCTGGTCTAAAACAACAAATGTGTATTATCTATCTTCAAGGCAATTTCCAAAGCCTGTGTGAATTTTCCTAAGGACAGAGCTAATCAGGTCGCCGCCATTCCCCTCTGCATGTTATTTTCATTTCCTTGATTGTACCTAAAATGTAGATAATAGTATTCTATGTAATAGATAATAAATCCTTCTTTGATGTAAGACCCGAGAAAAACAATAAAAGCATGTCTAGGCAAGAGTCAAGGCACTCTCTTCTTGAGGGAGTGGCCGAGGCATTCATAGGCACTCTCCCCTTGCAAGAACAGCCATGCTGTCCCCCTTTTCTCCACAGTACTGCTGTCTCCTGTGCATTTATGCTCTTTCAGTCACAACAGGTGGACTCTGCTGGCCAGAGTCCGCCACAAATGGTTTTATCCTTTTTGGGACTCTGTGCTTGCTGAACTTGCATAATTTTCTTCATCTCCAAGTTAGGAAAATTGTCATTATTTTTTCAAACATGCTTTCTATACCTTGCTCCCATTCCTATTCTTCTGATATACTTATGATGCAAATATTGTTACATTTCATGTTGCCCCAAAGCTCTCTTATATCCTCATTCTTTTAAAATCATTTCTTCATTTTGTTGCTGTGACTGGTTGTTTTCTCTACATTGTCTTCCAAATCCCTGATTCTATCCTCTGCTTTGTCTAGCCTGATTTTAGTTCCTTCTGGTGTGTTATACATTTCAGGTATTGCATTCTTCATTTCTGTCCCATTCTTATTCATAAATTCTATGTCCTTTTTCATGCTTTTGTAGTTTTCACTAAAATCCTTGTAGTTCACACTAAATTCCTTAACCATCGTTATAACCATTACTTTGAACTCAATGTCTGATCATTTGCTTGCCTCAATTTCATTTAGCTCATTTTCTGGGGATTCTGCCCTTTCTTTCATCTGGAAGTTGTTTCTTTTCTCCCTATTTCAGCTGTCTTTTTTTGTTTGCATTATGCTTTGGTTCTGTGTCTGTGGGGTGGCCTAATGTAGTGGGAGTCCTGTGGTACCCAGTGGAGCATACTCCTTGTTCTCCTGATCTGGATTCTCTAGGAAACTCTTTTGTGTGGGTTATGTGGACTCTTCTATTATATTTGCATCCTGGTTGTTGTTGGTTCATTTGTTGATGGAGTCTACCCTCTGGCTGGCTGAGAGGTTTGTCTTGTATGTTGTTGTACTGGTGCTATCAGAACCAAGCAAAAAACACAAGAAATGAAACCAAAACAAGAAACCTCCCTCTACCACTACAGCTATTTCAATGGCAATAGACCAAAAAATAGTAAAAGTGGAAATAGAAGTGGATTATTAGGAAAATGGGGAAATAAAAGAATAGGGAAGACCAAAGGACAGAAAAGTAATTATTGGGGGAGAAAAGAAGGGAGAACTAGTATGAATAATGAACTGAAGAATGAAAAGAGGAAAAGGGACAAATAAATAGAAAAATAACCAAAGAAGAGAAGGGAACAATGTGGTAATCAATGGTAAGAGTGAAATAAGAGATGTGACATAAAAAATAGAGTGATAAAAATAGAAGAAAAAGAAAGAAATAAAAAAAGTAATGAAAAGGTTATAAAAAAGAAAAATAAAATAATGAAAAAGAACAAAGTGCAATTCGTTTCAACAGTGTAGTGTTTGCCTGCCGAGTTCTTCCTATGGATACAGCTCTACTGTAGTCTGAGACCGGAGTGTACCAGTGTCTCCTGATGTCCCCATCTAGCCCTCAGAAGCTTGTTCAGAGCTACCAGTGATCCATAGTTTGCGGTTGATTCCTCAGGCTTGACTGTGTCCCTGATGGGCTAAGCTGCTCTGCACAGCTAGTTTTAACAGCACTGGGTCCAGGAGTATGTCAGCAATCAATCCAAATCACTGCTAGATCTGCCTCTGTCTGCCTCTGCTTGTGAGCATGCTGTCAACTTTAGACTCTTTGTAGACCAAGGCAGGTGCTAAGATGGTTGGTATATTTCCCCGCCCCTGAGCCATGGCCTTAGTCTGTCTGGGATTTTTCCCCTGAACTTGGCAGGGCGGGGACCCTAATAAGTTAATGGGTTAATTCTCCAGAGCCCAGACTTTGGCTCTCCTGGAAACTAGAAGGGTGGTTTTATGGCTCTCTCATGGGGAGAAAAGTGCTAGTCTGTTTCCTGGGAGACTATATGGCATGTCTGTGCTGTACAGCCAGTTTCTGACACCCACCCCCTGTGTCTGTGTATGCTGCTTCAGCAGGAGTCAAGATGCAAGATGGGAAAAAAAGAAAGAATAAAAGGAAAAAACACAAAACAAAACAAAAAAACAAACATACCACATAAAAGGGGGAAAAAGTTGTGGGATGGAAACAGCAGGATTGTAGAGGGAGAGAGAGTGAGTAATATCCCTCAAGGTATATTAATTGCTTGTTCCCTGAAGGGGAGCTTCTTTTTCTCAAACAAGATGGCTGCTGTGAAATTCAGGTGTATACTAGCACATAAAGCTTGATAACCACTCCCCAACATTGCTCCTCAATGCCTCCCACCCTAGACTCTCCTTGCAAGACAGTAATCCATAGCAGCTTGCCTTCACTGGAGCCCACAGTGAGTGGCTGCAAACATAAGACCTGTGCTTTGACCCCGTTAAGAATTAAGAGTGAAAAAATGGTGGCTTTTTCTCCATTGAGTCTCGTCTCTCCCCAGTAGAGATAAACCCTAGAGCTTTTTGCTGCTGGGTGCTCTGTAGTCTGTTGATTCTGGACCTGGTGCTCTGTGTTTAAGAGACTGGTTTTTGTTCCTTGATTCACTCCTTTCAAGAAGAAGCTTCAACAGTCATTCTGCTACCCTTATGAACAGACTGGTCCCTTTAATCACCTCACTCTTCCTACCAGACATGGCTTTTTTTTCCTCATCCTTGGTGAAAAACCTCTTTTCAGTCAGTCTTCAGTTTGTTTCAAGTGTCTAGTCCTCTCTTTAGTTCCATCTCCAATTTGGTTCTGGGAGGAGGTATGTGATATATTCTCCTACTCTGCTGCCATTTTTTTTTCTGGTGCTTCTGAACTTATTTTCTATAATGCTGTACTTTTCTCTTTAAAGTGCTTACTGAAATAATATTAAATAATGTATCTAACTAATATTCTCTTAGAATTCAAGCTTTACTTTTGTCGCATATTATTGTCTTCTACAACAAATTTATTGTCTGAAAACCCCAAATCTCTGGTTTCATTTTTATTTTATCTCTTTTTCAGTAAATAGACTGTGTCATACAATAGCAAAGACAAGATTATTTTTCATGCTAACATATTAAATGCAGCTATCGATGTCAATCTAACTTTGCATGTCTTTGCTTCAGTGAGCAATAAGGAAATTAGTGCAGAAAATAAGAGGAAAGTGTGTCTTATATGACACATTACATATTAAACAATTCTTTTGAAAACCATGCAATAAATATTCTTAAAGTGGTAAAGATAAATAAAGGATGTGTCTTTTATATACATAATGTTAGTTTTGGCTAGTTTGTTCTATTTATATTATAAATTTAAAAAGCAAGCTTAATATAAATTGCTGTCTTAGTCTTCTCTTTATGCTATGTCAAATACCATAGATGAATTGTTTACCCAGCAGAAATATATTTTCCACAGTTCTGCAGGCTGAGAAATTCAAGATCAAGGTGTGTGGTGTCTGCCCTGCCTGGTTTCAGGAGCCGTAACCCCCCATGGCTAAGGCTGAGTGAGAAACCTCCCAGAACTGGGAGGCCTAAGGAGACAAAACTTATTTCTCTGAACATGGGCACTGCCTGCTCTGCTATTCCCTTCAGCTTGGTTGGATAGTCAATGACGGGCAACCATTCTCTGGAAAGAATGGACCTAAGACAGACACGATCACATGGGAATAAGCCATCAGGGAAGAAACTCAGGGGGCTGTGGAAGTGAGGGAGT
>CM052540.1:143298800-143311010 GCA_028533065.1 Trachops cirrhosus | reverse complement strand
GGGTAAATTGGACCTGAGGCATAAGATATGTAAAATCCTATGAGACCTGCTTGCTAGGATGCTCTTGGATGTGTAGGCTCTGGCAGGATACTAGATCAATCATGTACCTGTCAGGTGATACCAGCCCCAAAACCCAGCGTGAGACTTTTGAACCCTATGTAAATTATCTACCTGTTTTGATCTTTTCTGCTAGACAATGAATCCACATTCTGTATCTGCTCACCTACCCAATACTACCTAATAAAAGCCTATTGAGGTGGCGGCTTGGGGCACTCTCCTTAGAGAGAGTGGCCAGGCCACTCGGAGGCACCCTCCCCTTGAGAGGGTAGCCATGCCGTCCCTATTCTTCCACAGGACTCGGTAGTCCGTGTGTATGTTTCTCTCGTCCCTCGAGAGCCATCTACAACGTCTGCGGTCCACCGTGGGACGGTGGCCTGCAACAAAGGTGCCAGCAGGTAGACTTAGCCTGAAACTTCTCCTCTAGGTTTGTTGGCAGCCACCATCTTGCTGTGTACTTACATCACCTCTTTGTGTTCTTATTGTACTAAAGATAAAATAAGCTCCCAAGAGATTAAAATGTGATAAGGTCACATAGTTAAAAAATAGTAACGTTACAAACCGAAATTACTATTGCAACTTTTATTGACTAATTCGCAAGACAGATTAGGGAATTAAAATATCATTATCAGAGTTATGTTATGTAGTCTTGTTATATGCAATTACCAAGTCAATTAAGTTTTGTATTTTGAATTCCAAGTATTTTATTTTTTTATATATTCTTGCTGGTTTACACAGAGGAATAATTAAAATCCACTTATGTTTACTGTTAATAGCATTTATAAGAGAACTGTTACACTTCAATATTCATGGTTTCTTTAAACATAGACAATATTAATAATCAAAACAAGCAAACCCATCACAAACCTTCATTCAATGTTTGAACACAAAATTCCTTTGACAATATTTATTGAATTATAATTTGGTAAAATGTATTACCCAGTTTCATTGTTGCAGGAAGACACATAAAAATTGGAAGAAAATTGTAACTTTATGGGCAGAGATCAATGCAAATTATAGTATATTCATATATATGAATATATACATATGTATATATAATATATGAATATATACATATGTGCATGTGCGCGCACACACACACACACACACACACACACACACATATATATACACACACACACACACACACACAGAAAGAGATCTGTCTGGAAAAAGTCCACCCATTGATAACAGAATGAGAACCGATTGTGTCACCTCAATGTAAACTGGCAGCCAAGGTGATTGGACTGGAATGTACATGCATGAACAATGACAACTTTACTGTGCCAGTCAGTGGGGGCAGTAGATGCCCTTGAGTGAGCATGTGTACTGGGTGGCTGTCGCATTCAAAATGACTGTGCAAGTAAAGCAATGAATCTGCATCAAATTTTGCATTAAGCTAGAATATTCATCTGTGGAAGCTATTCAAATGGTTCAGAAGGTTGCAGCTATGGGCAACTTGTGACTGGCAGCTTCATCACAACAATGTGCCTGCTTATGAGTCATGCTTCTTGCAGCGATTTTGGTGAAACATTAAATCACCCAGGTGTCTTTGCCCCTCTACAGCCCAGATTTGGCCCCTTGAGACTTCTGCCTTTTCTCAAAACTAAAATTGCCTTTGAAACATAAAAGAGATTTTAGACTTCTTGATGACATTTAGGAAAATACAGTAGGGGAAGTGATGGCGATTGAGAGAACCATGTGAAGTCCCATGGTACCTACTTTGAAGGGGACCGAGGTGTCATTGTCTTATGTACAATGTTTCTGGTATCTTGTATCTTCTTCAATAAATGTCTTCATTCTTCGTATTACTTGGCTGGATACCTTCTGAAGAAACCTCATATATACACACACATAAATACATATGTAATTTAAAACATATGCATATTTACAATGTTGAAGAATTACATTGATTTATAGTGTCATAAAACATTGCTGTTGATTGGTTTAGAGTTTCTAAGTCAAGTCATCTGAATCCTGACTCCTAGACCACCATGTGCTAGAACCTATCTAAGTATTTATTTAGATTAACTAGAATTAATAAATGTCAATAGCATTTAGAAGAGTGCTTGATATATAGAAAGTATTTAATCAGTGCTAACTTGCTGTTAGTATAATTCTTTTCTTTATTACTGCTGCTATTCAAGTGGTATAAAATCATATGACTATTATTAAGATATTGAAATAATGGGATTGAGCAAAGAGACTCAAAGAAGTTGCTAGTGCTGAGTTTTGGAAGGACTACTGAAGATGAAGGAGAGCTTGCATGGTGTCCTGGTGAGAAACCCAGTTATTTTCACAATCCTGTCTCAGTTTCTGAAGTGTACCTGTATTCCCTCAGTCTTCCCTCAGGAGTGATAAGAAGGCAAGTTTGGAGGGGGAAGCTTGAATTACTAATTGTTCCTGTATCTGTGTTTAGCTCCATCATGTAAGTAGACATATACTTTAACCTCTCTCATATAAGTAGACATTTTGAAATACTGTCATTGAAAAATTAATTCAACTTATAAAATAATTCTGTAATTCAAATGATTTTGGATATCCTTTGTGGGTGGAAATTGTGATATCTTCTGTGTCCAGATGCACATAAGTTCTGGTGTGATATTCATTGTCTGTTTTCTTGTTCCTTATAGTAGTCTGCTATGGCTAATAGAAGAAATGTGTTCTCTTAGTTCAGGAGGCTAGAAATCTTAACACAAAATATTGGCATGGTTGATTCATTCTGAAGCTGGGAGGAAGAATTTATTCTATGCTTATTCCTAGCTTCTGCTCCTTTGCCAGTAATGTTCTGCATTCCTTGGATTTTAGAAGCATTGCCCTTATCTCTGCTTTAATCATCACATTGCATTCTCCCTGTATGTAGGTGTGTGTGTCCAAATTGTCCTTTCTTTAAGTTCATAGTGATAAATGCCTACCACAAGAAACAAGAAAACTCTCAAATAATGAACCTTATTTTACACATAAAAGAACTAGGAAAAGAACAAAACCCAAAGTTAGTAGGAGGGAAAGAAATTAGAGCATAAATATAAGACATAGAGACTAAACAGAAAATGAGAAAGATTAATGAAACTAAGAGCTAATTCCTTGAAAAGATAAGCAAAACTGACAAAGCTTTAGCTAGACTCACCAAGAAGAAAAAGAGAATTAAAAAGAAAACAGTAATTAAAAATAAGGCATTGCAACTGATACCAAAAAATATAAAGGACCATAAAAACTACTATTAACAACCATGCACCAATAATTGGACAACTTAGAAGATATGGATAAATGCAACATACCAAGACTGATTGGTGATGAATCAGAAAATCTGAACAGACTGATTTATAGCAAAGAAATTGAATCAGTTATCAAAAACCTTCCAATGAACAAAACTCCAGGAGTAAGTGCCTTCACTAAACATTCAAAAGTTATTTAACACCAATTCATCTCAAACTTTTTCGAAAAGTAGAAGACGGGGAAACTCTTACAAACACATTTTAAGAGGCCGTCACTACCCTGATACCAAAACTAGAGAAAAATGCAACTAAAAAATTTACTAGACAATATTCCTGATAATCATAGGTGCAAAAATGATCAGCAAAATATTAACAAGTAAAATTCAACAATACAATAAAAGACCATGCACCATAAGTGAGTGAGATTTATTCCAGTGATGCAAAAATTGTTCAGCATCTGCAAATCAGGCAATGTGATATACCACATTACAAAATAAAAAGTAAAAATTGTATGTTCATCTCAATAATGTACAAAATACATTTAACGATTTCAACATCCTTTCATGATAAAAAACTCTCAACAGAATGGGTAGAGTGCACATGCCTCAACATAACAAAGGTAATTTATGACAAGCCCGCAGGTAACATTATATGCAATGATGAAAAGTTGTAAACTTTACCTCTAAGATAAGAAACAAGATAAGGGTGCACATTCTTGCTTTAATTCCACATAATATAAGAAGTCCTAGTCAGAGTAGTTAGGCAAAATAAAAAATAAATTAAAAATTACATTCAGGGACATCTGGTCAATATGGAGGTGTAGGTAGACATGCTTTGCCTCCTCACACAACAATAGAAAGAATTACAACTAGATCTCAAAACAAATAGCACCCACAACCATCAGAAAACTGGGCTGTATGGGAGTCCAACAACCAAGGATTTAAAGAAGCCACATTCATCCAGACAGGTATGAGTGTGAAGTCACAAAGACAGGCAGAGAGGCATGTAGATGCAATGTGGCATGCAGAGGTGGCAGCAGTGGAATGGATGATCCCACATTCAGGTATCATGCATGCAAATCAGGAAGGATACCTTACGAGCAAGTGATTCAGTCCCAGGAAGATCACACAGTCCAGGGTTCTAGCATCAGAAAGATAAATCCCCATAGCTTCTGGCTGTAAAAACCAGTGGAGGTATGGCAGTGGAAGACTATGCTGGATTTTTAGCTTAAAGGGTCCCTATGTAATTAGAACATATGCAAATCCACCCACTCTGGGATTCACTACCAGGGCAAGAACTGGAAGGGTGCATATGGGAAGTCTCATATGGGAAGTAGATGAAGTAAGTAAACGGGGAGAGTGCAGGGCAAACCTCAAGAAGCCAGAGAGCAGAATTGTACCCTTTCTGTGCCCTCCTCCCACACAAAGCCACAAAGTGGTGAAGCAGGTTGTCCTGCCCTGGTAATTACCTAAGGCTCCACCCCACACAATTTGTATATGCCTTTCCTAAAATTGGCCATGCTTCTAAGACAAGGAGTCAAAGCAACTCTACCTAATACACAGAAACATACACAAGTAGTCTGTCAAATTGAGGAGACAAAGAAATATGGCCCAAATTAAAGAACAGAACAAAACCCCAGAAAAGGAACTAAATAAAACAGAGATAACCAACCTATCAGGTGCAAAGTTCAAAACATTGGCGATGAGAATACTCAATGAACTCATTGAGTGTGGCAGTAGTATAAAGGAAGAAATTAAGGTTATACTAAGTGAAGTAAAGAAAAATCTACAGGGAACCAAAAGTGGAGGGGAGGAAACTGAGATTCAAATCAATGATTTGGAACATAAGGAAGAAATAAGCATTCAAACAGAACAGCAAGAAGAAAAAAGAAAAAAAATGAGGACAGTAAAAAGACCCTCTGTGACATTTCTAAATGTCCCAATAGCCAAATCATAAGGGTGCCAGAAGGAGAAGAAGAAGAGTAAGACATTGAAAACTTATCTGTAAAAATAATGAAAGAAAGCATCTTTAATTTGGTGAAAGAAATAAATATACAAGTCCAGGAAGCACAGGGAGTCCCAAACAAGTTAGACCCAAAGAGGACCACACCAAGACACATCAACATTAATATGCTAAAGGTTAAAGATAAAGAGAGAATCTTAAACACAGAAAGAGAAAAGCAGAGAGTTACCTACAAAGGAGTTCTCATAAGACTATCAGTTGATTTCTTAAAAGAAACCTTGCAGACAAGAAAAGACTGGGAAGAAGTGTTCAAAGTCATGAAAGCCAAGGACCTACATCCAAGAGTACTCTATCCAGCAAAGCTATCATTTAGAATGGGGGGGGTGGATAAAGTGCTTCCCAAATAAGGTAAAGTTAAATGAGTTAACATTGTAAAAATTCCAAGACCTTATTATATGAAATGTTAAAGGGACTTATATAAGAAAAAGATGATAAAAAATATGAACAGTAAAATGGCAACAAACTTAACAACTATCAGCAACTGAACCTAAAACAAAAACAAAAAGCAAACTATATATATATCACAAAGACTACATTAAAAACGAAACTGTTAGAACAAACAAATTCAGTAAATTTGCAAGATACAATATCAATAAACAGACATCTATTGCATTTTCATACTAATAACAAACTCATCAAGAGAAATATTAAGAAACCAATCCTATTTACAATTGCATCAAAAATAATAAAATATCATGAAATTTAACAAAGAAGGAGAAATATCTGTGTATAGAAACGTACAAAACATTAATGGGAGAAATTGAAGAAAGCACAAATAAATGGAAAGATGTTTCATGCTCCTGGATTGGGAGTATTAATACTGTTAAAATTGCATACCACCCAAACAAATATACAGATTCAATGTAATCCGTATGAGAAGTTCAATGGCATTTTTCATATAACTAGAGTAAACAATCCTAAAATTAGTATGAAACCACAAAGACCCTGCATAGCCAAACCAATCTTGGAAAGGAAAAATCTAGAAGTCCTATGCTCCCTGATTTTAAATGTTATTACCACCTGTAGCATTTAAAGCAGCAAGGTATTAGCATAAAAACAGACACATAAATCAATGCAACAGAATGGAACTCAGAAATAAACCCATACATACATAGTCATTTAATTTATGACAGAGAGACCAAGAGTATACAATGGGGAAAAGACAGGCTCTTCAATAAATTGTGTAGGAAAAACTGAACAGCCACATGCAAAAGAATGCGCCAGGACCAATTTCTTACACCATGCAGAAAAATCAACTCAATAAAAACTTGCACATAAGATCTGAAACCATAAAACTCCTAGAAGAAAATATTGTTGGTAAGCTCCTTGACATAGGTTTTGGCAATGATTTGTTTTAATCTGACACTTAAAGCAAAAGCCATAAAGGCAAAATAAACAAATGGGCTTACATCAAACAAAAATGGTTAGGTATAACAAAGAAAACCATTAAAATAGGAAAAGGCAAACCAGCTGAATGAGAGGAAAGAATTGCAAATCATATAATTGATAAGGGTCTAATATTCAAAATATATAGAAAACTCATACAACTCAGTAGCAAAAAACAAAGCAAATAATTGAAAAATGGGTGGAAGATCTGAATAGACATTTCTCCAAAGCAGACATACAGATGACCAACAGGTATGCAAAAAACATGATTGACAACATTAATCATCAGGGAAATGCATATTAAAGTGCCAATGAAATGTTACCTCACACTTGTTAGAATGGCTGTTATTAAAAAGACAAGCAATAACAAGCGTTGGCAGGGTTGTAGAGAAAAGGAACACTTGTGTACTGTTGATTGGTATGTAAATTGCTTCCATCCCTATGAAGAATAGTATGGAGGTTCCTCAAAAATTATAAATAAAACTACCATGTGATTCAGTAATTCCACTGCTAGATATTTATCCAAAGAAAATAAAAACACTAATTCAAAAAGATGTATGTACCACCCATGTTCATCACTGTATTATATATAATAGTCAAGATGTGAAAACAACCTAAATCCCATCCATGAATAAAAAGAAACATTGTGGTATACACACGTACATGAAATACTATTCAGCAATAAAAAAGAATAAAATTTTGCCATTTGCAACAATATAGATGGAACTCAAGGGTATTATGCTAAGTGAAATTAGAGAAAGACATATACCATATGATCTCTCTTATATACAAAACTTTAAAAATATACTACATAAATGTGGAAAATAGATTGGTGGTTGCAGAAGTCATGGTTTGAGGGAGAAATAAATGGGTGAATTGTTGTGTGTTTTTTTCCTTTGGAAAAAAACTGTTATTTCTATGTTACATAGGTAACATAAAGATATAGGAAAATTTGATCTTAATAGAGAATCAATAATTAGAAGCAGACTTATCCAGCTATTGGTAATATCAAACAAGAGATTTAAAATAATTCTTAAAGTACCTACAGGAAAAGATAAGAATTGGGTCAAAATATGGTGAATTTCAACTGAGATGAATGTCTAATAAAGAAACCAATATCTGAAATAAATATTTTACTTCATTTACTTAGCATCAGGCTATATACAACAGAAGAGTCAATATCCTCAGGGAAAAGTCTATAGAAATTATACTGATGCATGGAGGGATGAATAAAGGACTAAAAGCAAAAAAATATGAGATATATGTCACAATTTGGGTGATATTAAACAATTAATAATATACATAGTTGGAGTCTCAGAAGAAAACAAGAAAAAGGATGGAATCTCTATGATTCAAAATAGGATAAAAGCAATGAAAACCAACCTAAGTTACATATCAGCAAACTACTGAAATCCAGTGAGGAAGAGAATGCCATAATGTGGCCAGAGGAGAAAACAAGTTGCATTACAACAATATGGATTTCACTTGACTTCTCAACAGAAATAGTAGAAACAGAAGAATAAAATGATGATTTTTGCAAAAAACATTAAAACAAAAAATTGTCAAACTGGAGATCCACAAGGAGACATAGAAGTGCTTCAAAAATAAAGGGCAATAGAAACATTTCAAACAAATAAACTTGAGATGATATATTGCTAACAGACTTACACTATAAAAAAATAGTAAATGTAAATACAAAAGCATGAGTTAAACTGTTCTAGATAGGAGCAAAAAAAGGAAAAAAATAAATAGTAACTATTACAGTACAAATGTGAACTAAATAGCAGATTTATAAGAAGCCAAAAGTTTCATCAAAATATCTGATACCTCTAAAGGATTTTGTTCAGCAAGAATAAAAAGGCAAGTGAGGGTGCCGACAGGGATACCCAAATAGCGAGGTGCTTTCTGATGTTTGTCAATATCTGTGCAGTGTACAAATACAGATATACACACTCATACCTGTGAAAGAATGGCATCATGACTCCCTTTAGCAGAAAAAAGGGATTTTGTTTAGTAAATATATTTATAAATGCCTTGTGTGGAAAGGTAAGACCCTTGAGGGAGTCATTAGGTAGCAAGTCCATAACATTTTCTTAAAGGGAATTAAACAATAGCTATGGAGTACGAGATGGATGGCAGGAGAGAAGGTGAAGAATTGTAGCAATATGGCATGAGGCTAGAGCTGGAAGCAAGGGGAAAAAACAATATAGCATATCCCAAGTTGTAGGATATGAAAAAAAGTGAAAAACACATATGCCCAAATTTGAATATGAATGTTTCAATGTGTTCTGTGAGCACTCAGCAGAAGGGGGATGAAATGCTGCCTGAAATTTGGTTCACATGTCAGGTCTGACGACACTCCATAGAAAAAGAGACACCGAGAAATCATATAGGTGGTACAAGTACAATAGATCTGGACTGAACTTTAAGAGGACAAGACTAAAAAAAGTCTCAGTGCTGGTTGGTGATTTGCAATATTAAATTTCCCACTGGTGCTAAAGTTCCATGCACACTTTTTTATCAGCCTGTCTAGACGTAGAGACAAGGCCAGGTTAAAAGATATCTGTGGACACACCAAAAAAAGAGTCTGACTCTTTTTTATAGATTTGCTACAGTAAATTCCTCTCAAAACTACAAATCATGTATGAGGTCTACATAATTAATACCCTATATGAATTAGGTTTATTTTTATTGTGTTTTTGTTTGTTTTAGTGGAATTCTAGAAAAATCTGAATATTTGTGGAATGATACTTGGTGTCAGAGGTGACATGAGAACATAAACTCCCTAATCCCTGGAATTGCTAACAGTATCTTTGAGGAATTTAAATACAATCAATGTACAAGAATGGGGTTCAAGAGTCTTACTAGTTTTTGAGTGCAAAGGAAACCTCAGTTAAAATAAAGGTAATTAACAAAAAAGAAGTTTTAACTCATATCCACAAAGTATTCACGTACCTACATAGACTCTCTTTCTTCAAATCTTAATGAAAGAATATTTATTTAAGCCTATAAGTTTATTTAAATAAACTCTCAGTTATGTTTTATTTATCTTTTAATAAAATATTAAAATGACCAGGTACATTTTATAGTTCTATATTAAGTTTACATCTACCTGGACTTTAATACTCTCCTGCAAGCTGTTGACAACTATTTGCACTGAAACTGTGAGCCCACAAAGAGATGTATAAAACACTGAAATGTCTGTGCTATTAATTTTCCCAATTCATTGAAAATACATGGGGAAAATATACTGCAATATAACTGAAATTATATCTATAAAATGTCACTCTTTTCTTGAAACTAATTTCTGAATAAATGCATTACATTAAAATGTTTTAACATTTTAAAATGAACAGTTAATAGTAAACTCAGAAGTCTCTCTTTAAATTTTTTATTCAGCTAATATATGAATATTGAAGAGTAAAATTACAATTATTTTGACATTAGTTAAACAAATAAAGCAGTATCAAAATAGAAATACAAACAATTGGCAATGACCTAAGAAAAACAAATCAGTGGAAATGTGGGTATCTCCAATCTATCACAAAAAAACTGTTAATGATATTAAAGCACAAAGTTATCTGGGATTATACAATTGGCTGAGTACATAGGACTCCAAGGGAATTAGAGTATAAAAAATAAAAAAAGGGCCTAAGAAATTCAGATTTCAGAATTGGCATGGGTGACATAGCTTTAAGAGTTATGGCAATGGAGAATACAGGTGAACATATTTAAGAGACATTTAAGGGTTACATTCCACTTTATTTGGGTATGACTGTTACAAAGGAGAGGATAACTATAGGCCTGCAGAATAAACAGGTTAGGAAAATGATATTGAAGCAAGAGATGTGATGACCATTAGAATCCATTAGAACAAACGGGGACCTATGAAGTCAAATGACTCATGTCTGTTTCTCATTGCTGCCAAACTTGGCAACACAGGTGACCTATAAAAGAAGATGACATCTTTTCTCCATAAACCTGCGTATACCAACCCAAGGGCTCAGTAAACTAATATATATGTGTGTGTGTGTACACACACACACACACACACACACACACACACAATGTGTACAAGCTGTAGTGGGGCCTGGAACAATATATCAACATTTAGAGCACAATGGTTCCTGCTTAACTTCTTTATTCCAAATCTCATTAAAAAATTTTACTGAGCCCAAATATAACTAAAAATCATACAAGAAATGTATTTTTGAAAAACAGAGTTTCAGCTTAGCTATATTGACACAGTATAAAACCAATATAAACTTTATGATCTTGAGACCAAATAATATTAGAAGTGCCTGTGGCAGATAGGGATAATCTGTGAGCTGTCTGAAAAACTTCAGTTGGACAATCATAGTACAAACCCATGATGTTTTGTAGTAATATCAAAATTTCTTTTGCTAACAACTATTCTCCACTTGAAAAGCAGCCTTTGGATTATGACTAGACCCTGGTAGTTGACAAATGCCTGAGTGCGGGATACCATGTGACCACAAGTACTCATTATAAATTGAGTCAATGAACAAAAACCAAAGCTGTGTAGAAATATTCTGTTGTAAATGGAAATTGAATGTATGAGAGGATGCCTAAGCAGGTCCAGAGGCAACAGGAAATACAAAATACAAATGGCTCAGATACCTATTGTGTCTGCTCTTACTGCCTTTTTGCCCACTCTCTAAACAACACTGACTACTTTATGGAGAATTCCCTTTGACCAGTTAGAAAAGGAAGGAAAAACCACACAGGTGTGGTTTATAGTTGGGTCTGAATGGTATGTTTGCACCAGTCTGAAATGAATGGCTATTAAGTGGTAGCATAGTTCAAGAATGGCTATGAAAGACATAAAGAAAGACTTTGGGGGGGGTGGGGAGGAGGAGGCCCTGGAACTGGTCCTGGTGGGGCCTTCGTCTGTCGATTAAGGGCCCTGACGGAGAGGAGCCTGTCTGCCCCCAGAACGGAAGGTGAGGAGGTTCAAGGAAGAGGAGATCCTGAGCACTTTCTCCTCCCATTGTGGTGGCGGAGGTCACACGTTTCGGAGAGTGCAGCACAAATCGAGGGGCTGCCATCGGCCTGGGTCCTCGAGTGGCTGTGTGGAGCAGGACCCTCTCCATGGGCCTGTGTTTGACAGGTGAATCATCTTCTCCATCCTGATCCATCTGGGAGAAGATGAACCACTTGGATCATCTCATTGGTAAACTTTAAAGTATGACCAAGAAGAAGTGGGCGCCCCTCGGGACGCAGAGACTGCGCACCCGTGAACCCGGAAAAGCCCAGGCACTCCCCGGGTCCTGTGAGGCCCAGGCCCCGCAGGTAGGAGAAGTGGGCGCCCCTCGGGACCCAGAGACTGCGCACCCGCGCACCCGCACCCGTGAACCCGAAAAAGCCCAGGCACTCCCCGGGACCTGTGAGGCCCAGGCCCCGCAGCAGGAGGAAGCTGTGAACACCTGGATACCAGAAGGAGATTATACCACTGAATCTCACCAGTACTCTACAACAGAGGTTCACACCATAAACCCAGGGAGCCAGA
>CM052540.1:143202705-143298300 GCA_028533065.1 Trachops cirrhosus | reverse complement strand
ATTTCAGGGGAGAAGGGAAGGGTTTACAGGAACAAATATAGAGGACACATGGAAAAAACGAGGGGTGTTGGAAAGGGGAGGGAGGAGGGGAGGAATGGGTGGGTGGGCTGGAATGGGAATAAAGGATAGAAACTGTACTGTATAAACTAAAATAAAAATTAAAAAAAAAAAGAAAGAAAGACTTTGGGTACTTACCTCTAGTTTCCTACTTCCTGTGGAAGAAGAGGTAGTCTGAGAAATATATCTATACTAATCAATGGACAGGATCTAAGGAAGTTGTTGTACAGTGAAGAATTTAAAAGAACAAAATTAGAAAATTGCTAAAAAGTAAGCTATGGGTAAAATATTTACATAGGATTTTCAACATGGTCAAAAAATGTGAGAGATTTGTACACTATATGAAGGCCCACCACAAGAGAATTCAGGAGGAGTAGACATTCAATAATCTGGTGAATCTTAATCAGTCTCATTCTCTAGGCATCCTGCTGTCTTGTCATTGGGTTTATTTATAAGCTCTCTATGGTAGCAAGAATGGAGACTGTGCAGGAGCTCAATAACATTCATTTCCCTTGATTAAGACTAATCTGGCTACCTACTGCTACTGCTGGATGTTAACTGGCATCAGTAGAGGCCAAAGCTCAGCCAGTCTCTGGAGACAGGCTGATTACATTAGACACTTTTCATCTTGGAGAAGGCTGTGATTTGTCCTATGGGAATAGATGCATATTCCAGATAAAGATTACTTTATCTGTTGGAAAAGGTTTTGCATGACTCTCATTCAGACTTTTAATTTTCTTTCTTTGCTTATTTTTCATTTACTGGCTTCCCAAAAAACATTGACTCTGACTTCGAACTGCATCTATGATGAAAAAGTATAAAAATGCATTCATAACTCCAGAATTTACTGTGGTATCTTACTAGAACACTAAAAAGTTTTATTGAGAGGTTAGTTGAAAGACCAATTGGAAATCAATATCTTGTAATTCTTTAGTTCAACCCTACTGAATGTGGAATGTAAACTAGCTATCAGTACATGAAGTATGCTGGAAAAATTCCAGCCATTGTTAATATAACAAGAAGATTTTGCTCAAGATTGATGTAACCTGGCAGTCAAGGAGAATGGACTGGAACATGCACACATGAACAATGACAACTTCACTGTACTAGTCAGTGGGGGCAGTAGATGTCATTAAGTGAGCACATGTACTGTGTTGCCATTGCATTCAAAATGACTGAACAAGTAGAGCAACGAATCTGCATTAAATTTTGTGTTAAGATTGAGCATTCCTCTGCAAAAACTATTTGGATGATTCAGAGGGCTTTCAGGGATGATGCAATAAATGATTGGCAGCTCCATCACAACAATGCACCTATTCATGCATAACATCTCATGCATATTTTTTTGGCAAAACATGAAATCACTGAGGTGATTTAGCCTGCCTATAGTTCAGATTTTGTGTCTTGTGACCTCTGGCTTTTCCCAAAACCAAAATCACCTTTGAAAGGAAAGAGATTGCAGATCACAGATGAGATTCAGGAAAATATGACAGGGTAGCTGATGACAATTCCAACAAAGGATTCTGCAGAGTGTTTTGAACAGTGGAAGAGACCCTGGGAGAACTGTGTGAGGTCCCAAGGTACCTACTTTGAAGGGGACTGAGGTGTCATTGTCCTATGTACAATGTTTCTTGTATTTTACATCTTCTTCAATAAATGTCTCTTTTTTCATAGTACATGATTGGCTGGATATTTTCTAGACAGAGTTTGTATGTTCTTTTTTGTCATATATGCAGTGTACACTGGTCTAACAACCAAAGGTTTCAGTTGGGGGTAAATCATTTCATAATAATACCTAATGATGGAGTACCTGTAATATAGTAGATTAACTATAAGAAATTCCTCCCATTTATGTATGTACACCTATTTTCCACATGGCTTTGCATTGACTCAGTCTTTTCTCTAACCCTAAACTCTGTCTGGCCTGACCTTGTGTATGAACTAAGTACTCAGCACTCATCTATAATCTACTAGAACTTCTTCAGTGCAACCATATATTTAATATATGTATTCCTAAATAGGTAGGAATTAACATTAATAAAATTTTGTGATAGAATCTTACATTTTATAGATCAAATAACTTGGACTTGAACCTATAGGGAGAGATAAAGAAGAGATTTATAGATGAGGTGTCAGTCTTAGAGCTGTTCCAAGATTAATGACAAAGTTGGACAGTGCAAATTATAATATTATATTCCACAAGAAAGAAAAACTATAGAGACATTTAGAAATGTCATAACAAGAGAAACACATATTGTGTGAAGGTAAGCAAGAAAATAATGTTTAGAGAACTTTAAGCTATCAATTCATATGTCTGTATTCCTGAACATATAATGTTATCTGTGGGAATGATAAGCAAAATTTAAGAGGGATAATGTTGAACAGGATTTAAGAAAAGAAATGTGCTTGCTTGTGAATATGCTGAACTTCACTGCCTGAAACAAATGACAACATGGCAGGTGAAAATATGGATCTAATGCTCAGGAAATACAAAGAACTGGAAATGCAAATTTGGGAGTTGAAATCTTATTGTAACTAGTAATAATTGAAATAATTGAAGGGACTGTGATCTCCCAAAAAGAGTACAAATTTAGAGAAAACACTTGCCCTGACACTATTATTTTAAGTACAGGTTGAATACAGAGAGACAATGAAAATGGCAGAGAACAAGTGGTTTTAATATGGAAGAAAAAGAAAAGTAATTGAAAACAGAAGGGTGTCTTAATGGTTTTGTTGCTGCTGTTAAGATTTTTGGAGGATAGTAGAAGATATAATAAAAGAAACAAGTGTTTTTGTTGCTATTTAATTCTTTTCCAAATGGGTGATAAACAGCATTTTAACATATAAAAATATTTTAACATTCATTACTAGTTACTTTAGATTTTATGTATTAATACAGTAAACTCATTATTTATTACATGAAGACAGATCTTAGCTCAGATCATTTTGAAATAAATTTATCTATTTCTATGCATTGGTTCTCCTCTAAATATCCCCAATATTTAGTGTTAAGAGAAATTTATGGATTAGCAAATCATACAATAAGACTTTATAGCAGATAAAGTATTCTTAAAATATGATCTTCTCTTCAAACATTAAAATTAACAGTTCTATGTTCAAATATATTTCTTTTTCTTTGTCTATTAAATTCTGTCTTGCATGTACACTTATCATTGCTACAGAAAATATGTGCATGTGTACATTCAAGGCAGAAGAATGAGGATGAACAGGATCCTGTTGAGTCTTTGTAGGTCTGGTCAGAACCTAGTCTTTCAAGATTACTGGCCTCCTGAGCCTAGGGGAGGACTGTTGTCTCATCTTGAAAGATATTCCAGCATATTAGATTACATGTACAACAAAGCTCATGTAATTTTTTCCAATTAGAGTGACTTGATACTACTATTCAGCACTATTTTTTTCATTTGTGAATTTCTTTTAATAATTAACTGAAAACCAGAAAGTTAAGCATTCCATCACCATGTTATTTCTAATCCTCTTGAATTCAGAAGAAAGCAATGCCTTGCCATCTTTTCCAATACTTTTACAACAAAATTTGTAAGTAAATAATAGTGAAATGAATTGCTAACTGTTTGAAAAGCCTTCTTTAAAATACAGTTTTGCTTGGATTTATTTTAAAGGCAAAATATCATCACTGAGACATTTGAATTCTGTACTTTCTTCTATGAGGCACAAGAAGTTGTACATTTTAATGTAGTCATTGTTCCTGTAGTTGAATTTCAGAATTAAATTAGTCATGTGTGTATAATATATTTATTCTGTATAAAAGATACACAGCTGAATTTTTGTAAAAGGTAGTTATTATATGACAATTCAAAGTAAGAAAAATGTGATTGCTGTTTGGTAGCTATCTATCATCTATCTATCTATCTATCTATCTATCTATCTATCTATCTATCTTCTATCTATCTATTATCTATCTATCTATCTATCTATCTATCTATCTATCTATCTCATCTATTTATATTTAACAATTCTCCCAAAGTTCAATCCCACTAGTAACTATCATTTTTTCACAAGTAGTTTTACAAATTTCACTTAGAGGATTGAATATAGAAAAGAACTTTTGTGAAAAAACTCTCCTGGCAGAACAAATATATAATGTACAAAACAAATCCTATTTAACTTAGTTTCCCAACAGGAAAGTTTTACAAGTAGAACTGAGCTTGGAAGAGAAAGTGGTAAAAGAGGGGGCCATTTTCATTTCCCACATGCTGTTGGTACCCCCTGATTCATGGTTTATTTTCCATGGTTTCAATTCCTTGTAATCAACAGAGGTCTAAAACATTAAATGGGAACTTCCAGAAATAAACAATCCATACCTTTCAAATTGCACGCTATTCTGGGTAGTGTGACAAAAGCTTGGGCCATCTCCTTCCGTCATACCCATGATATGAGTCATGCCTCTGTCCAGTGTATCTGCACTGTATATGCTACCGGCCATGTAGCAGCCCTCTCAGTTACCAGCTCACTGTCTCAGTATCACAGAGCTTGTGTTCAAGTAACCCTTGTTTTATTTAATAATCACCCCAAATCACAAGAGTAATGATGCTGGCAATTTTAATATGCCAAAGAGAAGCTGGAAGGGTTTTCTTTAAGTAAAAAGGTGGAAGTTCTTGGCTTATTAAGGAAATTAAAAAATTGTATTCTGGTGTCACTAAGATCTACAGTAAGAATTAATCTTCTATCCATAAAATTGTGAAGAAGAAAAAGACAATCCAAACCAAACTATCCTGTTACACCACAAACTGAGGAGACATCTCATGATGTAGGCACTGTATCATCTTACATCATCAATAGAAAAAGAAGAGTAAGTTCCTGTACAATAAAATATTTTGAAAGAGAAAGACCACATTCACATAACTTTCATTATATTATATTATTATATTTGTTCTATCTTATCACTACTTATTAATCTCTTACTATGCCTAATTTATAAATTAAGCTTTATCACAGGTATGTATTATAAGGGATAAATATAGTATATACAGGGTTTAGTTACTACTCATGCTTTTAGGCATCTATTGGGGATCTTGGAATGTATCCACTGCTGATAAGGGGGGATTGCTGTACTACAGTCAACCTAAATCTTTTATTGTCCAATAACACCTGCGTATGAATGTGTTCTTTGATGTGCTAAAAACCAAATCTCAAAATCCTGAGCAGAACTTTAAGGACAATACATTGATCTTACAATGTATTCAATGAACTTTGTATGTAAATCATTTTGATCAGAAAGAAACATATGAGTGCTTTTTTCTCAGATTTTTTTTTGGAATAAATACCAAAAGGTCATGCCAACTACTAATCAGTTTTAAGATATTAAAGAGTCTGCTGCTATAAATCAATATAGCATGCACCAACATCTTACATGAAAACATTTTTTTGCAGGGTTTCTAGTTTATATTGCATACAAAATAAACAAGGGACAAGATATCAGAATGAATCTCTTCTCTGTACAATATCACTTAGTTTCTATTTTTATTACAACACTTTTACTCTGCTATACTCACACATTGCAGTTATCTGGGTACCTGCCTCTCTTCTCCACTGTATTTAGGATTTTGAAGAGCAGGCACAAGTTTAATCCATATTTTCACATTAAAAATTCCTAACAGCCTCCCTGACATATATGTTATTCGGTTATGACTTATTAACTTGACATATTCTATGATAGATACTTGCATAACTGCAAGTATCTGATTTTATACATACAAATGGTATATACATGTACATATACACATATATGTGGTACATATACAGTATACACATATATCACATATGATAAAATAAATTATTATATAACAGTTATGTATGTAAATAAGTATCTTTATTTAGAAGTAGGTCCAAAGTACATTACCAAAATCTGTACTTTTAAAAGTGTTAACTGATGGTAATGATTTACATCAACATATTTTCAAAGTCAGTGATTTCCAACTTTATATGCTCTAAGAGTAATGGAAAGTTATTTCATTATATATGTATTCTCAATTCTGCTAAGATAATTTTTTAATATTCAAAAAACATGTACTACATTTAGTATACAAATTTTTATGAGCTCTACATCCAAATTCTACAAGGAATGGCTCAAATGAATTAGATTTTATTATAAAATTAATTGGCTTGATCTCCAACTCTTTTACTTTCTCCTTTTTTATTATTTTTAAATCCCTATCCTTTATTTCATCCACAAGCTAATTTTTAAAATTAAAGTGGAGAGAAACTAAGTGAAAGATATTTAATAGTAAAAAGCTATGGGACTAAAAAGGAAAGCTATGGAACTAGCAGGAATAAAAACTAACTTTTTTGAAAGACACTACATTTTTAATTGAGCAACAACTGTAGAAAAAGATATTGTCACAAGAATTTCTGGGGGCAGGGGGTATAAGGCAACTAAATGGTAATGGAAAAAATACAATAAAGAGTAAATCAAATTTTAAAAAAGTAACTAATTAGTAGTGATTTAAAGAAAGCTGTTTCTTCCCTAGAGATTTTCATATAGATATTGCAGTTTTCATATTGTACCATGCTCCATTACTACATGCTGTAGTATATTTTCCCATTTTTGAAGTTCATTGTCATCTATAGGGCTAACCGCTGTAGAGGTTAACCATTCAGGTCTATAAGAAGAGACCATATTCTTCTCTTTATTACATTGTTTCTGGTATAATGATCAACTGGAGGGTTCTATAATGTTGAGTCAGGGAAAGGGGAACTTAGAGGAAAGACACACTGACAATGACTTTTATAGCATTAGTGCAAATGTTAATACAAAGTTGGTCTTCAGCTTCTGAAATGAAATAAAATTTTGATTGATTTTCATACCAGGAAAAAGAAGAGAAAATGATTTGTCTATAAAACTATTCTGTATGATCTCATTAAGCTTATTAAGAAGCATGTATCATGGCTTAGATTATAGAATACTATTTAGAGGACTGAAAATTTACTTTTTCTAAACTTCTGTTGATGAGTAAACAATGACAAGATTCTCATTATTCTCCTTAATTTTGCTGTTCTGGGGTTGATCCTAGAAAGTTTTAGTGAAACAAGATGATTTGGGAGACCTCACAAATGTGAACATTTTCATTACACTTTAATATTTGGGCTCCGATCACAATAAACTTAATGATTAAATAAACCTATCATTAAGCACAAAGAATACAATGCTTACAATTTCAGAATAGCCCTTGATGCTATGCTATTATGAGTGAGTCTCAGAGCATCAAAGCTGTTAGTTTTCAGGAGGGTATTGCCTCAGATGATCCTTAGAAGTTGAGGGGTCCCATTTGCTTAGATAAGAAACAAATGGGAACCAGAATCAGACTTTGGCTGCATGTGCGAAGAACGTTTTATATGTCAAGAGTTGATAGGGAAAAGATAAATCAGCCAAGCAAGTCAGCTGGTTACTAGCAAGCAAAAAACAAGATAGCTCAGTTTACAAAAAGCACTATCGTTAGCATAAATGACGTTTTGGCTTTGGGTTGTGACCAAGCAGTCAATGATTGTCATTATGAAAACATAAGAGCCACTAAGAGGACACCTTGAGATCTGACCACTCAATATTTTCAATTCTACAACACACTATAATCCCTCTTTCTTTCTCCCTTTCTTATCATTTACTGTGTATCCTGGAAAGAATATGAAATTTAAGATCTTAAGCCTTTTTACTTGAGAACACAAATAAGTTGAAGAGGAATTGTTTATATTATTACAGCAGTCTTAAGTTACTCCTAACCAGGAGATAAGTGGTTTCTGAGTAAAACAGATCAATTTCAACAAAATGTAGACAAAAAAATTTTCGACAAAATGTGTGGTTGCCTCTCCTGCATCTGCAACCCAGGTGTGTGCCCTGATTGGGAATCAAACCAGCAACACTTTGGTTCACAGGCCGGCACTCAATTCACTGAACCACACCAGCCAGGGCAATTTTTTAATACATTGATGAATATATTTTCTACTCTACTGTAGAAGACATTTATTTTGGTTACCCTTGCAGTAGCTAGTATTGCAAGAGCAATAGACTTGGAGGTGAGACACAGTTTGGATTAAGCAGCTTTCCTAATTACCTGCTCAGAGACTTTGGATATGCCAGTTAATTTATATTGCTATATCAGGTACATTAGCCATTGTTGAACATTCAATATAAATAAGATGTGAAAATGATTTGTTTCTTGTGATCACAGCAGAAAAGTAAGACAATATTGTAAATGTCCTTGTATCTGTTTTCTCACTTTTCCTTTTTTCCCTACCCTTTCTATCCTAGATGCATATATTTAGTTCCAACTCAACCTTTCTAATGTTTACTGACATAAGCCTACGCTCATACTGCAGTCTAAAAACCATTATGCACGATCTTGTTTTAGAATTTTGGAGCCATGACTTAATTTTAGGAACTCCTCCACCTAGCCTTCATTACTCTGCTGTCATGGGTCTGATTTCACAATATTTCTTCTGTTGGGTACCAACAACATTATTAACAATATTCCACCTAACATCAACTTCAGAGTGTGACTCACCCACCTCTTCCCATTACTGTTTCTGCTACCTTGTTGAATATTCAGACATTTGGCAGAGGGAATAAAATAGGTTAATACAAAGCAACATATTAATACTGACAGGCAGATTAGCTAGTATATTACATCAGTTTTAAGCAGATATTTTTAAAGGTTTCAATTATAGAATTGTTCTTATTATCCCCAATTAAAATTACATTTCTACAGTTATATAACACATAATTCATAACATAATTCTACAGTTATACAGCATACAACTCATAATTTAATGAATTCCCTTTCTCCTCCATAACTATTTTTGGAAATTTTTATGTATTCCTTCTTATAGTTCCCACAAATATATGAAATATAAGTATCTATGTTTTAATATATACAAACATCAAACACAGAGGTTAAAAATCTCTAGACAACTTTGTTTACAAAAAGTATGTATTGCACCAAAAATCAAAGCAGTCTTATCACACTTCCTCAAAGAACATTCTCACTTCCTTTTTCTGGGCATATTTCTTCTCTTTCCCCTCAGGTTATCCTGATACCAAATCCCCTTCCTTCACAGTATTTGGGGATAGTTCAGCATTCTCTTTCAGTTTCAGTTACAGCTTTCATCTATGACTTGATGCAAAGTCTGAGTGAAGGTAACCAGTACTAGCTGACAGTAGCCTTGCACTGCATCCTGCTTCCAATAACAGTGGGAAGTCTAGTGATGCTTCCACCATTTGTGTCTGAAGGTACACTTGATGCTATTGTGAAAAAATACTATGCAGAAACAGGTGTTGAAGCAATGTCTCCTATGGACCACATGATTCACAGTAAAATAAGACCACATGGCCAGAAGCAGCACAAGTAAAACTGAATGACATGTAGAGGAAAATTTACTTTGGTGGAAAAAAGTTCAGAGAAATGTGCAAAAAAAAAAAAAGAAAGAAAGAAAGAGAGGGAGAGAGAGAGAAGGAGGGAGAGAGAAAAAGAAAAGGTAGAAAGGAAACACCATAAAGCCAAAACAAGTAAAAATTATTTTAATTATATTTACTCCAAAACAAGATATCAACATAATAATTTCTTACAAAATATGCATTTTTAAGAAAAATAGTAATGTTATAAGTCATAACAAAAATACATTTTGTTTTCTGTATTAAATATTTAATTTTGCCAAGAGAATGAAATCATCTATAGCATAAATCAATTTTCATCACTATCAATACATTATTTTTAGTGTACCTTTACTAAGCATGTCTAAGATATTTGCCTTTCCAAAAATAATAGTCTTTATAAATACATTCTTATAATTGGGGGCCATTCTTTAAAATACTATTCTTTAGGGAAGATTTCAGAGTGATATTAGGTTCTTAGCAAGATATTTATCATTTATCTATTTTATTAATATATCTGTAAGTTTATAAAATTAATTTAATACTCAATAAATTGAGATTGGATAATCTTTCTACAATTTTGTTTGTGTGTGTGATATTTTGTAAATTAAATTTCTTATTCTTGAATACTTAATTTTTCATGTTATTATTACCCAAGTGTTTTTGGCCTTTAAACAATTTACTATTAATTGAAATGTATTCTAGTACATATACTTTCTGTGGAAAGCTATAAATATAGCAACCCCCTCAAAATGTTGTCGAACATTTAGAATGATAATTAATTCATAGTCCCAATAACATTGTGCACAATTTCAATTTGCCCATGAATATAATCAATAGATTAGGTTATATTTTGACCCCCATGATATTTAAGGAAAAAAATAATTCTTTCAATAAACAAATAATTGACAGTTGCTATGTGTGAAGTTCTGGAGATTCAAAAATATTTAAAAACTGTATATAGTAATATGCAACAAATATATAATAATGAGTTTAGTGCTATGGTAGAAATGTGTATATATTGTGAAAGTTCATTAAAGGAATGACCAAGTGAAATTTGATACCCATGCACAAGGTATAGGCTTGAGCTTTAAGCATAAATTGACAAGTGTATTTTGAACTTTCACACTTGAAATTTCTCCCCTGCACCACTTTTTCCTTATCTCCGCATTCTTTACCTCCTTAATAGCAGATAAGTTAAAGGTGAGAGATGATAAAATTGCAAATTTCAATAGTTCAATAGTGCCAGGACACAGAATAAGTATTAGAAGGGGAAAAATTGTTGGTTGGAAAAAATGTACTTCTTTTGCTGGACCAAAACTGAAAATATGTGGGCTACTTAAAATAAATAAATAAATAAATAAGTAAGTATTACAGTGACCTGTCTAGTGTTTGATAACTTTTGTTTAAATAACTCTCTTCTTGAAAACAAAATGTATTTTATAAATTTAATGTTTCCAAAAATGAACAAACAAAAACATAAAGCTTTTCTGGAACAGCCATATGTAAGAAGATGCAAAATAAAAGGTGCTTTGTGTTCAAGGTAAATTACAGTTGAGGGCTAAGTGCCTTTTCTTTTTAAGCTTTTCTTTGCTGATCATTGTGAAATATTCCACCGCACATCCCCAGTAAAATCAACATCAGACCCTTTTAGCTTTGTGCTCTACAAAAGCACAAGCTCTTAAATCACCTAATCAATAAACATATTCTGAACACATGAATTACAATGCAAAGGACAGAAGTATCTTTAAGCGATATCATGGTTCCAGGATACTTTGCTTGAAGGATATTGGTCATGATGCTCCTTTTATTGAAGTAAATTTTATACAATGAAATTCACAGATCTTAAATATAAAATTGATGAGTTTTGACAAAGCAATATTTCCAAATAACCAACAAATAACCTCATATTTTCATTAATTTAGAATGCTTCCTCATACCCCATTCTAGTTGATTCATCATCCAGAAAAAGGCAACTGTTTTCTGACTTCTATCATTGATAAGTTTTTCCAGTTCTTTAAAGCAAATAAAAGCAACCCCAGTATTATAACCTTTGAAATATGTCTTATTTTGTTTGAGAGTCATTTGTCAAGTATTGTCATTGATTTTGCAATGAGAAACAAAGCATAAAATTTGCCTTCATAAAAATTTTTTTCTGCTGAAGAAGTTCAGAGCAGGCCTCTCCAAATTGTGCTACTTTGGCATGTAAATTATTTTGGCTGAAGGCAATTGAGACCCTGAGGAATCTAGAAAAAAGTTTACTTCTCCCTTAAAGAATTTAAATTGGGACCTTGCCCAAAGCAAGAGTAATCACCAGAAACAACTTTTTATGACCAACCTATAGGGCAGGATATCTAATTATTGAACATCTGCACTTATCATCCTGCAAATTACCCTCCTTTCCTCTGAAGCCTCAGGGCATCTTACCTCTATCCTTTACTCAGAATGCCATATGTAACTGATTTTCCCTCACAGTCTCTGAATCTGTCCTGTATGTGGGGTCTCTAACTTTCTCATATATGTGGGGTTCCCATACATACTTACATAACTAAATTTGGTTGTTTTCTCATGTCAGTTTAATTATTAGACCATCCAAAAGAACCTAGAAAGGTAGAGGAATATTTCTCCCTCCCCCACACTCATAAGGAAAACTTATTAAACTACTATCAAAGTGGATCAATACAAAATTACATTCTGATAAATATCTTGAAAATTTGTGAAATTGAAAAAATGGTAGCATGGATGAATAACAAATCGTTGAAATAGATAGTGGTTAAAAGATAAAAAAGAGGTACATAGGACAAGATTATCCAGGTTATACTGAGGCTTTATGTTTGATTTATCTCAAGTACAATTAAAAGACACATGAGTTTTAAAAAAGAAAATAACATCGTCAAATTTTCATTTCACTTATGTAGTGTCTACCACCTGTGGATGAAAAAGTTCTGTAGTAAATCTGACCAGTCCAGTGACTGAAAGCAACCTCACAGGGTGATGTGATCATAAATTCCTAACTGGGCAGGTCATGGTGGATAGTCACACCCCAGGCATATATCTTCTTTAGTAAAAGGTTTATCTTTGCCCTCACCACACAATGTCAATTGTTCTTATACATTTAGATTAACACACCTTTGAAATAAGCAAAACCACCCTCAAGAGAGCATATAATCTTGTTAACTCTCTTGTATTTCAATTCCTGTCTTGCTTTCTCCCACCTTCATGTAATTTTTTATGTTCCCTCCTTACTCTCAAATGCATAAAAGAAATCACAAAATTTTCACTCTTGGAAGCTTTTAAGATTTTGCTTCCAAGCAATTTTCCTCAGTTTTGGGCTCATATAAACTAAAAAAGAAAAATTCCATTAAAAATAACTCAACCCTTCAGAAATCAGCTCCCAAAGGAATTAATCCAAGGGCAGTTTTGAATCTGTTAATAGTCTAAGTTAATTTTGTAATTAAATTAACATAAGGACATTGTAAAACATATCAATTAGGTGATAAAACATTACTTTTCCATTCTCTTAAAGTTTCTAAAATATTTAAGATTAAATATTGGCATTATAATTTATAGTATTAAAAATGAAGCCATTTCAGACTTCTGACCAAGATGGAGGCATAGGTAGATACAGTTTGCCTCCTCACACAACCAAAAGAAGGACAACAACAAATTTAAAAACAAAAAAAAATCAGAACTTACATAAAACAAACTGTATGGAAGTCCAGGAAGTCCAGGAAGCTTAGAAAGTCCCAAAGACGTTAAATCCAAGGAGGAACACACCAACGCACATCATAAGTACATTACCCAAGATTAAAGATAAGGAGAGAATCTTAAAAACAGCAAGAGAAAAGGAGTCAGTTACCTACAAAGGAGTTCTCATTACACTATCAGCTGATTTCTCAAAAGAAACATTTCAGGGGATGGAAAGAAGTATTCAAAGTCATGAAAGGCAAGGACCTACACCCAAGATTACTCTATCCAGCAAAGCTGTCATTTATAATGGAAGGGCAGATAAAGTGCTTCTCAGATAAGGTCAAGTTAAAGGAGTTCATCATCACACAGCCCTTATTATATGAAATGTTAAAGGGCCTTATCTAAGAAAAACAAGATCAAAATATGAACAGTAAAATGACAACAAACTCATAGCTATTAACAACCAAACATAAAAAAAACTAAGCAAACAACTAGAACAAGAACAGAATCACAAAAATGGAGATCACATGGACGGTTATCAGTAGGGGAGTGGGAGGTAGAAAAGGTACAGAGAAAAAGTAGCATAAATGGTAGGTAGGTAGGTTAAGGATAGTATAAGAAATGTAGAAGCCAAAGAACTTATATGTATGACCCATGGACATGAACTAAAGGAAGGGAATGCAGGTGGGAGGGGGTATGCAGGGTAGAAGAGAATAAAGCAGGGGGAATGAAACAATTGTAATAGCATAATCAATAAAGTGTATTAAAAATGAAGCCATTTCAAGATATTTGTTTGCTAATGTTAGTTTTTCAAAAGACACAGAGAGAAGAATTTGAGAGAACATGGTTTAATAGAAGAAGTTCAAGTACTGTGATACATATCACAATGCATAAAGCAAGACTATATATTTTGAGACTTACGGATCTCTTCAGTCCCAGTTATTCATATTTATCATTATGTATCCTTATTATGATCAGAATGGATCTGATTACTCTATATATGTACTGACTTGTTATTTCAATCTATATAATTAATTTTAGAATTAGGTTACCTTTCTTTGTCAGACTATTCAGATGGTAAAACATATGGTGCTGTTTTTCTTTAGATAAAATAAAAGATAATGTGCTATTATATTGTTATTATGTAAGTAGAATTATTTGATCTCAGTGGGAGATAATCTAGGTCAATGTAGTACTTAGTAGTTTTAAATATAAGAATATCTTTGACCTCTGGCTGGTGTGGACCAGTGAATTGAGTGCCAGCCTGTGAACCAAAGGGTTCCTGGTTCAATTCCTGGTCCTGGGCATATGCCTAGGTTGCAGGGCAGGTTCCCAGTAGGGAGTACACGAGACACAACTACACATTGATGTTTCTCTCCCATAGAGAGCATTATGGTAAGTGAAATAAGCCAGGTGGTAAAAGACAAATACTATATGATCTCACCTATAAGTGGAACCTAATCAACAAAACAAACAAGCAAGCAAAATATAACCAGAAACACTGAGATTAAGAACAAACTGACAGTAACCAGAGGGGAGGTGGGAGGGGATAATGGTGGAAATAGGAAGAAGGGTTTTGGGGAACAACTTTAAAGGACACAGGGACAAAACCAAAGAGGGGTAAGATCAAGGGTGGGAAGTGAGGATGACTGAGGTCGGGGGGGAGTGGTGGGAGAGATAACTGTACTTAACAACAATAAAATAAATAGATAAATAAAAAGTAAAAAAAAAATTTGTCTGGTGTACTTTAACCTCCCTTTAGTCAATTAGTCATCAATTTTAAATTAGTGAATACCATGTGTATTGTCTTGCTTAATGTGTTATGGAATACCATTATCAAATGGTATACTGCAATTCAATTATTTTACTAACTACCCACAGTTAGGGTTTGTTCTTAACAAAACTTCCCATATTGCAGTAAAGTTCCCAGGCCAAATGCACTTCTCACAAAATGGCTACATATCTGGGGCTTCCCACAATGCTTCTCAGGTTAATAACTTGCTAGAATAACTCACAGATCACAGGAAAGTCAAGTATTACTATAGTTTTATTGTAAAGGATACAAATTATACCAACCAAAGAAGACACACATAGGACAAGATCTGGGATGGTCCAGAATGCAAATCTTCTATGCACTGTCTCAGTGGAATCCAAGTGCGTCACCCTCCTAGTCACCTTATTAGCATAAATTCAGGTGTAATACAAAAAGCTCACAAATAACCAAACTCTATATCACTCTGGAATTCCTAAAGTTTTGGAAGTTCCATGCCAGGAACTGGGAAAAAAGACCAGACATATTCATTGTTATAAATTAGAAACTGAACAAAGAACTAGGAAGACAAAGTTTTTATTCTCATGAGATTTATACCTTAATGTGATAGTTAAGTATGAAAATAAGTAAATAGATATAAACAAATAGATGAGAATGTATTATTATTATTTAGCTCCTTATTGTGATCCTGAGGTCTAGAAAAAATTTTCTGGGAAGATACACATAAGCTGAGGTTGTAACATTAATGAGGAGATAGGTCAAGGGAAGATCTAAGAATAACATTCCGGACAGAAAGAAAAGTAGAAAAAGGCCTGGCATAACAAAGACGTTGGCCCTGGCTGGTGTGGCTCAGTAGATTGAGCACTGACCTGTGAACCAAAAGGTTTCTGGTCCAATTCCTGGTCAGGACACATGTTTGGGATGCAGACCAGGTCCCCAGTTAGGGGCATGAGAGAGTCAACCCATCGACATTACTCTCCTTCTCTTTCTCTCTCCCTTCCCCTCTCTCTAAAAATAAATAAAATCTTCAAAGAAAGAAAGAAGTTGGCTTTTCCCAGCTTCTTCTCAACTTATTAGGCCCCTTTCTTATTCTCTAGTCAACCAAATTGAAACAGAAAGAAAACAGTTTTAGTCTGGACTTTGGGTCCATGAGGAATTAAGTTTGGTCATCTATTATTTAGGTAATACAGTGTATTTTTTAGGCTTTATTCCCTCACGTGTAAATTAAAATTAATAATAGTACTTCAGAATAGCCAAGCGACACTTAAAACTAGGAAATAAACATTTATAGAGAGTAAAGGACTGTTACTCCACAGTTGTATCTCAAAACAACATATAGCCCATAAAGGTAATGAAAAGCTTTTACAAAACTCAAGAATTCAGAAATGCTAACAACAGCATATTTTTATCACAAAATCATTGATTAAAGAAAGGAAAAACTCTGATCAAATAACAAATAAAAAAAGATCTTACAGTCAAGAAACATAAGGGAAGTGAAGACTATTCTTAGTAAAGACTACATAAAAACAAAAATGAATGAGAGAGAGAGAGGAAAAGAAAGACAGAAACCTCTCAAAAATAAAATAAAATATATAATAAAATAAATATTTTTAAAGACCTAGGTAAAAGAACTATAAGCAAATGCAAATAAAAATAAAGCAGAAATAGCTATATTCACATCAAGGTGGTTGAAATTTAAGAATAAAATCAGGTGGAATAAAGAGGGAGATATATAATGATAGAAATTACAAATGGCTAAAAAGGAAAATGTTTAAAAAACACTGTACTGATACATAATTCAAAATATATTGGAAATTAAGGGAAAATTTAACATATCTAGTTGACAAATATAAGTAAGAGCACAAAGGAACTGAGTGATAAAAAAGTACATTTGATTTAATAATTACAAGTCAAGCTATTGCTCAAGACAGCACATATATTTGCACATTTACTTTTGCAAAAATATTTTACAGTATTGGATACAAGGAAAAATTATAATCATTATTGCCATAACCACCAGCACCAGCATAAGAATTACAACAGCAAAACATTTTTCACAAACCGTATTTTTAACACAGTTATGCAGTGTTAAAATAGTGACTTAATAATATTGTAAATGTCTTGAAAATTAAGACACAATAGTTCTTAATCTCCCAAATTATTGAAATAAACTCAAAAGAATAAAACCTATCTAGAGAAGTTTAAAAATGACCATACATCATACTAAAACTAATGACCACTTGATGCCACAATTAGAGCAAATTAATGGCATTATATCTTTATTATTAAAAAAAAAATAAAGGGAACTTGGTATCCATCTGTGATGCCCTTTCTTACCTTCCTCAATACTCATTTCAATGCCTTCCATGCTTGCCCCATGTTGACTTCAGAGGCTAGAAAGGCAATGATAACTCTCCGCATCTTTCTTGCTGCTAAGGTGTCATTGTGCACAAGTTCTGACTAATAACACATGAGAAAATGTCTCTTGGGTGGATGCTGAAACATATTTTACTGAACTAATAAAATGAACAGATGTTGCTTCAACTACCTCATTCCCAACTTACTCCAGCCTTGAATGCAGACTGATGCCAAGATCACAGATGTAGATATCATGTGAATCTATGAATATTAGGAATGATCATGTGACAGAGAAAACAGTAAGTGAAAGCACAACTTGATATACCTCGAGATGCACACAGAATATATGTCAACTGAAGCTGTGGTTTTAGCACAAACAGAACATTCACAATAGTAATGTACGATGCTTATCTCCAGCTGCTTTTAGCCAAGTCCCCAAAAAGGTATGGACTCAAAGTTCTGAAACTAGTCTAAATCAGAGGGAAAAAAAGAAGATAAAGTTTTGCTAAGAGTTATGTTCTACCCGTGTGGCCTGCAATCTAAGTGATTTAGAGTCCCATAATTTGTGGGCCTGCTGGGTTTGAAAAGACAATGTGTGTACCCCCAAATTGCAACTAGTCAAAGAAGCAGGGAAATAGCTGCTGTGGCAGGAGATAAGATTGATAAAATTAGTCAGTAGGTGGCAAAGGGAGGATTCAGGATGGTGTTTCTTCACCTAAGCTATCATTTTAAACTCTCTCAAAGCAATCACCATCTTGGGAAGGGTAAGGGGCATAGACAGAACAAAGAGACCAGTAAATTAAAAGACCAGAAACTTTAAAGACTATGTTTAAGCAAAAGCTTCAGCTATGGTTACTTTTATAGGAATTGGCTGGAAGGAAATATCCTTAAAACATAATAAGTTTTTAAAAGAAATATTGCAAAAATAACAGGATTTTTTACTGCAATAACATATAACTCTGTAACCTATTGCAAAAGCTGAGTATTTGTCAGGAAAGTCATTCTCAAAGTTTAACCCAAATGGACAAGGGAGAAAAGGGATAAGACAGGTTATCCCAATGTCGCAAATGGCAGTCAAGGACAATGAATAATAGATTCCAAGATGGCACAAACAGGGCTGCAGCTTGAGGGTGGAGAAGGTGAGAAAGGTGCAGGAAGATATGCATTGGATGAATTTATCTGAAAGAGCTTTTATTTTCTCCTCCATCATAAGTTGTTAGAAACTAGGCATCACTAACTGCCTATATTCTCAATTTTCCCTTTTCTTAACGAGATGTTTTTCTGCTACTCTCTTTCTCTTCAAATATTGTATTGTCATTGTGTTAAACCAAGATACACCCTCTGGTCACTAAAACATGAGGAGCAGATTTAGACCACAGTGACAGTGGCCCAATACACCAAGATGTCCTGAATTAAAATTTATGCTGAAGCTAATTGAGAGATGGTTCTGATAAAGATGCCTTAACATTACCCTCAGCTTAACTAAACTTTCTACATACTTTTTCCTTAATGAAGTCTCCTGATACCCTTTTTATTATTAGAGCAATTATTTTAGAAAACTTGTAATTATAAACTCTTTCTCTACCCTTTTGAAATGTACATATTTTCAAATGCCTTTTGCCAGTTTAACAACCTAGGAAGGTCTTTCTCAAAAGACTAGGAGTCAACCCTTTGTAATCATCAAGGGTGGTAGTGCACCTTGCCCCAGCAGGGTGGCTCATTTAGTGCAGTGTCTTCCCATGCACCAGAAAATGTTGTGGGTTGGATTCCTGGTCAGGGCACATACTTACGTTGATGTTTCGATCACCAATAAGGGCATGTATAGTAGGCAATTCATCAATGTTTCTCTGTCACATGAATGTCTCTCTCTCTCTCTCTCAAATCAATAAATATATCCTTGAGGGAATATTAATTTAAAAAAAGGAAGGCAGTGCTCCAGTGCTACTACTTCCCATCTCTATGGGATGGTGTGAGCCTAACTTCTGGGGAGGTACATTATTCCATAAGTTTACTCTTCTTTTGGAAATCCAATTAACAAAAATTAAAAATTGACTAAGGTCTCATTTCCTTCTTGCCCCAGCTCTGCAATTGGTACCATATCTTTTCTTTTTCTGTCATGATTACATTAATAACTGAAATGTTACAAATGGGAAATAACAGCAATTCAAAAACACTACTGGCATCACTGCTAAACTGAGTCATGTTTGCAGGCTACAACCTTCAGATATTTTTGTGTTTGTAAACAAAAATCAAAACATGTCTTTTCATTAATGAAATGGAGAGTTCCTGTGACTTTGATTAAAGTTAGTTTTAGTTGTAAATCCTAGCTCTGGAAATCATCTCTCTTTTTCTCTCTCTATCCCTTAGAGACCTAGTCTTTCACCCAAACAATCACTAATGAGCAAGGAAGCAGAAGATGGAAACCTGGACCTGACCAATGGTCTTAAGGTCTAGACCCCTGAAAGGCTATTGATAACATCTCGTTCTAAGTTATGTTTCAGTTCATGAGTCCTAACAGAATAACTCTCTGATTACATCCTATGAAGCTACACAGAAGCACACAGAAACAGACTTCAGAGCTGTACTCAAGACATGAAGAAATGATTCATCACTCTTTCTTTTAAAGTTTTATTTATTTATTTTTAGAGAGAGGGGAAGGGAAGGAGAAAGAGAGGGAGATAAGCATCAATATGTGGTTGCCTCTCATTGCTCCTCCTACTGGGGACCTGGTCCTCAATCCAGGCATGTGCCCTGACGGGGAATCAAAGAAGCGAAACTTTGATTCTCAGGCCGGCACTCAATCCACTGAGCAACACCATCCAGTTGATTCATCACTCTTATCTCATCTCCAATCAGCTCCCAGCATGTCCCTAAACCCTAAATTTACTGGCCTTGTCAATTTGTTACTGAACAAAAGGGGGGTTGGCTGCCACTGCCACTGATAGGCACATTCCAGAAGCAAAGATTGGTGAAAGAAGAGGTCTTTATTAAAATACTACACAATTTGGTAGGAAGTTGGACTCCTCATATCCACGCTCATCTCTTCCATAAATCACAAAAACCCAGCTCTTCCCAAGAGGACCAAAGTAAAAACAATGCCTAGAATTCCTGCCCTCTGCTTATCTGTCATTTGGAGGCTGAAGCAGTGAAGCGGGTGGCTGTCTGGCTTCAGGTTTCCTCCTGTAGTCCACATGTGTTGTTGGCACTCTTGCCAACCACATGGATGCCAGGGCCAAAAGATCCTGCAAAGTCCTGGCCCACACATCAGTAAACTGGCTAAAAAGAGGCTCATTTCTCCCTTCCTTAAGTTTATGTAAACTACCTGTGTTAGCTGGGTCAGGTACTCGAACTTCTGCATGCTCTGGCAGGTTCCAGCACCCCCAACCAACCCCATTTTTTTCCAGGCTAGATTTTCAGGTCTTCTCTGGCAGAACACCTCCCCCTGCTATCATATTGATTTCTAAGGTCCCATGCAGCTGTGTCTTCTGATTTCACCCCCATTCATAGACTGGGAGAGATTAGGAGGGCTTTTCTTTTAGCCTTGCACCCTCACTAGCCTTGCACATGCTCAGTACAATGACTTCCTCTTGCAGTATCTTTGCCCTGGGATGGGAGAATCTGTCATCACGTGCCATGCTAGCTTGGTTACCTGGAGAATGAGTCCTCATGCACTGCCTCTTGGTGGTTTCCTGAGGCCCATCCCTCAACCCTGAAGTCTTTTCAGGCCTGTCTGTATCAGTTTTGTCCTATATAATCTGTAATCCACATGCTATCAAGGATTTGAGGCTTTTGAGCATTACTTTTCTACTGAGTAGCACTATTCATAATAAAGTGGCCAATATAGCTCCTCGGCAATTCTTTGCATTTAGTGTTTGGCTCTGTTAGTGCCAAGGAAAAGACTCTTTCTGTTCTATAACAATATTTACTCAGGCATTCCATTAATACATAGCCAAAAGAATTTCTTAATACCATTAATATCTTTGAAATCAGAAAAAAAGAAAAGAAAGCAAACACTATTATAACATTTGAGATTAATTAAACAGAAAATCTCCAAGTCAGAAAACTTTTATGAAACAATTTAATATCCAAATTTTTGTTGAAAACAATAAAATCAAAACATCACAAATTTGAATTTGGAAAAACAGAGAGCAAAAATGAAAATTAAGAATAAAAATGAGATAAAACAACTGTAAAATGTTAGTATACATTATTTAGATTACAAAATATAAATTAACAAAGGTAACAAGAAAAGCAATACGTTTGAATACACCAATTAACATAGAAAAAGAGATTTGAGAGATTAATTAAAAGATGTCATTGAAAATTACACTATTATTGAAATTACTCCTTGTCATGATAAAGATAGAAGCATCTCCAGACTTCCTGTTGAGATGGCTGAGTAGAAATATCTTAGGCTTACCTTGTCCCATTACACACCAAAACTAAGGACTGCATATAGAACAACTATCTCTGAGCACAGCCTGAGGACCCAGTAGGTCAGATTCTCTATAACAGAAGCTATAAAGAAAAAGCCACATCAAGACAAGTAGGAGGTGGGGAAATAGTCTGGTCAAGACCCACAATTTTGGTGCAAATGAAAGGGTTATTATGGCTATGGAGGCCCCCTCTGAAGATTGGAGGGTCCAACACCCATGTCAGGCTTTCCAGGTTCAGACACCAGCACTGGCACTGGGAAGAGGAGCCCACATTACTTGATTTAGATGACCAATGAGGCATATGTCCAAGACAGTCCAGGGACTATGGGAAACTGAATTTCTGCTATCAAAAGGTCTGTGCACAAATTTACTTTGAGTCCCCATACAGAAGCAGCAGTTTGAAAACTATCTGGATCATGCATAAAGCAGATATACTGACTAAATTTGGGGTGTGTGCCAGAGATGCAGGGATCTGTTTGGATCCTTCTTCAATGGGATGGAATCACTACAGGGCACCATAGCTTCGTGGTTTGTTTTGTTTTGTTCTTCTTCTTCCTAGTGGGTCCCGTGCCGGCAGATGCCAGTTCTGGCACTCAGCATTAACTTACTAACAGTTTCCCTCACCCTACTGTTCCTCTAACAGCCCACCCAACCCAACTGCCTGACTTGTCCAGCACACACTGAAGTTACTCCCAAGGTGGTGTCCCATCCCCCAACACTCTTCTAAGGACCCCAGGGCTAAACTAAGTTTGTACCCTGCCATCCAGGGACTGGTAGGTAGCCCCAGAGCCCCTCCAAGATGGTGTTTTGCTTTCCCAGCACCCTTCAGGCAACCCTGGAAAGCCCCAAAACCCCTCTTAGGCATACCTCCACCAACCAGAACCAGACAGCCAACCCTGGGCAGCCCTGGAACCCCTTCAAAGCAGTGACCTATTATAGGTGGTCAACTTCTGCACACCAATATGCCTACAACAGTAGAGGCCAGACCTCACAGCCACCCCCAACCACAGGCCTACACCACACACCCATCAGTCTGTATCAGTTGTGGTGAGGCCAAGTTGCTATCTAGGCTTGGAGCTAGCCCATCTCATTAGTGTACCTGCAGCAGTTGTGATGTGAGTTAACTATAAGGTAAGACAAGGGCTAGCCCACTCCATCAGCTCACCAGTAGCTTTCATGGTCAGTCCTTGAAAATAACTAGGATGGGTGCCAGTCCTTCTTATCAGCAGACTCAAAACAGTTGTGGTACAACCACAACAGAAGACCATACCTGGCACCAGGCCCTGATGACCAGGGTCAATTGCTTCTTTTTTATGAATTTTTTTATTGTTGTTCACATACAGCTGTTTCCATTTTCACCCCACCACGCCACCCCATCCCACCCATCCCCACCTCCCACCCTTGAACCTACCTCCTTTGGCTTTGTCCATGTGTCATTTATACATGTTTAAAAGGACTTCTTTAAGCATAGAAAAAAGGCCAAATATGGAAATAAAAAAGTATAAGAAAAAATATCTCACTGGTAAAAGTAAACATATAGTAAAGGTAGTAGATCAAACAATTATTAAGCTAGAATAAAGGATAAAAGATAAAAGCAGTAAAAGTATATATATCAACAATAATTAGTAATGGGTACACATACAAAAAAGATGTAAATATTCATTCAAAAACATAAAATGTGGGTTGAGGATAAATATATAGTGCTCTTAGTATGTGTTAAAGTAAATAGACCATCAACTTAAAATAGACTGTTGTATTTATACTACATTAAAGTATGAAGGAAACTCTGAATATTTTATCAGTAAATACTTAAAATTTTATGATTTTATCATAATGCTAAATACTAAAAATAATATAATTAAACAGGGAATTGGTAAGAAAATACCTACTCCTATTAGTATTTCATATTTTCTTGAGAATTTAGTACATTTGTATGAATGCTGGAAAAGCAAGATCTAAAATATATTTTTGATGGTGATTTAAACATATTCCTCAAAAATGAAGAAAGATATAATGTGGATATAATGTTACTTATAAATTAAGAAAAATAAAAAATAAAGGGTATAAATACAAATAAACAACCTTTTTTAGCCTAATAAAAACACCCTAGAGAAGAATTTTAAAACTATCAATTATAATAGTTAATACAAAGCATATATTTGTAAATAATTTGATCAAGGAAAACAGTAGCTGCCAAGAACATATATGTTTTTTTGAAATGCAAGACATGATTTTAACATAAAAAGAAAATATAAGTATTTTGATAAGATAATAAAAAATATGTCAATTCATTTAGTGTTGAAATAAAATGCTTTTCAATTTCAATTATGAATTTTACAGAGAAAAATTAGAGACAAATACATACTTTATTATTCCTGTAGGAAGCATGATCAACTTTTACAAATCTCTAAATAGAAGTAAAACATAATAAATCCATAAACTGAACTTGAGTGATAAGTGGAGGATAAACGAAACAAGATGAAAATCCTTGGAGAAAATTACAGCTGCAATCACAGTAATAAAGAGAATGACCATGACATGTGTGGTGCACTGCATGAGGTGACACTTCATTTAAGCCAGGATCCCTAAAAAAAGGCTAAGGTTTCTCCATGTTGTCCTGAATCTGTAGAGAAGTAAATTTGCCACCCTAAAATATGTCTCTCTGGCATCACAATTATTTTATTTTTAAGAAACAAAAGCCTCAGGAAGAACCTTTAACCTTCCTCCCAAAATGCCTAAAATAATTTAAGATAAATAATTTAAGATAAAGGCCTGGTCCAGGAAGAACTAGAACCACGGATAACCACAGTGTAATCTGAATTAAGTGTAGCAGACAGAGAGAAACCTAGTAAGGTCCATGTGATAAAAGTCCTTTCTGTGACCAGAAAGTTCTAGATGGCCCAGAAAACATTTGTTTACTAAATAAAATATTAACTGTTTTTTATCTTCCTGTGAATTGCCTTATTTCTTTTTGAAATACTAGATCGGAACCTCTCTCCTTAGCCTAAAAGCACAGATGTACCTCATTTTGCTTTATACTCTATGGGATTTTCAAGCTTATGTGAATTTCCCATGCATGCATATTAAATCTTGATTTTTCACCTGTTAATCTGCCTTATATCAATTTTAATTATTTTACTAGCCATAAGAAACAAGAAAGGAAGGGGGTAATTTTTCACTTCCCACAAAACTCAATTGAATTAAATAAAGGTCTCTCTCCAGGAGACCATTCCTCAATAGAGATCCCTTAATTCACATGGATTATGCTCATCTAAATGTGAAATCATAAGAGAAAAATGATCATTAGAGAAGACAGATACAATAAAGAAATATTAATAATGGACTTCAGTGTTAGATATGGAAAGCATCAGACATAATATAAAATATAAAATAAGGAAATAGTGCTTAAAGAAATAAAATATGAATCACAAAATAGAGTAAGAAAAAAGTCTTAAAAGCAACAACAGACTTCTGGATCCAGTCATGACAGAATGGCTTGTGCGCATTTCGACTTTTTGTTTTGTTTTGTTTTCTTCTCTCTCCCTTTTTTTTTCTCTGTTTTATTTATTTATTTATTTATTTATTAACTTTTTTGATGTTGTTCAAGTACCGTTATATCCATTGTCCCCTTACCACTCCCCCCTACCCCAGCCATCCCCACTTCCCACCCTTGATCTTACCCCTCTTTGGTTTTATCCATGTGTCCTTTAGAGTTGCTCCAGAAAACCTTTCCCCTTTTCCCCTCCATTATCCCCTCCCACCTCCCCTCTGGTCACTGTCAGTTTGTTCTTAATCTCAGTGTCTCTGGTAATATTTTGCTTGCTTGTTTGTTTTGTTGATTAGGTTCCACTTACAGGTGAGATCATATAGTATCTGTCTTTTACCACCTGGATTATGTCACTTAGTATAATGCTCTCTGGTTCCATCCAGGCTGTTGCAAATAGTAGGAGCTCCTTCTTTCTTTCTGCTGTGTAAATGTGCCATAGCTTTTTGATCCACTCGTTTACTGATGGGAACTTATGTTGCTTCCAGCACTTGGCTATTGTAAATTGTGCTGTTATGAACATTGGGGTGCATATATTCTTTTGGATTGGTGTTCCAAGGTTCTTAGGGTGTAATCTCAGCAGCATTTCTACTTAAAATAGCAGGAAAGTCAGGCACATATATAGAATAACTACATAAAGACAGTGAAAAACAACCAACATAAACTGGACTAGAGATTGCTTCTACAACTTGAAAAGGGAAGCCCATCAAGGTGAACTATACAGTCACTACATCTGTTTTTGTTTTTATTTTAGGACCTTTGCCTAATTTTGGAAAAGTTAAATCAATTACTGAGCAAAAACACAGCTGCCTCACTGGTTTAGGAGACAGTGATTGAAGCACTGATCTTCAAACACTTTTGGGAATTATTTAAAGGCTATTAACACAATATGCCTACACAACTGGCAGAAATAGAAAACTTGGTAGCACTGATTTGAAGTGTGAATAAAAGGATGTACTTATTGCTGTTAATTATTATATTTAATGTGGCTTTTACAAAAGACTTCTTAATAACTATCATGGTTTTGTGAAAGTGTACATATCCTGTCATCTAACAATCCTGTTTCAGGAGAGTCTTTTCTATAAAAATAAAAACATCTGGATATTTCTATATTTACAAAGATATATATTTCTGCAGTTCTACAATTTATTATGTATCCACACAGAGGAAAAAATTAAATACCACTTGAAATATGTGGGCTTAATTATGGAATATATTACTACATATTATTTTGAGTGAAAAAAGATTCAGAATATTTTTAATATTATGTTATTGTGTAAAAATATAATTCTTATAAATGTATATTAGTCATTAAGTATATATATTCTGCATATGATTAAAAGAATATATCTTCTGGAATATATAATTAATTTAAAATGAATTGCTTTGTTAGAGGAGAAGAACTGACATCAGATGAGGAGAGAGTATCAAATCATCATATTTAAAAATTTACATAAAATTGTATAATTACATGAGTACAGGTGTATGGAAGGATTTTCAGGAACATGTACAAAGGACACATGGACAAAATCAAAGAAGGGAAGAATGAAGGGTGGGGAGTGGGAATGACTGGGGTGGGGGACAATGGTGAGGCTAAAATGGAGACAACTGTACTTGAACAACAATTAAATAAAGAATATATTTATAAAAAATAAAAAAATAATTATATAATAATTTTGTCAATGTCTAAACCAATTATAAACTAATGTTGGTCAAAACTTTAAGGAATATGTAATTAATAACTTATTAATATATAACCCTATCAATGTTTTCTAGTATTTTCCCAAATTGTATGCTATGAAAGATTTGTGTCCTAAGATAAATATTATAGGTATTCACTAATTTAACAGTTCTTACTTATATGTAAATGTGAGAAACTGCATATACTATGTTCTCCTTTAGAAATATACAGCGTTCATTCTTTCATTTTAGGCTCTGAAAAGTTCTGCAATAAAATGCTATTTAACTTTGATTAACTGAATATTTTTTAGTCTTGCTGTAACATAAATTAGCTCTTAAAACTTTGTCATAAATCTTAATTTCTCATGAATCATTTCCTCATCTCTAAAATGTAGGCAGCATCTTTTTTATCTTTGATGGTTTTTCTACTTGTGAAGTTCTACACATCTAATAAATTTCAGGATCAAGGTGGAAAAGGCCATGGCTTCAGGAAAGCCCCAAAGAAATATTATTAATCAAAATTGAGAGAGTCATTGTATTTACTAACATTATTTATTCTTTTCCTATGAAGAATCATGAAAATGATGTCTTCATCTTGTTGAGATAAAGACATACTCATTGTTCTCTGCCTTAAATAACTTACTTTTATGCATTAATACATCAACCTCTTTGCTGCTAAATCATGGGAATTGATTTTACCCAAGGTCAGTATTATAATGGAAGCTGATATTTATATCCCATTAGTCAGTTTGCTTTAGCAAGGTTATGGTAATTCAGTTTGGTTTATAATATATATTTTTCTTTTTTCTCACCCAAGAATATGTTTTATTGATTTCAGAGAGAGAGAGAGAGAAATATCAATACGTTTCTTTATTGTTGTTTGTTTGTTTGTGCCTCGATTGGGCATCAAACCTGCAACCTTTTCACGTACAGATGATGCTCCAACCAACCGAGCCACCAGATCAGTACTATTTCTTTTAAAATGCCTAACATAGAAAAAAATCTTGAATTCTTTTTGGATCACTGTTGGACAGAGATTTTTCAACTGAAAAGCAGTATAAAAATATTATTGCATTGTAAAGCAGACTCTCAGGTCAGATGTAAGGTTCAATATTCAGCTTTACAGAAGTACACTAAGAATAACAGTTCTTGTTATATGCCTTAAGACTGCCAAGAGGCACATCATATATTCTTGACTTCTGCCAAACACAGAGAATTTTTTGTGGCTGCTCTCAAGAAATATTCCAAGGCCAGGGGCATTACAGCAAAGGAAAAACTGAACATTATAATAATAAATAGTCTACCCAATATTTTGCTGGTTACTTGATTAAAATATGGATAGTTGTCTTTGTTAGTTGAATCACTAAATCAAAGTTCAATTTGCCCATTTTTTCTATAAAGCATCAACAATGGAAAAACAGTATATCTCTCAAAACGTCCTTCTAGTCCTCTGACATTCTTTAAATGATCATTGAAAAGAAATTAAAATAAGCCTCTCTAATGCAGCTTGTTTTCAAATAATTATAGGCAACTTAAAAAGATTGTTAAAAATAAGTAAGCATATTTATTTATCTATTTATTTAGTTTAAAGATTGTACTTATTCATTTTTTGAGAGCAAAAGTGAGGGAGAAAGAGGGAAACATCAATGTATGGTTGCCTCTTGTGCGCCCACAACCCGGGCATGTGCCCTGCCTGGGAACTGAACCAGCAACCCTTTGGTTTTCAGGCTTGTGCTCAGTCTACTGAGCTACACTAGACAGGGCCTAAAATAAGCACATTTAAATCATTTTGTTAATTAAAATTAGATAAATAGATATGCATATAAACATCTTAACCACTTAATGTAGCATATCTGTATATGATTCACATTTATTCATACTTATAAAGATGTTTACTTGTGGTAAGAACACATTTTAGAGTCATCTTTTTTGCCCATTTTAATTAAGTTTGTCTTTGACAGAAGAACTCTCATTAAAGCCAATATTACTAGTTTCCTGCCATTTGCCATGCATGATTCAATAGAAATTTCTTCATTTTTATCAGAATATCATAGTAATGGACAACAAGGTGGGGATTGACTGAGGGAGCATGGGATGAGCAGGTCAGGGGAGAGCAATGGGGGAACTTGGGACAACTGTAATTGAACAACACTAATAAATAAATAAATATCTTAGCTAAAATATGTGTTGTAACACTCTAATCCTATGATTTAAAAATCTAAATCACTTAACCGAGAATTCCACACTGTTCTTTAACTAGCATTGTTTTTTCCCAAATATAATTGTCCCTCTTCAAAAAAATAGTCTCATAGACAAGTCTTCTATTTCCTAATGAGTCCTATTGAAATCCAATGTCCAAATCTTTGTTAACACTATTCTTTCTACATAGGATACCTTTCTTATTTTACAAAATAACTATAGAAACTTCAAAGAAAAAAATATTTGATTTTAAACAAGATACTAATACTACATAAACATTGATGTAGCTATGTGAGAAAAAGAAAATTTCTCAACTTGCTTGACTGCAATTTCATACTCAATTAAAATGTCATCAGTATACATTTAAACATGAACAAACTTAACATATATGGTATCTCATATAGTCTATATGTGGTAAAGGTATACATTTATAAATGATAGTATAATTGTAGACTAAACTATACTTTCAGAACCCTAGATACAAACTTACCTCATTTAATAATTTATTTGCCCAACTATTCCATTAAATCTTTTCTTGAGATCACCAATCACCTCTATCCTGCCAAGTCCAGTCAAAATTTTTCAATTCTTACCATAGTTTTCTCCCAACAGGAATTGGCACTGTTGACAGTGGAACCCACCTTCCTTTTTAAAATGCTCTTCTTTGGTTTCTGTCCCATCACAGCCCTCGTTTTAGTCCCACCTCAGTAATTAATCTCTTTCAGTCTTTGTTATTTTTCTCCTGTTCTAAATACCAAATATGTCAGGCCTTCATCCAGAGTCCTAGATGCTTATCTCTCTACTATCTCCCAAGGTAAACCTTATTCAATCATATTTTAAACCACAGGATACATGATTACTAGCACACGCAAATCTCTAAGCAGATAGCTATTAGGCATCATCTGAAACCTAAAACATCCCAAACAGTTATTTCTCTTTCCTCATACATTTCCTTTTATAATCTTCTCAATTCAGGTAAAAATATAAACCTATAATTTGTTCTTTTAGATAAATAAAATACAAAATAACTCAGCATAAAAACTACATGAATCACTTTTATACTTCTGGCTTGCAGAACTGTAAGTGGGTAAATTTGTGTTGTTTTAAACAAACAAAATGGTGGTAAGTTATCACAGAAGCAATAGGAATATAAAGATTTTAAGGAAAATCATCTCACAGAGTAAAAAACATATTAAAATATATTCTGCCTCTGTGATTCACCTATACTTATTCATTAATATGAGTGCTCATCTAATACCTACCAGACAACTGAAAAAATATGAAAAAGAAGCTTCAACAATAACAAACTGGTTATACCACTCTGGAGAAGATAGAGTGAACCATAGCAAAGGAAAATATAAATGTTCTAATTGATAAGTTAAAAAGTATGAGAATCCACTGAATTCTTAAAGAAAAAATACTCTGTTTTCTTCCTTAAAACAACAATTAGATAAAGAAACAGTAGGAAAAAGAAGGAAAAAAACAGAAATTATATAAAGGCTTATGGAATTAATAATAAGAAAATCTCAGTGCAAATATTCATTGTTAGAATAAGTACAAATACAGACTAAAGAAGGATACTGATGCAAGTATTAAGACACCTTCCTAGAATGGATGGTATTAAATAAAGATGAAGTCTGGCATCAGATTGTCAGGATACAAATATGGCTCCAACACAATACTGGTATGAATTTGGACAAATTATTAAATCCTTCTAATTCTTGTTTCTTCATATGTAGATTGGGGATATTAGTGGCAACACATTCAATGAGATATTTTGAGGATTTTAAAAACTATCAAATAAAGATCAATTAGTGCAATGCTTGGGAATTAATATAAAAAGTAACAGAGGTTGTGGTGTGCAGCAGCCTCTCTCTTGTTACGTATACAACTTAGCACTTACATATCCTACCCACTTGCAAAGAATTTGCAGAGGATGTCACTATTCTAGAATATGACCTATAAAAGAAACATATTTCCTGCTGCTAGACTTTCAAGAACCACTCTCATATTAAAAAGTGTAGTACATTCCCAAACCTGAAGGAACGAACAATCAGTTACTACCAAACTTGAGAAAAATCAGCAACAGCTAACAGAAGAATCAGGGTGAACTAAAAGATGAACTGGTCCAGGGAGAAAGAAATATAATACAGAAAAAGAAAGTCAAAATTTTCCAATAAGAATTTCTGAAATTTGAAGCTATGTTGCACCCATTACAACATAAAACATTGCAGTGAAAAACAAACTGAAAGCAAAACAAGAAAAAAGTTGGATATTAACATAGTGTTCCTTAACTATTTAGCAGACCATATGAAAAACATGCTGAGAAACTTTAAACATGTAGAACATGGAAAGAGATAAAATTCCTGTTACTCATGATTTCTAAAAAGTCAAACAATTATTGAAAAGAAGTTTGAGAAAAGAAAAACTAAGTCAGAAAAATAATGATCAAATAATTATTCTCTTGCCAATGCATAGACCCAAAGAAATGAACAAGCAACCCTGGCTCATGTAACTTAGTGGATTGAGTGCGGACCTGAGAACCAAAGAGTTGCTGGTTCAATTCCCAGTCAGGGCACATGCCTGGGTTGTGGGCCAGGTCCTCAGTAGGGGATGTGCAAGAGGTAACCACACATTGATGTTTCTCTCCCTCTCATTCTCCCTCCCTTCCCCTTTCTCTAAAAATAAATAAATAAAATCTTCAAAAAAAAAAAAAAGAAACACACAAGTAGAAGTTTGCAGTACAGAAGGGAAAAAAGTTTTTGACCCCTCCAAAAAAACCCTCAACTCCCCAGTGGCAGATGGGTCACAGATTATATAAGACAAAATCACAAGTCATTGTGGGTTAAGGGACAGAGGTCATGCTGGGAGCTGACTGATTGGAGGAAAGGTAAGGGTAATCATTCCTTCATGTCTTGAGGAAATTTCTGAGGTCTTTTCCACTGTCCCTTTGTCCAATCCCATGATAAAGTAGACAAGGGGTCGTAACACCTTTGGACTCAGGAGCTGAAACATAACTTAGTTTAAGATATTATTTTTAGCCTGCCAGAGGTCCAGACCATTAGGCAGGTTCCATCTACTGTCTTCTGCTGCCTCTGTGGTACTGAAAATCCAGGAGCAAGGCTAAGTCTCTGGGGGCGGGGTGTGTATGTGTTTATACGGTGTGGCGGGGTAACACCTGCTTCAGTGTGGTTGGTAGGGTAATAATATGGGTGTAACAATGTACAGTTTTAATTTGAACATTTCACCTAAGAAGTCATGTGGTGTGCTTGGGTGTGATATTGTTATGTTACAGAATTACATGCTTATGATTTTGTAATAAGAGATTTTGTAATAAAAAAGGGGTGATATTTGTGCCGGACCATATTTCTGGAAAGCTGATGATTATTTAGCTGAAACACTCCCCTAAGATTCTCCCGCTCAGAATCAAGGGATTAAACTCAACTCTGCTGAAACAAAAGTCATAATTTTAAGTACTGAAATGAGTTGCTGGAAAGCACTGGAGGACGTTAATAAGGAAACTGGTCAGTGTATTGATGTTGGCTCCATCCTCCCACAGAGACTAGAGATATGGATCCTGTTTCCTGATGATCTTATTTCAAAGAAACGACTCCTGGGTCCTTGAAAAAGACTCTGTGTTGTAAAACTGGCTTGTGGCTGGGGGAAGATTTATATCTTAAAGGAGTAAAGAAAAAATACATAAGCACACACACACATACATACATACGTACAGAGGGATACAACTTCTAGAGCTAGCATTTAAAGCAAAATTTAATCAATGTCAAAAGGGCCCTTGGTTTTACCAGCTCAAGTGACTAATTGCCTACATAAAAGCGATATATGGTTTTGCTAAAGGACAGTGATATAAAATTTTATATCAACAAGGAATCCAGCCATGTTATACAAACCATTTTCATGTTGTATGACTCAGAGACTAAGAAATGCTTGGTGTCATCTTCCTTATCTAGATGCAGAGCAAAATCCATTCCATACTATTAAGTTGAGGTATCAGAAAAATAAGTTTAAGAATAGTATTTAAACTTAAAAAGTAACAAATGGAAGAATTGAAAATATTACAAAAATAAGAGTCAGAGGGCAGTGAAATGAAAATATGAATGAACTAAATTTCTCATTTTTGTGGTGGATAATCAATAAATTCTTTTTAAAGTTAAATCAAGGAAGAATTTATAAGCAGAGTATATACAATTCTCAAACTAGGCATATTTTCAAAGGCTTAATCAACAAGATTTTTCTTAGTTCAATGCATGCCTTTCTTCTAGGAATCATTTTATTTCTCATGCACTGTTTTAATCTTTTTCTGCAAAACACAGAGGTCTACAATCTTCTCAAATTATTTATTCAAAAGTTTCTTTTGAATGATGTAGACTCTAGTGAGACAAATAGATTCTTTTTACAAAGAAATAATAAAATACATATCCCTTAGCACATGAACATGAAGTAAACATTTATGATCCTTAAACTTATTTTCTCAACTTCAGAGGAGTTCTCTCATGAGTCCTAATTAGTTCCCACTCATTCAATAACTGCTGAGGGCCTACTATATGCCTGACACTTTTCTAAGAAGTGGAAATGAAAAAAATTAAAAACAACCATGATTAGTATTCTTGTGCTACGTACATTCAAGTGGGGTCAATAGAAAATAAAGACATGCAGAAGGAGAAGTGTATAAATGCTCTGAAGATTAATAACATGGAGTTATGAGTTATTAGGAACAATAATTGGGGATCAGGGACTCTATTAAGTAGGATATTAATAAGGTTCTTTTTGAGGTGGTGGCATAATTATAAACAAAATATAAGTGGTAAGAGAGAGTCACTTATTGAAAGACCTGCAGAAAGAGAATTTAATATAGAGAACAGTAGATGTAAAAGCCATGAGACAGTACAGAGCCTTGGTATACAATGAGTAAAAACAGATGAGTTTAGTGAATGAAAACACCATAGTTAGAGGTGACATTACATAGAGAAGGAGACCATATAATAGTTGGAATTGGAAGGCAGTGATTTTAAAGGCAATTAAATGCATTTTTAACTAGTGAAGCAAGTTGCTTTGGATTGTCAAAAGTCCACTTTGGTTGCACTATGAAGAGTGCATTTCTGTGTGCAAGAATACAACCCAGAAAACTAGAGGATCATATTCAAGGCAAGAGCAGATGGTGCTTTGGACTAAAGTGACATTAGTGGCATTAGTAAGAAGTGCATAGTGATAAACCTGTGAGTAAGGCCAACAAGGCATATTTTATTATTCCTAATGAGTTACTATCATATTCTTATACCAATAAAATCATGTTATTTTGAATATTTGCACAGGACAGAAAGAATATAAAACACTTTAAATTATCCTGACTCAATTTTTGTTTTGTGTGTGTCTGGTGTGTTGTATTTAGTGGCTTATAATGAAAGTAAAATTAAGTTATAGAAGGTACAAAGTTTTTGGCAATAAAGATTTTCCACAACAAATATGCATTTGCTTTATTCCTTCATTAATATACTGTATTACTTTTTCCATAATTGCAAACACTTTAAGTTAAAAAATGAATACAATACCAATCATAATAATGAAATAATTTTAAACAGATTTCAGGAGATTCTCCTGAATTATCAAGGGTATAAGTACCTTAAATTAGTCACTGGTTTATTAACACATGCAGTTTTCACTTATACATCAAATAGAAAAGCAAATAGTGTTTTTGCCACAAGTAGGCATTATCTTATAAAAAGACATAATTTTTGGATGAGATGATCCCTAAAAATGTAGAACATGCTTCCCCTGCCCTCATGATACAACCCAGGTCAGCTTGTCAAAGTCTTTTTATTAAAATTCATGAATATACCCTTGAATGTATACCAAGAGAGCTCATATAGCTAATCTGGAATATGCTGTAACCTCCTTCAGGCTTGATAAGGGTAGAGCCTGTGTTTTATTCTATGTTGTAACAGCAGGGTCTGAGAACACCTGCTGCAGTATAAACACTGTTTGTTAAAAGGAAATTAATTGAACTCTACATAACCATTGTTCATCACATTGTCACTGTGGGTAAATATACCCCAACATCTAAGTAATTATCTAGACAAAGCCACCTGCCAGTCTCTGCCTTCTTGGTCGTATTCAGCTACAGGCACTAAAGCTTGGCAATGCTAATTCTTGAATCAAATTAAACTAAACCTGACAGTGTGCTAAGAACCTTAGATTTACAAGTAGAATCTACACATATCTTCATGTAAACCCCCTATTAAGTTTACCTAAAGGAGCTTCTGAGAATCTGGGCTGCCTTTAAGGGATAGACTTATTTTCATTACTTTTACAGTTAGCTCAATTCATGTAATCATGAATTATCACTTCCAAAATGCTATAACAATATGCTCTGTATCATCCTACCTCCCATAATCTGAGGAATAGAGCTATGCCCTCATTTGTTTTACTTAATGATGTTCCATGTCATCCCAGTTCTTATTCTATAGAGTTTCATATGCCATATAGAATCACAACATCCAATTCTGAGCACTGCTACTCTTTCTGACATATTGAGTGTTCGTGTTGACCCATACTCATCCTTTCCACCTATCTTTGGATACTAGGAAATGGACAGTTACTAGATTATACTCCCTGTGATTACACTTTTCCTAAATTCTGTTCCACAAAATAATACCATTTAAACATTTAAGTATATAACATTCCATAAATCAATCACAGTGATTCCAGAGGAAATATATGTTCTGGATCATAGTGACATAGAATTTGATATCAACATGAATAAAAATACTATTCAATGTGTATTGTGCAGGTACTAAATCTCTAGGAAAATACTTGTCAAATTTTAATGTGCAGACCATTCAAATGGGGTGCTAATGAAAATGTACTAGATCTCACTCGCAGAGATAATGATGAAATAGAATTGTTTAATCCAATACTCCACATATTTATAATACCCCAAACTCTGATTCAGGTAACCATGAGACATAGATAGACTATTCAATCTGCAGATGTAAATTGTGGAAAATTTTTCAGCCACTACCACTTGGTTGAGACCAGAATTCAAATTACCCATGTCTTCCTTCACATTAATTCCTCCAAGTTCAAGATGTATTTCTTATCTAGTAATATCTTTACACTGAACCACATTTAAGCTAAATGAGTATGTCTACAATTTAAGAAAAACACTTTAGGAAAACTGATTTGTGTTCCATCCATGAATATTCCAACTTTTTTAGAGTGTTATATATCATGTGTGTTTATGATAAATTATGATAACTTGAATCTGAGGAAATGTGGAATATGAACCAACAGATGCTATTATCTGAACAAGTGATAAATTAACTTGTGTACCCAGTATTTTCTTCTCAAATGTGATTCATAGCCTTTCAAGAGGAAACAAAGAGTGCCATTCTTCCAAACTAGATTATACTATTAATATAATAAATTATCACTTTTACAGAGGATATCACTAGAAATGTGAATCATTATTTAATCATATGAATAAGTACACATTTGCATAAGTAATGGAGGAATGAAAAAATCCAACAGCAGCAGGCATCGACAACAAAATCTTGTTTCTTTTACTTAAATTGCTTAAGTTACATGCACAGAGACATATTTTTCAAATATTGATGCCAGAGTTAATGGTGTATTTAGAATGTAGCTAGAAAGAAATATTTTAAAATTTTCAAAATAACAGAAAAGCTTGCTCCCAAGTTGCTATTTATATTTTGATTGTCATTTACATTAAATGATATTTCTTCACATCCTCATTTTATGTCAATAAACTTCTACCAAGACTTTCAGAAGACACCACTGTGGCATAATTTAGTTATACACGCTTAGATTCAAAGTAATACCTGAATCCTTTTTTTCCTTTTTGCTCAATCCCTCCACCCCCTAACTTTTCCTGGACAACAGTGAGGTGATTGTTGTAGGGAGGGGGGTGTAAAGGGACTCAATGGTAATGAAAAAATAGAATAAAGATTATATTTTTAAAAAATCAAAGTAATATCTGAAGGTTTCCACCTACAAGATCTGCTTGCTTCTAATTATTGTATTAAAAGAACCTAGATATAATGTAGTAGATAGAATTAAGATGTCAGAACACTATAAGAAATGTAAATGCACGTCATGTTTTGCAAACCGTTAGTCAATTCATATATTACAATTGAAAAGATTTGTTATCATTAATAATCAAAAGATATCCTAAAACTCATTACTTCTTTCAATGGAGGAAAACATCAGGGAATAATATGTTTACTCTTCCCAAATTTCTATTATTTCAATTTCTTTTAAGTCTGTTGGTTTTCCATTTGAACTCACATACTGTTATAAAAACAATTGATTTTTTAAAAATACATAATTAGAAATTAATGACACAAAATATACCTTTGCCATTTGAGTACTTGATTTAGTACATTTATGTTTTACCAAGAGGCGTGCTCACCAACACTGAAAGTCTTGAACCAGATGGCTGCTAGCTGGCAGTGACACAGCTAGTGTGTGCCATGTGATACACTCTGCACTATAGAGCTGCCTGGATGCCAACACGGTGACATCAACAGGGGATCAGTGTTCACAGACTTTTACTATGAAATATCACACAAGTATGTTTAATAAACTTAAATTCTCTTTAGTCCATAGACAGAAAACATGTGATGAGAGAGAACCTTATTCTTTCTCTAGTATAGTAAGAATACCGGGCGTGATGCAAAATTCATCAAAAATCAAGTAGTAGAATATTCATTTAAAAACTGTATATAATTTTATTATCATATTAGCAACTGTGAAAAATCTTTTAAAGGGAGTCCAAGCTAGTATTAAAAATGAAACAATAACATGCAGTTCAGTAGTTTCTGAGTTTCGTGACAAATAAACAAGGCTCAGTGAAGGATTTTAAAATATTAAAACCTTTCCCTTCTCAAAGTTCAGGAAGATCAGTTGTCTCAAAGAACATGTATTACTTGTAATATCTAGAAAATATGAGTGTACATAACAGGAAAAAATACAGAGAGTATGAATAAGTAACAATGAACCTATCCATCAGCGGTTTTGGTTGCAAGCAATAAAAACCTTCTGGCTAACCTAAGTTTGAGTGGAAGTGTATGTTCACGTACATACCCCACCCCGACGCACACCTTCCCCAATACACATGCTACAGTTTTATTGAAGAATTCAGGAGATTCACATATCTGAGTGGAGGATAATGATCAAATTTGTAATAAATCCATGAATAAGGGTAATTTTAAAAGCAAAGAAGGGAGTAGATAAACCATCATCATTTACCAGAAACAATCCTACCTAGATGTTGCCCTCACTATTACAGGACACTAACATTAATTCACCATGCCACCAATGACCATATGTAAATACTAGCAGTCCTTTTATCTTTGTTTCATTCTCTCCACATTCAGACATCAAAGCAGAGTCACCTAACTGGCTGAATATGAGCCATGTGCAGAATCCCATACTACTAGAATTTGGAGAAGGAACGTTCTCCCCACTTTAACATCCATGGTAGCAGGCAGAGCTCTGTATCTCACCGATCACATAGACAATGGAGAATTTTCCTAAGTATAATTGGTGGTGAATTATAGACAGTCAAGGAAAACACCAAATTGCTTATATTCATTACAATATAAACTAGTTATGAAGAGAAAAGATGAGGGAGACAAAACTGCATGTTTTTTAAGCAAAGTTCACATAATATAAAATGAATCATCATTTTTTATTGTAGTAAGCACACAACATAAAATCTACCCCTTTCAACAAAATTTTGAATACACAATAAATTATTGTTAACTATAGGCACAATATTGTACATCAAATCTCTACAACTTATCATTTTAAATAACTTTAAAGTATTCTGGTCCATGACATTTTACATTCACAATGTTGTACAATCACCATCTTTGTCTAGTCTCAAAATATTTTCACTACTCTAAAAAAACCCCTATAGTCCTCAACTAGCTGCACTACATTCTACATTCCTAGGTCTTCACAACCACCAACACGCTCTTGACCACCATAGCTTTACTTATTCTGTAAAATACACATAATGAATTCATACAATATGTAACCCTTTGTGTCTGGCTTCTTTCACTTAACATGTTTTCAAAGATTACCCATGCTTAACATGTATTGATATGTCATCCCTTTTTATGTCTGAATATACCATTGCATGTATATATCACAATATATTCATTCATCCCTTGATGAATATTTGGGTTGTTTCCACATTTGGGTAGTTGTGAATATTGCTGCTATAAACAATCATGAAGAAGTATTTAACTACTTACTTTCATTTCTTTGAGAATATGCTGAGAAGTGGAATTTATGGGCCATATGGTAAATACATATTTAACTTTTTGAGAGATTGCCAAATTGTTTTCCACAATGGGGTTGAACTATTTGACACCCCCACCAGCAATGTAGGAAAGCTCAATTTTCTCCACATCTTCGCAACAACTTTGTATTTTCTGTGTTTTCTTATTATCTTAGCCTAGTGGGCATGAAGTGGTATAGCATTGTCATTTTAATTAAAACTCCCTAATGACTGCTAATGAACATCATTTTTATGTGCCTGTTGGCAACTTTATGTCTTATTTGGAGAAAGTTTATTCATGTACTTTTTCCATTCTTAAAAAATTGAATTGTTTATATTTTTGTTATTGAGTTTAAGAGTTCTTCATACATTCAGGATATTATACCTTATCAGATATATGATTTGCATAGTGTCATCCATCCTGTAGGTTGTCTTTTCACTTTTTTGATAATGTCCTTTGATACATAAAACTTAAAATTTGATCATTTGATTATCCTATTTTTTTCTGCTTATACTTTAGTTGTCATATCCTAGTAGTCATTGTGAAATCCAATGTCATGAACTTTTCCCCTATGCTTTCTAAGAGTTTTACCACTTTAATACATCTGTACAGATCTCTGATTCATTTTCAGTTAAGTTTTATACTTGGTGTAAGGTAAGAATCTAACTTTATTTTTGTATGTGGGTATAAAATTTTCCTATTACCTGTTAAAAAGACAATTCTTGTTGAACAGACTATATCCCCCACTTAATGGCCTTATCATTCTTGTTTAAATAAATTTTTCATTGATATATGGGTTTATTACTAAATTCTCAATTATATTTTAAAAGGCTGTATTCTAATTTTATGTCAGTATAATATTTTTTGATTATTGTAGCTTTGTAGGAAGTTTTGAAATCAGGAAATTGAGTTCTCCAATGTTGTTCTTAATTTTAACATTGTTCTAAATATTTAGGGCCCTTTGCAATTCTATATTAATATACAAATCAACTTCTCCAATTCTGGGGAAAAAAGGCTATTGGAACTTTCATTGGGACTGCATTCAATATGCAGATTGCCTTGGATAGCACTGCCATTTTAGTAGTATTAAGTTTTCCAATCCATGCATATAGGCTTTCTTTCCATTTATTTTGATCTTCTTTCATTTCTTCCAGCAATGTTTTGTAGTTTGCAGTGTATATATCCTTCTCTGCCTTGCTTAAATTTCTTCCTAGATATTCTTTTGAATGATATAGTAAAATGAATAATTTTTTAATTTCCTTCTTACATTATTAATTGCTGACATATAAAAACACAAGTGACTCTGTTGCTTTTATACACCACAACGTTGCTTAAGTCATTGAAACAAACCTAAAGATTTAAAAAAATTCTTTTAGATTCTGTTTTGATAGGATCATGCATCATGTCATCTATGAATTCAGATAGTTTTGCTTCTTTCTTATCAGTCTGGATGCCTTGTCTTTTTACTGCCTGGCTTTCACTTGCCCATCCATTATTCTGGCTGGAATTTCCAGTACAAAGCTGACCAGTAGTAGTAAAAGTGAGTATTGTGTCTTATTCCTTATTCCTTTTCTCTTTCTTGGAAGACATGTAAGTCTGTCATTATTTCATTATTGAAATGATATGAGCTGTGGGTTTTTCAAATATTCCCTTTAGCACATTGAGGAAGTTCCCTTCTAATATTAGATTTCTGAGTGTTTTCTTTCATGTCAGTGTGTTGAATTTCCACAGATGTTTTATTTCTGCCCCAAAGGAGATGATCATGGGAGTTTTTTTCTCTCCATGGTCTATTAAAGTGGTATACTGGTATCTTACATTTACTAATTGTCTAATATCAAAACAGTCTTGCATTCTCATAATAAATCCCTCTTAACCATGGCCTATAATTTTTGTAACATGTTGCTGAATTTGGTTTGCCAGAATTTTGTGTAGGAGTTCTGCATCTATACTTATAAAGGATTATGGTCCATAGTTTTCTCTTCTTGTGGTGACTATCATTGGCTTTTGTATCAGGGTACTGCTGCCCTCATAGAATGAATTAGAAAGTGGTCTCTCGTATTTTTAGGAATAGTGTGAAAATAACTGGCATTAATTCTAAATGTTGACAGAATTCACCAGTAAAGTCACCTGACCCTGCACTTTTCTTTGTTGGAAGGTTTTCAATAACTGACACAATCTTTACTTGTTATAGGTCTTCTCGGATTCCTATTTCATCTTGAGTCAATTGTGATATTTTGTGTATTTCTAGAAATTTACCTACTTCATCTATGTTATTTAACATGCTGGCACACAATTGTTCATTTCCTTTTAATCATTTTTACTTCTGCAGGGCCAGTGTTAATGACCCCATCTTCTGGTTTTAATTTGCATCTTTGCTATTTTTGTCCTCAGTCTCCATACCAGAAGTTTTGTTCATTATGTTGATCTTTTCAAAGAACAATTCGGTTTTGTTATCTTTATTGTTTTCTACATTCTGTTTCCCTTGTCTCTGATCTGATTTTTATTATTTCTTTCATCTTGCTAGCTTTCAGTTTAATTTGTTCTTCTTTTTCTAGTTCTTCAAAAGTAATATTAGGTTATTGGTTTAAACATTTTTCTAATTTTAAATTTAGGCATTCACAGCTGCATTGAATTCTGAGCCTTCCCTCTGCCTCACCCAACACGGTTTGGCACGCTGTTTGTTTGACTTCAGTCATTGCAATGCATCTTCAAAAAAAGAATTTGTTGAAAACGCCATAAAAAAATCTTCCTTGTGAAATCAGAAATTTCTTCTTTGAACTTTAGAATTTTTAGAGTATGATGTTTAATTTCTAAATGTTTAGGAATGATCCATAATCCTTCTTTTATTGATTTAAAGTTATAAATATATGTCTTTATTTCTTATGATCAGAGAAAATATTTTCATGGTTTGAATTTTTCAAAAAATTATTGGGACTTGTTTTATAGCCTAATATATATCTTTCTCAAAGTGTTCCATATGCACTTGTGTGTTCTTCTATTTTGAGTGAAGAGAAATGTAGATGTCTTGTAAGACTAGTTGGTTCATGGTGCTTTTAAATTCTCAATTATTCATTGTTATTCTGTCTAGATAGTCTTTCTACTGTTGAAAGTAGATTATTAAACTCTCCAACTATTTTTATATAACATTCTATTTTATCTCCCTTCAATTCTATCAATTTTTCTTCACATTGATTGATAGATTGATTGGTTGATTGATTTTAGAGAGAGAGGGAGAAGAAGGGAAGAGAAAGAGAGATAGAGAAGCATAGCTTTGTTGTTCTACTTATTTAGGCATTCATTGGTTGCTTTTTGTATGTTCCCTGGTTGCTTTTTGTATGTTCCCAAAGCCACAACCTTGGTATCAGGACAATACTCTAACCAACTGAGCTATCTGGTCATGGCACTTCACATATTTTGAGGCTCTTTTATTTGGTACATATATTTTTACAACTGTTTTTTGCTGCTTAAGCTGTTGGTAATTTTTAAGCATCAAAGGAAACTAATATAGTATATAATCTCAACCTTGTCCAAAATAGTGACTTTATTGACTACTGACTAGTGAATAATGACTATGTTCTTTAACCTATCTGAAATTCAGGTCCATCTCAACAAATTAGGGTGACTGTATTACATTTATATTACATATATAAGAGGTATAATAAATGAAGATTCTCAATACAGTTGAGTCACTTAGTAAATACACAATTAATAAACATTAAATATAATTTCAATGCTTATAATTAGAAATACTGGTAAAAGTACAATTTATTCTAGAAGCTTTGCCATCTAATATAAAACACTTTAATTGGCCCTCCAGATAATAATTTTCTCAGTACAAATGCATGTTACAAATTACAGTTTTCTTGGACTACATAATTTCTGTGTAGATTAAAACCAAGCAGCAAATTCAAGGACAAAGACGAAACTACAGTAGAGTGCAGGTACATTAGGTAAATGTTAGACTAGGTGTATAAGATGGTTAATTTTATATAGCAATTTGACTGAGCTAAGAAATGTCCAGAGAGCTGGCAACACATTATTTGTGGTGATATCTGTGAGAGTGTCTCTTGAAGAGGTTAGTACTTGAATCAGCAGGCTGAGTAAGGAAAATCCACCTTCACCTTTGTGAGTGGCCATCATCCAATTTGTGGGAACCGACGTAGAACAAAAAAGCAGAGGAAGTGGACTCTCACTGTTTGAGCTGAAACATATCCATCCATTTTTCTCTTGCCCTTGAACATTGATGCTTCTGATATATGATGACCTTTCAGACTCAGACCAGGATATACAGATATCATTGGCCCCAAGATTCTCAGGCCTTTGAACCCTGGCTGAATTATACCACCAGCTTTCCTGATTCTTCAGCTTTCAGACAGCAGATCATGGAACTTTTGAGCCACCATAACCAGGTAAGCCAATTTCTATGATGAATTTTTTTATCTTGGATGTATCCTATTGGCTTTATTTTTGAGGAGAAAATTGGCTATAACAATGTGAGTCACATAGACCCATTCTTTGGTTCAGATTTGGTATTTAAGTGTGCATATATAATTGGTATGTCTTCCAGATGAATTGACTCTGTTATGCTTAGACTATTTTCTTCTTTGTCCATAGAAATATTTATTGTCTTAAAGTCTATTTTGTCTAATATTCTTATAGCTACTCTAGCTCTTATATGGTTACTATTTTATGTTATATATTTTCCATCCTTTAACTTTCTTTTTTATTTAATCAAATTCATTGGAGTGTCCTTGGCTAATAATGTTATGTAAGTTTCAGGTGTATTATTCTATAACATATAATTGTATATTGCATTGTGTGCTCACCACCCAGAGTCAAGTTTCTCTCTGTCTTTTATTTTTTCAATCTACTTGTGTTTTTGAAACTAATGTGTGTCTTTTGTTTTCATCCATTCTGAACATCTCTGATTTGAGTCTTTATTATTTAACTCTATATCCATTTTATTCTGTGTATTTTGAAAAGAATAACTTAGGAAGCAAATGAAGTATTTGTTTTATGAGGTGGTAGTGGTGATGGATGTAAGAGTAGGTAGGTCTAAAACCTGTGACCTTGTTACTAGAAAGTAAATTTGATGATATACATGTTCTGGCATGAACCATATATTGTTTGCTTTGTGCCTCTTATTCACACTTAACAAAATTATATATATATGGAGTGTTGGGTTTTTAAGTTTCCAAAATCACATGAGTCCCTATATGCTATGAAGGATTAAGTCATACATCCCTTTCTTTTTTCCCCTTTTTTTAATTTTAATTGTTCAAGTAGAGTTTTCTGCCTTTTACTCCAATCTGAGCCCACCCCCCCAGCCCTCCCCACCTCCCTCCCATTTCCAACCCCCTAGTTTTTGTCCATGTGTCCTTTATACTTGTTCTTGTAAACCCTTCCCCTTTCCCCCTGAAATCCCCTCCCCTCTCCCCTCTGGTCACTGTCAGCCTGTTCTCTATTTCAGTGTCTTTGGTTATATTTTGCTTGCTTGTTTTGTTGATTAGGTTCCTGTTAAAGGTGAGATCATATGGTATTTGTCTTTCACTGCCTGGCTTATTTTGCTTAGCATAATGCTTTCCAGCCCATCAATAAATAAATGGATCAAAAAACCATGGTACATTCACACAATGGAATTCTATGCAGCAGAAAGAAAGAAGGAGCTCCTACTCTTTGCGACAGCATGGATGGAACATACATCCTTTTCTAATACCATCTTTGGAACAAGGCCTATTTATCAGCAACACCTAATAGTGAAGTAACCTATTCCAACATAAAGAATCATATTTTGAAAATGACTTAATTTCATTCTGTATAGGTTTTATCTGCTTGTAGCACACAATGAATTAAAAATGTGTGCTCTTGATATGAAATACTTAAATTCTTCATTGCTTTTCTTTTCACTTTGTACCTCTGTGGGAATAGCTAACCATACAAAGTACATTTAACATTTCAGTGTGAAACACATAATTTACTTAACAGAATTTTCATGAGCTTCAAACAAGATAAATATTGGAATATCTGAAGTCAAAGTGTACTAACAAATTTCAGCTTTCATTTCCAACTTACAGATTTTTACTTTCAGTGGCAAAATCATTTTTAACTGAGTAATTAGCCACACACAGAGATAAAACTATACATTCCTGACTCCCTAGTGACTAAGTATGAGTATGAGAAAAAGTACTGGTTGTTGAGATGTAATTTTAAAATGTCTATGTGAAAGCTTCAAGAACATTTTCTTATAAGACTGAATCATTTGCGTATCCCTGCATCTCCTTCATTCTCCCAGGAATTTACTGTTACAGATGATAACACAAGTATATCTTGAATGTTATTTGAGAATGAGAGTCAAACCCTTGCTATCCAGAATCATAATGCTGGAACATAAAATCTTGAGAACTATGTGTAATAACTTTGTCACTCCAAATATATCACCTTCATATCTTTATACAGAAGAAAAGCAAGCTTTGATCTTGGTTAATCTTCTATACTTGGAGCCTTTGGTATATGCAATTAAACCTAATTCCCATTTTCAGATCTCCTCTCGTGATAACAGTACAAAATCATCTGTCCTCCTTTTTATTTCCTATTATTTTATCACTAATTGGAATGGCACAAACTAGTATTTGCAAAGATCTAAATTTGCATTTTATTGGCTGATAGCATGTATGTATAATGAGCAAAATATAGCTATCATGAATGTATAAATGGGAGAAAAGCTATTCATCAAAAAGTGAGCACATTTTATCACCATCAATGAGAATAGTCAATACTCAACACTTAGTGCTTCAGCGACTTGCATATATGAAGACAGATGAGAATAGTACCTCCAAATATATATCGATGTCAAAAAATTCACAGAACACAGAAACTGCTCTAAATAATGAGAAACTTGTGCATGTAATGGCCTCAGCTGTCATTTGTATTGAGATTAGATGTATATTTGAAATAGGCAAGAGTTTCTAATCATGCATTGACAAATTCATTTGCACATAGAAATACTTAGAAATGCAGAGGTTATATTGATGTTATATCCATGAACTTAGTCTTTATGATGCATTCCAATGGATAAGAGAAAAAAACAACCTATTACTAATAGGAACCATTTTTCTGAGAAGAAAATGTTTATACTAAAGAAATAACATTTTAAAATGAACTTAAAATAACTTGTCCCTTACATAAACTCCTTATTTTTAATGGAATAAAATCTTAAAATTAGAATTAGTAGTTTTAATCTTTGTTTAAAAAGATTTTATTTATTTATTTTTAGAAAGAGGGGAAGGGAGGGAGAAAGAGAGAGAGAAACCTCAATGTGTGGTTGTCTCTCACGGGCCCCCTACTGGGGACCTGGCCTGCAACCCAGGCATATGCCCTGACTGGGACTTGAACCAGCCACCTTTTGGTTTGCAGGTCATGTTCAATCCACTGAGCTACATCAGCCAGGGAATATTTTCACTCTTAAATGAATTCTACTGATGATATGATTTTCATCAAAACTTGTGAGCGGAAAGTGGCAACTGTTCTGGACCCCCTGATATGAAAATGTATCTCAGAGGTGGGAGATTAAGCCCTCTAAGGATTCAGAGGCCTGTTACAGTGGTGAAGGTTTCAGATGTCCAGTCCCTGGGGGCATGCCAATATCAGAACATTTCATGCAAAATAAACTATCTACCTACACAGACTATCTACCCTCCCTCTAACACAAGTGATTAAAAGACCTATTTTGAAGCAAGCACATAACTCAGTTGGGGGTACAGCTCAGCTTATTTATCAGGTGTCTCACAGGGCTTAAAAGAGTGAGGTTCATCTCTGGAGAAAGTTTAGATTGTAGTAAAAAAATGGCCTGTCACTTAGACTATAAAACAACAAAATATTCTATGTTTCTGAAGTTACTTATGATGATAAGAATTGTCCATGTAATTTACATTCAATAAAAAGATTAAAATAAGCATATTCAGGGTATAATTTATTTTCTGGTTATATTTAGAATTCTAGATTATTGAAAACTTAATGCTGTAATTTAGCTAGAAACTAATTAGAATGCAATCAGCCCTCTGTAACTGAAATTTCCACATCCATGGATTCAACCAACCAGGGGTCAAACACATACAAAAATGTTACATTGTTGTTACCGTGTACCTTATATTTAGGCCAAGGATGGTTCCACCTATACCGAACATGTGCACACATTTTTCTTGTCATTAACTAGATATTATAACAACTATTTACAAAACATTTACATTGTATTTGGCATTATAAGTCATCTAGAGATTATTTAAAGTATACAGGAAGATTTCCCCAGGTTGAAATACTGGGCCTTTAATAAGGCACTGGAGCACAAGTGAATTTGTGCACCCGCAACAGTCCAGGAACCACTCCTCTGTGGCTACCTGGAGGCAACTGTTAATATACAAATAGATATAACGGCCTAATTTGAGTCAAAATCATATCAGTTTAGAAGTGGAAACAATTAGAGGCCCTCTTAACTGAACCTCTCATTTTAGAAGTGTAAAATTGAGGAACAATAGTATTTTACTTCATGTAAAAGAACACACTTGTAGAGTAAAAATTCTTGTTTACTTCTTTCTTCCCAAACCTCTGAATGTTGTTTTGCTACCACCCAGCTCCTTAGTGATAGATAATATGGTAAAATCCAGGCAATGGATACTGGGAAATCCATTCCATCTTTGTACTAAAAAAGTATCCTTTGAATGAAACAGAAGAATGTGACATTCCTAATTTAGAAAACAAAATATAAAATGCATGAATTGACATAATTCAACATCCTTTATATATTAATAATGCAGAAAGAAAATATTAATACCTTTGACAACAAAATGTAAATATAAACTTGACAGAAGTTGAAAGGAGAAAGCAAGGAAAAGAAGTATATTAATATGAATAAATGCAGGTTAATATTGCACAAATTTGCAAAAGTAACCTATATGTGGGAGCTGAGTAAATGAGGAATGATGCATGTGAAGGAAATCTTCAGCTAATGCCACCAAAATCAAAAAGACTAGTCAAAAATCGAATCTAGTTTCCGACAATCCATGACAGAAGAATCTGAGTGCAAGTTACAAGGAAGCCCAATGAGTCTCGAAAAGCCTGACTATGCTGTATCGATTGTCTGTATGATGAGAGTTACACACCATGAACTTGATAGCTTCTGATGCACCATGTCATAAGACAGGACCAGGATATTTGAACCCAGGCCTAATAAGATTTAAAGAACACAAGAGGTCATCCAGACCCAGTTGTCACTTATCATTTACTTTTATTACACTGACATGACACTAAGTCCACATCCATAGCTTTGCTGGGGTTAGGGGTGATTGCTATGACTATTTGACAGAGAGGAAAATTTCAAGGTCTTGTTCAGAGATAAGTTAGATTAAATGTTAGTAAAGCAGAAATTGAGGGCTACCATAAGACAACGGTGGTCTTGCAAGACATGCTTAAAGAAAATACTTCCAGTGATTAGATATTAAAGCAGTATGCACAGATATCAATTTGATGTGGAGAAAGACATGGCCTCATGTAGGAATATATTTAAAGATCTTGGGAAATATTCATTGAAATTGGAATATGTATTGGATACAAGGTGAAGAGGCATGTGAGTTGGCTCATGAGAGTGTGTACAAAGCATGTGAGTCTTTTGACTCACATAAATGCCCACTAGAAAGATGATAAAAGATAATAAATAAGAAGTGAGAATGACTTGTTCCATGGATGTCAGCCATTCTCTTTTTCTTTCCTGTCATATCAGCAGAAGCGTAATGGACCCATAGATAGAGTAGCCTGGGGACAGAGTATAGCATCTGCAAGGGCCCAACAAGTGTGACTGCCAATCACCAAGACTGATTGATCTATTGCTACTGCTGACTAAATAGTGAGCAAACAGATAAAGGACACCAGCCTGGTATATTGTCAGAGTTTAAGGAAAACAAATTACCATTTTGGAAAAGTTGATTAAACTGAATCCTTTCTACCCTAGAGAGGAAGTATCATGTCCTAATGGAGATCAATACATATTCCAGATATTGTTACTAACCATTCACAAGTCCTGGGCCAAAAACACTATTAGGTGCTCACAGAGTGTCTTATTTACTGATATGTTATTCTACATAAATAATATCACCTTAGACCAAGGAACTCACTTTTTGACAAAGGATGTGTAGCAGTACGTAATCAAAAAATCTTCTGATCAAATCACATAACAGGTTACTCAGAAACTTCTATCTTGATAATTATTATATAATTATCTTATTAGAATTATTTCTTTGATGCAGCTAATTTTCCAGCGTAGGGATATACTCCTGCCATTTGTGGTACTATATATGATACATACTTTGTATTAACAGCCATAAAATAATGCTGTGTTTGCAGGGAGAGAATGCAGGTCCAGGAAACAAAAGATGGAAGTAAGAGTGGTCTCTCTTTCGCCATTACTCCTGCTGACCCTCTCGGGAGTTTGTGCCTTTCATTCCTCAACTTCAGACTGAAGAATTAGAGGTCACATGTTTCCCAGAGGTATGGAAAGCTGCCTTGAAGGTCACAGATATGATTTACTGAAACTAAAGTTACAGGTGCCATGTGAATAATTTAGAATTCCCATGCTAGACAAAGAAATTAGCTACTGTTCTTGCAAGGGTAATTGATCCTAATTATCCTGAATAGATATGATTGTTGTGATATAATGAGAACTTTGAGTCCAGGGCAGAGAGAGGATTCACTTGGTGTTTACTTGTCTTGTTAATTATGAATGTATAATTGCAGCAAAACAACTTATTAGAAAACAAGAAATTTACTGAAGATCTTGAAGAAAGAAAATTTTCACAGAAACCAAGAGTTCAAATTCCTCAGGAATGAGGGCTTTGGTTGATTTACTTGACAAGTACATTATACCAAAGGAGTGATGACCTAGAAAGGATTGTCTAGAATGGGTGCTACAGACATGAGATCAATATTAAGGCATTGAGCACTGCAGTAATGGGCACTATTGCTTAACCATTATTCTTCCTGTTAAAGCTTATCTTTTTCTTAAAAAACTGTGACACAATACCACTTCATTAATGACAGTGAAGGATGGACACCAGCGATGCTATTACTACTCTCCCCACCCATATCTACTTAGCACTCACATGTGCCTTCTGACTAATGGGTTCTAAGCATGAATATAAGAAACTTTTTGATGACTTCTTAAAATTAAAGCTGTTTGCTCAGCATGCAAGCAAAGGAAGCCTCACTTTCTGGGAAATTCATTCATTCAAAAACAGCTCTGGAGAAGTTATGGACTGAGCAGTTTGGTAAATACCCTAGCTCCGGTAATCCTTGAGTAGGTAAACTCTGAGGCATGTTCAAAATATTTTTTAGGGTACCCTAGCAGAATTAAAATCCAGTTATTCACATCTGTAATCTGCTCAATAAAGCATCTTTTATTGGAATTCTCTCTCCCATTTCATTTTGCTGCTTCCTTATCATATCACCTCCCAAAGGAACTCTTTGGAGATCCAAGATGGTGGAGGAGTGAGTGGAAGTTTCACTAACCTCCTCCCAGGAACAATCTGGATTTACAATTAAGTTATAGAAGAATCATCCTGAATAACAAACTGAGCACTGACTGGAGAGAAGCTTTATAACTATAGACAGATGGAAGAAGCCCCATCACCACAACATAACTGGTAGGGAGTGCGGAGAAGATGCAAGAGGGCTGGCTGGGCTCCCACAGGAGGCAGCCAAAGTGCTGGAGGAATATTTAAGTGGCTGAGGGATCCCCCTGAGAAGTGTGAGGTCTAAACCCCAGCTGGGTTCCCCACCTACAGCACCAGAACTAGGAAAGGAACCCAGATAAGATCCAACTGTGAAAAGTAGTGGGGCTTCTGTCCACCAAGGAAGGGAAGGCTGGAGATACAGAGAGCCTCTTAAAGAGCCAACACACAAAATTCCATTGGCAGTCACTGACTCTGGACTCCAGTAGAGGGAGGACAGAGTGGACTAGAGATGCACAAGGAGAGTCAGGGGCTGGTGACTTTGGGGAGAGATGTTAAGGAAGAGCTGCCAGGATCTCTGCTGTGAGTCATTCCCCTACACTGCAGGAAGCATATTTCTCAGACAGAACAGTTCTCTCCAGGTGGCATCAGCCTGAAGGACAACAGTCCTGCCCACAGGAATCATTCTTGCTCCACCCTGCAGTGCTTAAACCAGGCTGCTGAGGACAGCTTGAAGCTATGTCATTGATTAAGTTTAACAACTAAGGCAGATTTCTGGGAGTTCTTGGATTTTAGTTGACCCTCCCCTGGGCCTGGTGCTGGTAAAAGCTGATGTTGGTGTGCAGCCTGTTCCTTTCTGCACACACACATGCCCAGGAGAGAGAGCCACATGCTGTGGATCACTGATAGCTCCAAACGTTGCACTGGGCCAGTTCCAAATAACCTTTTTACATTTAAATATCACTCGTTGTTTGTGTCTGGGAGATTAAAAATTAAGACAGAATTCATGCCCTCTCACTGACTAAAATCAATATCAATCCAATTGTACATCAAGCTTCCTCTTTGGACTGTTCCCTCCATGCTATGCATTTTGCCTTAATGCACCCAGCTCACAGTTGGATATTTATCTCCTGATGACTTGTAACACAAATTGGGGCACATAGCTTGACCTTTTCATCAACAAATATCTTGAATTATGCTTCTTTTGTTTAACATTTTTTCTGTTTCTCAAGATTACATCTCTTAATATTATCTACATAATCAATGATCAATAAATTCTTGCTGAATTTTATTAAATCTCCCAGTTGTTGTTGGAATTTTAGACAATCTGTCCCTTGTGCTTGCATCAGCCCATACTTCTAGTGTGATGAACTGATGTTCTAAATAGTCAATGAGGTCTAAGGCTAATGAGGACCGACTGGGGACAGCTGTACTGTATCTCTTCCGTCTTCCTTCAGATAATGCATTTGCGAATAGTTCCCGCAATGACACTCCACTCAAATATTGGTAGTGATTTGTAGGAACTAGATAATTCAACTCCCTAGGACAAAATCATGTGATAAAGATTAATATATGAATTAACATATTAAAGGTATTTATGTTTAAAGTAAAATGTCGGTGTGTATGTGCATGTGCATATGCTTCTGTGTGTGTGCTCCTTCTTTTATTTTACATGACCATGTTCTCAGACCAGTGGAAAACTAGAAGCACATATTCCAGTGACGTGCTGTATTCCTAGGAATCCAAGTGGGTACTCCTGGGAAGTATTTCTTGTAATCCAATTGAAGCCTTTATTCCAGTCACCTATCTGAGAAATTTTCTGTTCTGACAATATACTGCAAAAGATAAAAGAACAATTTATTTTGTCACTCTGTTGCAGAATGTATACTATAATTAGTAACCTTATACAAAATCAAAGATAGTTTTCTTACAGTTGAAATTAGTAAAATCAAATAATGTATTTCCTGCTAATGTTGATATTTAAATTCCTATTGCTTTGACTTTCCTTGTTAGAAGGAGAGCATAGATACCTTCTATTGTTTTATATTTCATACATCTGTGTTTTCCACTTGATAGTAAGTGCTTTAATAATGCTTGTCTACCTAGATATACACACATATATACATACAGATTTTTGCACAAATGATATGTAAATGTGTGTATACAATACATAAAATACACACATATATATTTTTATATGTCTTGCATTTGGCATAGCACTTTCAATAGTCAATATGAAATTTTTGTTGAAATGAATTTTTTGTTTAACTATACCTCTGTATCCTTTGTATCTTCAAACACATTTTTCATTGGTTAGTTTTCTTTAAATGCTATCTTTTCCAACTAAAAGAAAATTGTGTCATTGATTCAGTTAGCCTAAAAGGAGGAGTGTGTGTGTGTCTATATTAGTTCATATAACAAACAAATCAAAGGGAGGATGATTACTGCTTGGTTTTATAAAAACATGACATCAGCAAATACCCAAACCCTTTGTATATTTCGGTTCTATCATTTTCAGGTCATAGGACTGACTTGTCCTCATTTAACCTGCCCTTATTTTCCAAGGATGTCTGTAGGAATTCTAGGTATCACATTCTCATGTTTTTATTCTTTCTGGAGGTGCCTGGATCAGGATGATTCATTGTGGTCATGACCAAGTTCTCTTTATTACTAATGTCATTGGGCATTTTTAATAAATTTATATCAAATATAATAAGAGTGTCAAAGGAAAGACTTTTACAGAAGCCCCTCAGTACTGGCCGCACTTCTTGTCTCATTACCCAGATCTGTGCCATTTGTGTACAGTTAGTAAGTCTGAAAGAGGAAGCAAACAACTGACATTGCCTTGGGCCCATCATGATTTACTCCTGAAGCTGGGCAGGAAGCCTGACAATAGCTTAACAAAAAAACAAAGAGAGCCACAATTCCATCTAGATTAGTGCTAACTGCTTTCAAAAAACTTCAAAGAGATAAAACTATTAGCAAAATAATTTATGTGTTTATGAGTAAGATGATCTAGTTTAACATTCTTCATATTACTGCCTTGCCTGTGTTTGAGTTTATGTATGAAAAATATCATTCATGTTCTTGGCTTGACTGAATAGCCTGTAAGTTTATCAGAATATTTATATCAATTCAGTTTTCTTTTGTGTATTTGAAAATAACTCTTCCCCATTTTATACATTTTTATATAGAGTAATATTTTCATAATTTAACATTAGACACCAATTAAATTTAGTGAAATCTCTTTATGTGTATTAGCTCATAATTTTTATTACTTTTCATTTTCCAGCTGTATTTGATCTCATAAGGCCAGAAGCATAATTTTGAGAAGGTATTTCATGTGTGCTCAAATTTTAGGCTTGTTTTTGCTCAATACATCCATTCCTATGATATGATTTCATATGGATTCTCCAACACATCATAGGCAGAGTGATACATCCCCTATTATGATAGAACTAATATTCACTACTACTCAATAGAAATAAGTGTACAGTTTCTTTTCTTATAGATAGTTAATTAAAATTTCTTGAACGGTATTCTCCTGCTAAACACACTTACTTTTGTGATATCCTCTGTTCATTTGTAAGGAACATTTTTTTAAATTTTAAATTATTATTTAGAAAGTTAGACCTCACCATTGATACTGCAGTCACTTTCAAAGGCATTAATTTATCAAATTTATTTTTAACACTAGCCATTTGTTGGGAAATGCACTGGTACACAAGGCAGATATATTCTGTCTCAGAGCTTACAGTCGAAGTGAGGAATATGCCATTCTTTTTCTTGCTAATCACTACATTGCTTCTTAGATATTTGGAACAAAAGCTTCAGGAAGAAAAAAGAAATTCAAAGGTTTCAGAATGTATAATACAATAGAAATAAAAGATGAAACAGGTTTCAATGACAAAAAATAATACCATTTAACATTTTAATGCATTTATAGCAAATATAATAGTAGTGTTTAAAGTTAAAATGTATTGGCATATATATTTTATTAGTTTGTTTAGAATCCTTTTAGTAGAAAAGCCACTTCCAAAAAAAAATATATTCTGAGTTAATAATCATTATATGAAATTGATCTTTAAGGCCCTGAGTTAGATAACATTCAGTAGTGATATTAAACTTCTAAGGTAGAAAAATATAAGTATATTACTTAGATGTGTGTTTGAGAAAATAGTTGCAAACACATTGCACTATCATTATAAAACTGGACTTTTAACCTCAGTAATGTGAAATTGGGGGTGCCATTCAACTTCCTTGGAGTTTAGTTTTATTGCTAGCAGAAGTCACACACTATCACTAGCCCTTTATATACTGGATCCAGCAGATGTAATGCCTGCTTGAGTGTGGTTGGTAGAGTAATCATATGGGTGTAATAATTTATAGTTTTAATTTGAACATATCACTTAAAATGTCATATGATGTGCTTGAGTGTGATATTGTTATGTTACAGAATTACATACTTATGATCTGTTAACAAAAACTTTTTAATAAAAAAGGGGCATTATTTATGCTGGACCCTGTATATTTCAATCCTCATAACATTATCTCCATTAAAGATGGGGAAATTTAGACCAGGCAGTTAAATAATGGAGGACGTGGAATTGAAATCTAGACTGCCTAGCTTTCCAAAACCCTATGCTCCTAACCACAACTTTATGTTACCTTTCTACATAAAAGAAATCTAGACTTTTATCTCTAGAGTTTCTTTCTCTTTCAAGAGTTAACAAAACAAACAAGCAAGCAAAATATAACCAGAGACATTGAAATAAAGAACAAACTGACAGTAACCAGAGGGGAAGAGGGAGGGGGATAATGGGGGAAAAAGGGGGAAAGTCATCCTTATACAAGGAACATGTATAAAGGACGTATGGAGAAAGCCAAAGGAGGGTAGGACTGAGGATGGAAGGTGGAGGTGGGTGGGAAGAGTGGTTGGAAGACAACTGTATTTAAAAAACAAAAAAAAAATAATAAAACTAAGTTCTTCTAACAAATATTTAAACGTATGAGTTTATGTTTATAATATTCTATCACTACTTTGGTTAAATGGATAATTGCTTCATAATGTTTCATGACCCTATTTAGTCAAATGTCCAAACCTCTTGATATATTTTTGATAAACTTTCTAAAATTTAAATTATTAATAGAGTTTTGACCTGGGAATAACTGGGGTATTCCAGAAGGGTCCCTGGAACACCTCAAATGATTATTTTTCTCTCCTTAAAAAGATAATTATCAGACTAATTTGGTTTATTTTGGTGTGTTGAAATTACATGGGAAGCAATGTCAAATAAAAAAATAATATTGAGCCAAAAAAAAAGAGTTAACAAACATAAGATGCACTTAGTTCAGATAGAAGTCAGCTTAAAAAGAAGCCACCAGCAGAAAAGAAACTTTGTGGCCAGGAAACTTATAAAATGTGAAACATTAATTATGAATACCATTATTTTATAAAATTATTACATGATATTTAAATTTTTAATTTCTGTGAAATGATTCTCAGACTGCAAATTAATAATCAAACAAACACAGATGAACTAGAATGGCACAATTCAGGTAAAGGTTTTAAAAACAATTATAACTGGAAACAAATTATTTATGTTCATGTATTTATTTTAGTATAACAAACCTTTTTTAATGCTCCAAAGTGATATGAACCTTGAAGGATAGTAGTTGTACTTTTAATATCAATTCACTGAGAAAATGTACAATGATGAAAATTACAATTTCTTATTTACTTATATTTTCAAGTTGTAATATTCATCAATCACAGTGACATTTGGATGCATTGAAAAGCCATGCCTATATATTAAAATGTACTCATTTGGTCAATAGGAAATTCTTATTTTCATAGATTTTATACACTCCACATGGTGATGTGTAAATTATTTATTTTAAATGTTAGGAGATATTCCACACTTTGATTGCATAGAGGAAAAGAATTCCCACTGTATTCCCCAGAAGCAAGAATTTTGTGACTTAAGAGCAATTTCACCTTCCCTGGGGATTTGGGAGAGGAAACTAACCATATCATATAAAATCCCTCTTATCTTTGCATTTTTAGATGTACTTACATACTAAAGGTACATTCTGTTTTTATTCAAAATGCATTCTCTGCTCTTAGGCATATGGTGAGCTGAGAGGGATGGGCCCCCTCTCTTGGAAAGAACATTGTATTTGTCCATTTGTGCCAGTGATTTGCGGATAAATTTGATTATAACCATAATGGTCAGCCCACTTGGCCACTCACATAAAGCCACATTTTTAAATTAGCTTTATCAGTAATTTGGTGACATTAGATCTCCATTCATCTGTCTTGTACCTGATTACTTACTAAATTCTAAGTTTTGGAAGATAAAAAGTAGTGTAATTTATTGCTCTTGTTAAGAAGTCTGTCATAACCCAATATTTCCAAACTGTAAATGTATCAAATATACACCTGAGGTAAGTACAATTCTTGATGAGCATTGATAGAGCTTTACATATGTACTATTTATAAACTCAGTATATTAAAAAGAACTTTCAACATATATTTAGTATAAACAAATTTTATGTATCATTTCAATTTTATTGTAGTTACATTTTATGTCCATAATAAATTCTAATATTATTTGAAGTTATTTAGAATTTAATATTTAGTAGATTAGATCCAAATACTCTTGTGCAAATATGGTCAAAGACCACATACTTGGAAATTACTTGATATAATTCACCCATGCTTTGGGAGGAAATAAGCAAAACAGAATTTAGACTCTTGGAAGAAACATCTACATGTAAATATTTTCAATTTTAAGACATTACCTTATAATTAAATTTAACTGTATAATATGTGAGTCAGCAACAAACAACTGAATACATTAATCATATTTTTGAAAAGGAATAATGTACCCTCTATCGAAGAAAGGGTCAATGGTTCTATCAGACAGGTGCGATGCATTTTTCTATAGTTATTTTGTATGAATAATAAAATTTAGTCTATTTTAACTAACTTCTAATTAAGGTCCCTAATTTTACTTTTCAAGCTTGTAGTTCTGACAAGCATGACAGCAGACGAAAGAAAGCTATTATATGTTAAATTGTTTACTGAACATAATTTTCATTGCTAAGGAAACAGCATTTCTTTTCCTTATAGGCCACATTTTCAGGGCCTTTATTTGTTTTTAAAAATTTTAACTCTAATCCAAATTATTTAAGAATTAAAAAGACATTCCACATATGAATCACATTCAACTGCAAAAAATCATCCTTGTATTTCATATGCACTTATAAATTCATAAATATATCATAGGTTTTAAAAGTGTATTTGAGTCCTTGTGTTTATAGTTTAAAAAATGTGATAATTAGTCCTCTATTATTGCTTTTTTTTTACTTTCTTTACCTTTATGTAATTTGTGAACTTTTAACATATTTTATTCATTTTAAAACATTTTTATTTTATTTATTTCCTTTTTGTGGTTTTTATTGGGGTGACACCAATTAACAAAATTAGACAGGTTTCAGGTTCACAATTCAATAACACATCATTTGTACACTGCATTAGGTTCACCACCTCTACCAAGTCAGTCCATCCACATTTATCTCTCCTGTACCCTCCTTCACCACCCTCTAAACACCTCCCCTCCATATCACCACATTGTTGTCCATGTCTGTGAGATTTTTCTCTTTTTTTCTTTTTTGCTCAATCTTTCCACACCCCTCACCCAACACCCACACTCTGGCAGTTGCCAGGCTGCTTTCTATTTATGAGTCTGTCATTATTTTGCTTGTTATTTCATTTTGTCCATTAGATTCTACATATGAATGAAATCATATGGTACTTGTCTTTCTATGACTGGCTTATTATACTTAGCATAATGTTCTCTAGGCCCTCCACACTGTTGCAAAATCTCAGGTTGTCCTCCTTTTTAGAGCTGAGTAGAATTCCATTGTGTACATGTACTATAGCGTTTTTATCCACTCATCGACCATTGGCACTTGGGCTGTTTCCAGATCTTGACGATTGTAAATAATGCTACAATGAACACAGGGGTACATGTATTCTTTCAAATTAGTGTTTTGGGTTTCTTCAAATAAATCTCAGAAGTGGAATATCTGGGTCATAAGGCAGTTCCTTTTTTAATTTTTGAGGTAACTCCATACTGCTTTCCACAGTGGCTGCACCAGTCAGCATTCCCTAAAGCATTTTTATTTTTAGTGTTTTACCAACATGTTGACTTACATATTTTAAATTTAAACCCAGTATAAAATCAAGTTTAGGCCTATGATTACAATTTTTTTAAACCCCAGAGAGGAGGACCGAAATTTTCTACAGGCATCAGTTTTTTGTTATATATTTATTTTCTCAGATTACCATATTTTCAGAACAAGTCTATGACTGCATGAACATGCAGAAACTTGTTTCTGCCCAGAATTTTTAGAACAAGATTATTCTGTATGCTTGGAATCACTGGTTACCACACCCTTCTTTAAACACTTTGTTCTTTATGCTTTGGGTAGTATTTTCTTCTTATTTAAATTTATAAATTTTTGCCTTATCAAGTTCTCTTGATTACCACTGACAGCCTGCCTAAATGTAGGTTTTATAAGGAAGCATTAAAATGCTAGCTCTATAATTCAGTGGTCACAGCTATTGCTACTACATACAAATTAAAGAACTGTGTAAGTGATACCCCATTACTGTTTCATGGGACACTCCTCATAGACAGTATAGGCATGAAAACACATACCCTTCCTCTGTAAAGGGGGAACACAGCTATTTTGAAGGGTGTAAATAACCAACATTCTATTGTGACAATATCAAGTGAAAATATCCTACATATCCACTAACACAGATTATATTTTTATATAATTCCTGACCTCCTGGGTTTTTTATTTTCTCATTCATGTGAGGGAATCAGTTTCTTCATTTTCAAATCATAGCTAAAACTACTTGTTATACAGATATATTAATTCACTCACTGTGGGTGTATGACTCCCCAATCATTTTCAATGGGCTGTTATTTTACAGGAAGCCCAAAGTGGCATAAGCTTTCTTTGGAATATAATAAAGAACAAGGAAAAAAGGGAACCCTAAATGACAGTGGACCTATCCGTAAGAGCTGGATAACTTTAAAGCATCCTCAAAAATATGTCCTCCATTTTAGCCAACATAATAAATAGGGAACCTTGTCCTGGAACATAAAGAACTAGCTTAAATTCCTGATTTTTGATCATTAGTCTTGGATTTTGTTTTGGCCAAACAGATGAAAGTTCACACCATTGCTAACACTTTATAATGAAAACTGTGTTCCACATTTTACTCAAATTTGATTTTTACCTCATTTGCCCTTTAACAAAAATTCTCACTGCAGACTCTGTTACTTTTCTTTTTATCATTTTTTGGCATAATAACCTGTATGTGATCCATTTTTGGCCCTTCAATTTATCCAATATATTAGGTTATATAAGAAATTTATGCCATGGCAAGATTGTTTAAGAATTACTATTATCACTTTCATTTATTTTGCTTACACATGATTCTACATTTTTCTACAAATATTTTGTACTTTCTGTTGGACTTCAAATATAAACTCTTTATGTGCAGAATTCCTGTGGCAAAGGAGAGACTGACTGCAGAGCTTTTTGCATCTCACACCCCTGGACAGGCCAGATGGCATTGGATTTTGCTGTAGAAATATCATAGCCCTCTACGTCCCACTACCTGGTGGTTCAAAATACCCCCAGCACTTTATCCTTAACCTGAAGAAGTAATATACATGAGGTTTGTCCAGAAAGTATCCAGACATGTGCTATGAAAAATAGAGGCATTTATTGAAGAAGATACAAAATACAAGAAACATTGTACATAGCACAATAACACCTCAGTCCCTTTCAAAATAGGCACTTTGGGACCTCACACAGTTCTCCCAATTGCCATCAGCTGCTCCGTCATATTTTCCTGCATCTCACTGATGATATGAAAGCTCTCCCCTTTCACAGGTGATTTTAGTTTCAGGAAAATCCAGAAGTCATAGGGCACCAGATCTGGGCTGTAAGCAGAGTGAGTCACCTGGGAGATTTGAAGCATCGCCAAAAATCTCTACAGGAGATGTGATGCATGAGTGGGCACATTGTCGTGATAAAACTGCCAATCACCAGTTTCTCATAGCTGCAGCTTTCTGAATCATCTGAATAGCTTTCACAGAAGAATGTTCAAACTTACTGTAAAATTTAATCAGATTCATTGTTCTACTCACTAAGTCATTTTGCATGAGATGGTCACACAGTACACATGCTCATTCAACAGCATCTACTGCCCCCGCTGACTGGTATAGTGAAGTCATCATTATTCATGCATGTGCATTCCAGTCCACCCTCCTTTGCTGACAGGTTACATCAATGTCATGCAAACCATTCTTATTATACTAACAATGGTTGGACTTTTTTTCCAGATGGAAATATATATATACACACACATAAACACACACACTCAGGATCCATCTATTGTTATTATAATATTGTTATTAGAAATAAAAATAAATTTTTCAACCATGAAACATTCAAGCTACCAATTCTCCATAGAGTTTATTTGTGATCCAGGCCTCTCATAATTTAGAAGAAAAAGATAAAACTGTGTGTTGCAAAGGATAAATTATAACTTTCGAATAAAAATGGTTAGAATATTTTTTCCACATTGACATCATGAATTTCAACCCCAATATAACACATAAATTATATTGAGGTTATACTTCATGGATTTTATTATTAGGCCTTTGATACTAAGTGAATCTTAAAGCTATTTAGTGTTGATAATCACCATTTTACAATATTGGTTTAACAATACTTCACATTAATTGGTAACTTATAGACCCCTCTTCTCTCTGTGTTTCTCTTTTAACTCTCACAGCATGAGGATGTGCATGTTGATTTTTTAAAGGACTATATTCACTGAATCTTAGTGATTTGCCTAAGACACTACAGCTTGTAAATGGTAAAACTGAGAGTAATATAAATTCCAAAATCAGTCTGTTTGTAATAATAATAAAGAACTATAAAGCCTTTAGAAGTGCATTTACCACAAAAAGTATAACACTTATATTAATGAAAATGTTAAGATTTTGATAGATCATAAAAGATGACCTGAATAAATATATAGAAAATGTTCCAAGAAGATTAAATAATTTATGTCTAGTTCTATGAGAGTCCAGTATACCCCATATTGCATTTACAATACTAATGACATTTATATAAGAATTTTAACATTTAAAAAGGAAAAAAATGACTTTATTTTTGGTAAATTTCCATCCCTATATCTTTTCTTTTGCTCTGTATGTTGTTTATTCTGCTATTTGTTTCTTCTTATTTCTCAGGTATTTAGTACATTCATGTTCTTCCAGTTTACAGACATCAAAGGACAGTGATATTTTGAACTCATTTACATTAATGAGTTTAACTTAACTGTTTCCCATGTATATCAATATTAAAAATTATTCTATTTTTCTCCAGCTTTATTGAGGTACAATTGACAAAACAGAGGGCAGTTACAACGTGGAGAGGATGGTATTCTAAAAATAAAAAAAACAGTGTCTTTTTGCTGGTAATATTTCTTAATAAGGATCAAAAAGTCCTCATTGCACTCCATAACTGAGCCATTAGGTAAATGGATATCTATAATAATCTTACACTTAATATTAGTGGAATCACAAATCCTCTTGATATTTTTATGACATTGTGGTATGAATATAGACAACTTATATATGACTTATAACATCATTTCAGTTACCATGCAAAAATAAAATTGTTAGTGTCAGGGATTGTAGTTAGTTTTGGAGCTGGGTAATGTTGGAGCTGGATAGTGTTGGGGCTGGATAGCCTCTTGAAATTTTGAATTGTCTTGTCTCAACAGTAAGTGCTATAATAGTCTATTGTTTTCTTGAAGAAAGGGAAAATATTAAAAGCTTGTTCTGTTTTGCTCTTCAAATCTGGCTTCAGTGCTATGAAGCCAGCAGCACCCAGAGGCATGCTTAGTGTGATACGCATTGTGTTGCCAGGCAGAGCTCAAGTGAGGTTAAGAAGCTATCAACAGGAAGTTTGAAACTGCTGCACTTTAAAGTTATCTTCTAGCTCCAGGAATATTTGTCAAAGGGAAACATTCTGACTAGAATAAATTTGGGGGCTTATTTATTGGAGAGACTCTCAGCATTTATGTCTTAACAGGCTCAGGAGGTGTTTGTATGTCTGAGAAAGTATTTGTTGTAGCTAGTTTTCTTTATTTTAAAACTATTTTTGTGTATTTGTTTTTATTTTTGAACTTATAGGCACCCACATTTTTTGTTTTTATATCTATACAGTAAAATAACTATAAAAATTAACATTTTAAAGAATGGATACATAAACTTTTAATTAAACACACACACTGATGGGCCTTAGCACAAATTTATTTCATCTTACATAAATTCTTATTATGTATCATGTTAACTTAGTTATTATAATTTTATTGAGATGCATTTTATATAAATAAAATTAACCTTTTTTAAATAAAACAATTCAATGGCATTAGTGTATTTCCTATGTTGTGCCACCACCACCTTATTTAATTCCAAAATATTTTTGTCACCACAAAAGAAAAACTTCTACCATTAAGCAGTTACTAACAATTTCCCTTTTCCCCAGTCCCTGGTAATCACCTATGTGCTTTAATCTCTACAGATTTTCTTATTTGGACACTTCATATAAATAAAATCAGGCAAGGTAAGACCTTTTATGCCTGGCTTATTTCAATTAGCATTGATTTAAAGTTTCATCTGTACAGTAACATATCATTTCTTCAATCATTTTATGGTTTTTATACATGACAATCCATTTATAAATTCATATTTTATTAGTTCCTCAATTTATGTTGCTTTATCAGTTTATCACTTTTCTTTACTTTTATTGTTGACATTATTGTAGATGTCTCCATTTGCCTCCCCCTTTCCCCTTCCTCCTAACCACTGCCCCCCCTTTCCTCTGGCCATCACCACACTGTCTTCTGTGCCCATGGGTTATACATAAATGTTCTCTGGTTAATTTCTTCACTCTCTTTCATCTAGTCACTCCCTCCATTTCCCCCTCTGACAGCTGTCAGTCTGTTCCATGTATCCATACCTCTGTTTCTATTTTGCTTGTGAGTTTATTTGGTTTATTAGTTTTCACATGAAAGTGAGATTTATGGTATTTGTCTTTCTCTGACTGTTTTATTTCACTTAGCAGAAAAATCGCCAGGTCCACCCATGCTTTTGCATAAGGTAAGGTTTCCTTCCTTTTTACAACTATATAGTATTCCATTGTGTGAATGTACCATTGCTTCTTCAGTCACTCATCTACTGATGGGCACTTGGACTGTTTCCAGGTCTTGGTTAATGCAAATAGCCTTACTGTGAACATAAGGGTGCATGTATTCTTTCAAATGGGTATTTTGGGATTCTTAGTATGTATTCCTAGAAGTGGGATCACTGGATCAAAAAGCAGTTCCATTTTTAGTATTTTGAGGAAACTGCATACTGTTTTTCATAGTGGCTGCACCAGTCTGCATCCCCACCAACAGTGCACAAGGATTCGTTTTTCTCTATATCCTCACCAGCACTTGTTGTTTGTTGATTTGTTGATAGTAGCCATTCTGGCAGGTGTGAGGTGATATCTCATTGTGGTTTTAATTTGCATTTCTCTGATGATTAGTGATGTTGAGCATCTTTTCATATGTCTCTTGTCCATCTATTTGTCCTCTTTGGGAAAGTGTTTGTTCAGGTTATTTGTCCATTTTTTAAATTGGATCGTTTGTCTTCATGGTGTTGAGTTGGGCAAGTTATTTATGTATTTTGGAGATTAACGCTTTATCAGATGTATCACTGGTGAGTATGTTCTCCCATTCAGTGGGTTCCCTTTTCATTTTGTTGGGGGTTTCTTTTGCTGTGCAGAAGCATTTTAGTTTGTAGTCCCATTTGTTTATTTTTATTTTATTTTCATTCATCTTTTGGTAGACAGTTGGGTTGTTTCCATCTTTTAACTGTTGTGAATCAATGTACCATAACCATTGGTGGATACAAATCCCTTTGAATAGAATTGTTACATTATATATTTTTACATGATTTTGTGTAACATTTGGCACAATGTGTTCTGACATTAAATAGTATGATTTTCTTAACTATAGATAAAATATAATCAGATATTCCTTGCTTAAAGAGACAGACAAATCAGGTATTAATCAGGGAATTATGGTTATCTTTTCTTACTCATATTTTTCACCAGTGGAATTATACTACCTACTTTTAACAAAATAATGACTGTTGGACAGATGGACAATTAGGAGGAAAAGAATAATAAAAATTCAGTTGAATATCTTATGTATGTCACTGAGAATTCCAACCTATAGTTATTTATTCTATTGGACTTATAAATTTATTCACAAAGTTGTTAACCATGGATATTATTAATTAATATAATATATGAGTATGACTTGATATATTTATATAACTATAAATGAAAAGAAGAAAAATAATTTTAAGTCTTTTTAAAGCATCTACTATGACTCAATAAGGTTATAGAGGAAAAAATATTGTTTCTACCTTTAAAAATCCACAATTTCGGAAGTGGCGTAAAATGATCTATAATAAAATTTGACAAATTGTATGTCAGTAAATATTACATAAGGAAAATATTGTTAATTATTCAGGGAATTGGAGCAGGCTTTTAAAAGTAGTATTTGGGTGATACATACCAGCACAGTTATGAGACAAGTAAGCACAACTTTCACGTTTCATGATTAATTAATTTTGCAAAATATTAAATTTACCTGCTTGGTCTTTTAATTCTAATATATCATTTGTACTTATTTTAAAAATTTAAAAGACATTAATATAATATAGTAAAACAGAAAACTATTTTGTTAGAATGCTACTAAATTATTTATTTCATTAATGTGAGGTTTATGTAGAGATTTAGAAATCTTTCACCATGGTTATCAATGAAAATGCACATAGAAAAGTTAAATTTAAGGGGTACTTAATAGGAAGCATGTGTTAGAGAAAATTATCTTCTGGAAATATTTCTTAAACACATTTGGAAATATCAAGAATATTGTAAGTGCACCATTAAAGATTTTTCATAGAAAAATACACTACAGAGTGATTATTTAATGTCACAACAACATTAAATACCATTATATGAGAAAATAATGCATCAAAGTTTGGTGTACAATGATTCATTTAAAAAAAATATGTGTACAAGGTGGAGGGGACAAAAATGAAAAGATTCCTGCACTACATGAGTGTTCTAGGAACCCGTCTGTATCAGTGTACCAGCTGGAGTTGTTATGAGAGGCTGCATTTGGCTTCAGTGAAATTTTTTGAAGACTCTTTCAACACATTTGCCCATTTTTTGATGACTAATTTACAAGTACAAACATGTCTGCCCACACCTTGCTGAGTGTTCAGCACTTTTTGACAAAAAACAGCATAACCGCTATGCCTCACCCTCCCTATTCACCAGATCACTCACTGAGTGACTCTTTTTTCTTGACCCAGATGAAAAAAGTCCTCAAAGGGATACATTTTGCCAGTGTGGCAGAGAAGAAACAAAAAATGGCAGAAACATTAAAAAGCATCAAAACTGACAAGTCCAAAAACTGTTTTGGGCAGTGGGAAAAATGTCTTGATGGGTGTATTGCATCAAATGGAGAGTGCTTTGAAGGTGACTGAGCTTTGAAACATGTAAGAATAAAATCCACACTTTTTTATCAGTAAATTCTGTTTTTTGTGGGATGCCCCCTTGTACACTATTTATAATTACAGAGCATGCTGTTTAAGAAGCACGAGTTAATGGGAAGAAAGAAAATTTCCATGATGTATCCAAAAAGAAAGGATTCTCACATGTGAAGAAATTAAAAAAAAAATATTTTGATCAAGTTCAGACTTGAGTAAATTCTAGAAAAAACAAAGGAAGAAACTAAATTGTACATGAGCCTAGAACAGGCGGCAACAGCAATAGGAACAACTGCATGTGATTACTGTGATTCTGAGACTTAATGTTCTGCCCGATGGCTTCAGCACAACTTTAAGGCCCAAACCTGTAATAAGCAGAGAAAAATATGTATGTGGATCACAGCTAATGAGTGCAGAAAGATGGAACTTCATAAACTCCAGATATGGGGGAATAGTGAAGGTTTAGTACAACATAAAAATCAAGAAAAAAATGAGGTAGATAAAGAGAGCTTCTGAGGAGAAGGAATTCATGAGGATTACAGGATAGGTAATACACTCAAGCTAAACATGAACCTCAGGGTTTCATCCAATAAGTCATAATTTGCTATTTACTTCTAAATAAGCAAAAATTATTTCAAAATTCCAGAGTTCATAGTAGTATTGTTAAGGTTTAATAGAACTTCAAGGAACTTTCCAGTGACTTTTCTGGATAAACATATAGTACCAGAAGCTTCTGTGTATGTGTGCTTAATACATGGCTTTTATGATTCACTCTTAACCTGAAAGGCAGTATAGCCTTCTGTGTGCCTTTTCTTGAGCACAAGCTTGATTTGTACAATGTCCTTGAATTTTTGCTCTACCAGCTGTAGTCTTCTGATAAGTATGTTTCCTTTCTTTGCAGAAATTCACATCGCTGACCTTGCAGTCTTTTGTTATGGAAGGGCTGCCACTGGCAGTTGCAGATTAATACCAGCTCAAATCTTGTTGTTTTGGAGTAAGGTCTTTAGGTTAAAAAAATGTAATTTGTACCTCACTAGGTAGTATAGAGAGAACATGATAGCAATTAATCCTTTTCTTGCTGATGACAATGATAAAATACCCCTTGTTGCCTTCAATATCATTGTTAATATTCCAAAAAGAAAATTTACTTTCCCCTGTGTTTATTTATAGATAAGTATTTTTCATAACTTCAAAGTGTTTAATGTTAAAACTTTTTAAAGCATTTTTATCAGGAATTATATCACTATTATTGCAGAAATAACTTGTGAAAGCAAATTATTTATAATGAAACATAATTTTAATGAAATACAAACCTCTTATATAAGTAAAAAAGATTGGTAAATGTTTTTTGGCTCTACCATTATATATTACAAATTTGGAAAATTCAAATATTTCTAACAAACATTAAATAGGTCTAATAATGTAAAGCCAGTAGCATCCTTAGTTTAGACTTAAATTTTTGAACTTGTCACATTTTCATTATGTTATGTCAGTTACTATAGTATTCTTAAAACTCCCCAGTTTGGTTTACAGTGTACAATACATAAACTTTATTAGTTACTAAATGTTGCATGGCTTCTGTTAAATCAGAGAAATTACTGGTATAAAAAGTATAACATATCTCATTTTCTCTAAACTACTTACACCGTCCACCCAAACTCAGTACTCAACAGATACAATAGAAAAGAAAAGTAGTAAAATTATTGAACAATGAAGGACAAAGAGAGAGGCTACACCAAGGGTAATGTTCCTCAATCATCCTACCCTTGGCAGGATGTATGTTTCATGGGATATGATAACGGCACTTTCTTTGTGGATATATGGTGACTGGTAATAAAAGCTCTGTTAGTACACACCCATTAGTCATAAATTTCTTGTGGTTGTTAACCATCAAAGTTCTTATACTAAGGAAAGCCAAAGAGATCATTTTGGATGTCTGTGTTTTACAGAAAAAAAGGATTTCACTACTCACAACAGTCCCAATACATGACAGGAGCTCTGTCTTATTGCTTTTGAATTGAATTAGCACTGCTGTATTTCTTCCAAGATTATTGCATCAGAAGTGGAATATAATCATCATTGACTTGTTAATATCTAAGACTTACTTTAGGGGCAAACTATTATTTAAATCAGAGAACTCACCAAAATGGTGGAAAATCAAGTTGCAACTAAAATAAGAAATTGAAATGTCCTTGTAGCTTGGTCTTACTGAAAAATATGAGTATTTCTTCTGCTTTATCATAGTATTTGTAATTTCAAAAAACTAATCAATGGTTCTCTTTTTTCTCATCTCCTAAAAGGAAGTAACCACACATGACAGTCAGTGAATTTTGCCAAGCATAGTTCTAGGTGTATCTTTTAGTGTGACAGTGAAGTAATTGGAGAGATGAGAAAAAAGGTACGAAACCACAACATCCTTGTCTTGAGAGTTTCTGAATTCAGAAAAGTTAGTTTCTATTCAAGATTATTTTGGCTATTTTTATTTCTTACCTTTAAAAACAATTATTTACATAATCTTGTGAATTTCTTCAGAAAAAGAATGCTGGGATTTTGATTAGTACTACATCAGACAAATACATCAAATTGAGCAAGAAATTATATCTTAATAATATTGAGACTTTCATCCTACAAATTTTCTGGACAATGTTTTAGAGTTTTCTGAAAAGTTTTGTATATATTTTGCTTTATTTAACCCTAACTACTTTATGATTTTGGTTCTATTATAAATGATTTGAATTCTGTATATTTTCAAAACTACATGTTTAATTATATGACTATATGCAATTCATAATAACCACAAGCAGGATACTATCAAAATCATATCAACAGTTGAATAGATATATAAGTCATAGTATAATCATGATTAAATTCATATAACTTAACAAAATCTAAACTATGTCATTATACATCATAATACTGGTTAAGAGAGAAGAAAATGACAAACTGAAGGTGTTTTCTAGCTGCTGTAACATTCTTTTTATTAATCTAAATGTTAGCTACATATTTGTGTTCAGGTGATAAAAATTCCTTGATTTATCTCAATAGTGATGTTATGTCTACTTTTCTGTGTGTGTACTATATTTAAATTTTTTCTCCATAATAGGTTCTTCATTGGTTTGTATCAGTCCCTCCTCTTCATCTTTTCATATCTATGTGCAAACAAATGTGCTAGGATTTTCCATCTGAAAAAAATATTTGCCTCTATTCTCTTCTCCCCCTTTTGATAATAAAGCTACTTTTATTTGTTAACTTCACCCTAATTAAGTCTTCAATCTACAGAAGTCTGACTTGTATCCAAAATTCTAATGAAATAGTATCTAGCAGTCTTCCAAAATTTACTGTTTCACAAATCCATGATCACATCTCTGTTCCCAGTTTAATTAACCTTGGAATAATGTCTTCTTTTGAAAATACTCTCCTATGCAGACTTCTATGAGAGCACTAGAGGCACTTTCTCAGTCTCTTTTTCTGGGGTGTCATCCTTTATCCAAAATTAAAATGCTGGAGTGTTCCCCAATCTGCCCTTCTCTTTATTTCTGCTCTTTCCTAGATAATTTCATCTGGCTTTAACTATTATGCATATGCAAATAAACCTCCCAATGTATATGTCCAGCTCAGAACCTTCTTCCTTAAATTTGAGGCTCATATTTTCAATGTCATACTTAACATTATAATTATACACACACACTTTTAAAAACTGGGTTCAATACCCAATTGTGTTACATTTACAATGTTCTATTTTATTAATGACATAGAATCCGCCATCACTTGATTTAGCCAATAATTCAAGAATTGTAACAAATTTCTTTCTTTCCTTAATTCTTGCTGTCAACATTGGCATGAGTGATCATGCAAAGTGAATTGTGTTAATACTCTCTGCTCTACCCCTTTGAATGACAAATTAACACTCTGTCAATAATAATTATTTGACTGATCCAGTATGACTCATTCCAAATGGATGCTAATGTCTATCATAAGTATTAGGATATTTCTTACAATGCTTAACTTATGCTGTTTAATGATAAATGTTGAGTGAATATCAAATAAAGGAGCAGAAGGCAGAAAATAATCATATTTCTTTGTTTCCTTTTCTTGAAAATAAAGTCCAGATTCATCATCAGTGTCTTCTAAGGCTACAAAATAATCTTACATGATACTCTTTTTCTTTCTTCTTCATAATCCAGAATGTATAGTATGGTGTACACTTATGACTTTATACAAATTATTCTACATGATCCAAGTATTTCTTTGATATGTATGCTAAATATAAAAAAAACATTCAAGGGATGTTTTATGTCTCATGTAGTACCTTCAAAACACACAAAAACTTTACTCAGTGCAAAAACTAAATCCAGTAAATGCAGCCATGCATGAAGGGGTAGGCCCCTTTCAGTTACATTTGAAGAATGCACCTTATCTTCATCTAGAATTACACTAACATCCCATTAGAAATTTTATTGAGCCAACCTTATATAAGGTAAGAAACTCCTACTTTGATCAATGATGAGCAATATAACCTTAACAAGAGTATAAATATTAAGGAAATTAAGAGGGTGTTGACCTGTGATGCTATGTACTTTTTCAAGATCCTGAACTTTTATAGGAAAAATAGTTTTCATTTAATGTGGAAAGGAAATCCAGCATATAATTTTAAAATTTGTTCTGTGAGAGCATTAATGTAGGTTTTAGGTCAAAACCTGAACATCATATAAGAAAGCCAATAAAGATCAATCAACAAAGAACTACGCAGAACAATGAAAGATAAGCATAAATGTTACCCAAAGTTCTCAATGATCGAGAATTACATAATAAAAAACAAAAAAAAGCTATTTTTGTAGTGAAGCTTCAGAAATATTGGTCAATATTATAGACATTACAACAAATAAATAAATATTTACCTTTTGAGTTATAAAATATTCTGAAATAGTTAATATTGATTAAAAAGTATATATGTTAATAAATATATTGAAATATGTATAACAAGATGACTTTGTCACTAATGACTTATCTCTTAGGAATAGCATTATATCATAGTGGGAGACTATTAAAAACAAGAAAACATTATTTTTGTATTTTTAAAAATCCATTACTAGGTACAAACAGTAAATACGTACACATACTAAGAAACAGATGTTAACTGTTATAAGCTGGGATTACATTGGCAATAGATGAGAAATGTGAAAAGATGATAAAGACTATGCTAGCAAATAAATAATTTGGTTCACTAGGGGAGAAAATTTAATTAACCACTTGGAAGAAAAAGAAAGGTTTCTTCTTCATAGTTTTAAGTCTTATTGGAAAGTGAATAAAAGCAGTGCATTGAGCTCTCATGACTACATCCAAGCCTAACATGCATTAATCGTCACCTACCAGGGACTAGAAGAAGGTGCGACTGTGAGCATCATTGTGCTGTCTTCACTGCTGAACAATACATTAGACTTCGAGATAAGGAAGGAGTTCTTAAACAAAAAAGATTTATTAATTCAGTTGTATAGCAAATGTCATCAGTAGACTTAATAAAGTAAACCAGGAAATACAAGCCATAAACATAAAAAGATATTTGAAGTATATATAAACAAGAAAGAATACTATCCAAAAAATATCAGGAAATCCCACAATTCATTTTTTAAAAAGGCAAACAAATAAATGTAGCATTATATCAATACTTAAATAGTTAAACTATAGAACCCAATAAAAAATGGTTAATAAATATATCTTAAAATGTTAACCTGATATTGTAAAATACAAATTAAAATATTAATAAAATACCTTATCAATTTTATTTGAATAAGTTTAAAATCTATTATATATCATATTGTTAAGAATGTTAAATATGAAACAACTCATACATGATTATAGAAATTAAATTCATTCGTCTGTGTGGTGGTCTAGTTTCATTTTTCTGCATCTATCTGTCCAGTTTCCCAAACACCATTTACTGAATGAACTATCTTTAGTTCATTGTATGTGCTTGCTCCCTCTGTCAAATATTAATTGACTATAAAGGTGTGGTTTTTATTCTGGGCTCTCTATTCTGTTCCATTGATCTGTGTGTCTGTGTTTATGCCAGTACCAGGAGGTCTTGAATACTATAACCTTAGAGTTTCATATCAGACAGTGTAATTCTTCTAACTTTGTTCTTTCTCAGGATTTGCTGTTGCTATGCAGGGCCTTTTGTGTTTCCATATAAATTTATGAAATATATGTTTCAGTTCTATGAAATACATCATTGGAATATTGATAGAAATTGTATTGAATCTATACATTGTTTTGGGTAGTATGGACATTTTAATGATGGTAATTCTTTCTATCTATGCACACAACATCTGCTTCCACTTATTTGTATCTTCTTCAATTCCTTTCTTCAGTGTCTTATAATTTTCTGAGTACAGGCCTGTTATATTCTTGGTTAGGTTTATTCCTAGGTATTTTATTGATTTCAAAGCAACTGTGAATGGGATTGTTTTCTTAAGTTCTGTGTTAGCTCATTATTGGCATCTGAAAATGCAACTGATTTCAGGATATTAATTTTGTATCATGTACTTTGCTGAATCCATTTATCAGTTCTAGTAATTTTTTGTGTGGAATCATTGGGGTTCTCTATGTATAGTATCATGATTGAACAATTATATGTTAGACCCAAAGTTTAAAAAATCATAGAAGAAAAAAGGCAGCAAAATATCGGACATTGCTTGTAGCAATATTTTATCAGATAATCTCCCTGGGCAAGTAAAACAAAAGACAAAAGAAACAAATAAGACTACATCACACTAAAAAAAATTTGCACAGAAAAGGAAAGCATCAACAAAATATAAAGACAACACACAGAATGGGAGAACATATTTGATGATACCTCTGGTAAGGGTTAATATCCAAAATTTATAAAGAACTTACAAAACTCAACACCAGAAAGCATATAACCCAATAAAAAATGGGCAAGGGATCTGAATAGACATGTCTCCAAAGAAAACACACACATGGACAATAGACATATGAAAAGATGCTCAACATCACTAATCATCAGATAAATGGAAATTAAAAGCACAATGAGGTATCATTACCCACCTGTCAGAATGGCTATCATCAATAAATCAACAAACAACAAGTGCTGACCAGGATGTGGAGAAAAAGGAATCCTCATGCACTGTTGGTGGGAATTCAGAGTTGTGTAGCCACTGTGGAAAGCAGTACGGAGATACGTCAAAAATTTTAAAATGGATTTGCCTTTTGACCCAGTGACCCCACTTCTGGAAATATGTCCAAAGGAAGCCAAAACACTAATTCAAAAAGAACATAAGCACCCCTATGTTCATAGCAGCATTATTTACAATCACCAAGACTTGGAAGCAGCCCGTGTCCATCAGTAGATGAATGAATAAAACAACTGTGGGACATTTACACAATGGACTACTACTTGGCCAAAGAAAGAGAGAGACAGATAGAGAGAGAGAGAGAGAGAGGGAGAGAGAGAAGGGAGAAAATTTTACCCTTTATGACAGTGTGGATGGAATGGAAGAACATATTATGTTAAGTGAAATAAGCCAGTCAGAGAAAGATAAATACCATATTATTTCACTCATATGTGAAATCTAATGAACAAACTGAACTAACAAGCAAAATGGGCACAGACTCATAGATGGAGAGCAGGATGAAAGCTAGAAGATGGGAAGTTAGGGGGTGGAGGGACTGAGCAAAAAGAAAAAGGACTCATGGACATGGATAACAGTATGGTGATTGCTGGGGAAATGGGGTATAAGGGAAATAAATGGTAATGGGAAAAAACAAACTCTAAAAAATAAAAAATAGACCTGGCTGGCATGGCTCAGTGGACTAAGCACTGGACTGGGAAGCAAGGGATTGTGGGTTCGATTCCCAGTCACGGCACATGCCTGGTTTGAGGACCAGGTCCCAGGTTGGAGGGGCACCAAAGACAACCACACACTGGTGTTTCTCTCCCTCTCTTTCTCCCTTCCTTCCTTTCTCTCTAAAAATAAATAAATAAAATATTTTAAACATAAAAATAATATGTAAACAAAAATAAAGTAATTTTAACATGTGTGTATCTGATATTCAACAGCTTTACTCATAAAGAAATACCACATAGATTCCTGTCAAAGAGACAAGATTAAGGATGTTTACACCACCATGGTTTATATTATGAAAATACATTATATAATTACCTGTAATAACTAAAGTAATAATTATTACTGATATATTAAAATATTGTATCATAATGAAAATAAATGACTACACATATCAATATCAGTAAATTTCCCAGAGGAAGAGCATTTAAAAAATACACAATTACTCTATATTGTTTAGTGAAAACATATCTAATATATAGAAATAAATATCAAACTGAGAATGTTGGTTAAGAAAGATTTACAAGTTTTATGTCTTAAACTCAGTGATAATTAGATGGGTGCTAGACTATTATTCTTTGACAACTTCTTACTGAACTATCTCATAATAAACTAAAAAGCAAACAAACAAAAGTGTTGATACCTCATCAAAAGTTAATTGGCAATCCATTAGTCTATTTGACCTCTATTCAGTTTTTTCCCACAACACTGTTTACATAAAAATATTTCTTAAAATTTTAAATGGTTTTATCCAGATGAGAATATTGACATTATCTTTCACATTAACTATGTTCATTTAGGTTTTTTTAACTATTGTTTACAACAGTTTAAGCTTCAAGTAAAAATTGAGGGGAAGGTATAGAGATTTCCCATATACCCTATCTTTTTTCTTTGTAAATATTTTATTTATTTAATTTTAGAGAGAGGGGAAAGAAGGGAGAAAGAAAGGGAGAGAAACGTCAAGGTGCGGTTGCCTCTCACGCACCCCCTACTGAGGACCTGACACACAACTCAGGCATGTGCCCTGACTGAGAATCAAGCCAGTGACCCTTTGGTTTGCAGGCTGGTGTTCAATCCACTGAGCCACACCAACCAGGGCCCCATATACCTTTTCTTTTACATAGGGATAGCATACCTCACTATTAACATCCCTCACCAGAGTGGTAGCTTTTATAATGGTTGAACCTACCATGACACACCATAATCACCCAAAGTCCATAGCTTACATTAGGGTTCACTCTTGGTATTATACATTCTGTGGATTTGGACAAATGTATAATGGCATATATCCATCATTATAGTATCATACTGAATATTTTCATACCACCCTAATATTCTACATATTTATCTTTTCCCCTCAATGCCTGACAACTGATTATTTCAGTCTCTGAACTTTTGCTTTTTCCAGAATGATACACTATGTAGCCTTTTCAAAGTGACTTTCTTCACTTAGCAATATGAATTTAAGTTTACTCCATACCTTTGAATGGCTTGGTAGCTCATTTTTTTTCATTCTCAAATAATATTCCATTGTTTGGATGTACCATATTTTATTTATCTGTAAATCTATTGAAGGATATCTATAAAAATATTGTATTTATTTATTTTTAGAAAAAGGGTAAGGGAGGGAGAAAGAGAGAGAGAAAACCATATCAAAATGTGTGGTTGTCTCTTTTGTGGCCCATACTGGGTACCTGGCCCACTACCCAGTCATGTGCCCTGGACTGGGAATCAAACCAGCCACCCTTTGCTCTTCAGGCCAGCACTCAATCCACTGAGCCACATCAGCCAGAACGATTTTTCAGTGATTTTTAAAAGCATTTATAATTCTTTTTGAGACTTCTTATATTTCTATTGAAACTTATTTTTCTGCAAGAATTCTTATTTTTTCACTCTGTGAAAACATTTGTTTTACTTCACTAAAGTCAGTTACAATAGTTACTTTTACATTCTTGTTTTCTATTTATAATAAGAGATTCATTTTGGGGTCAGATTTTCCTGTGTCTTAAGAATATGATTTTTTAGTTTTCTTTTTTAATTTTTGGTAAATTTGAATTTCATTCTGGCCATTCTGAATGTACAGTTGTGGGGATTTGATATTCCATTATTTTCCTCTGACAAGTGTTTTCTTTGTTTCAGTAGTCAAGTTTCTTGGCTAAGATTTAATTCCATACTCTGTTTCTTTTTCTTGGGCAGCACTTCCAGTCTTAGCTCAGGTCTTTTGTTTTTAGGTGAGCTTTGTTGAGTCTGTTTTTCTTTCTTATGCTTGTTTGAAGATTCAGTCAGGAATTTGGGCAAGTTGAATGTAATCTCTTCTCTGGCTCCTTCCCTTCCAAGGTTTCGTACTCTCTTCAGTGGCCACTATCTCTGACTTAAAATGGCTGGTTTCCCACTTTTTTCTCTGGTGCTTACTGCTGGCACATTCTCCACTCTTTAGTGCCAAGCTTAAAATCACACACATTAGGCATTTTCTTCATTCAGCTTTCTTCCTTCCCTCTGAGTATGCAGTCCCCAGTCCATTTGTTTCTTTCTATTCCCTAGTACCTTCACAGTGTTTTTGTTGTTTGTTTGTTTGTCTGTCTGTTTTGTATTATTTCCAGGCTTTTTTGACTGAGTTTATGCAAGAGTGTAATCCGATAGGGTCATATTTAGTTACTATTAGAATCATAACTACATTCCTTTTAACATATAAGACAACATAATTACGAATGGTTGGAGCCTGTGTTTTTTTAATTCCATTTGTCAAATCAGTTTTTATTTCAATATTTATGTCCTATGCCCATATACTAAAATAATTATTTTAGTATATGTAGCAAAAATATTAATTAATATCCACCTAGAATGGTATTTCATTATTATATGTTCCAGTTTTGAAAAGCAATATTTACACTCAGACATTTATAATTTGTTTTTTAATGTAAGCATATTTTCTGGCAGTTGTCTGAGTCTAATTTTGCTTTTAATTTTTTATTGTACAATAAATTTCTTTCAGATGGAGCAGTATACTTTCTGTTTCATAAAGTTCCTAAGAACATTTCCAGATAAGAAAATGGCTTGACTGTGGTGATGATTGATTGATTGGATTTCATGGGGACAATTCTGTAATGGTGGATCCCCAGAAATGTTAGGTAGTATGATATGTATTTTGTATGTATTAACTCAAATATTATAAAACCATATGACTTAGGTTTTAATAAATAGACAAAGACACTGAGATAGAATAGTTAGGTTACCTTCCAAAGAGCTCATTGTTGTTGAGCATGATTTCAAGTATTTGTGGAAGGGTAGTCCGTCTCTGGGATTGTATTCTCATTTTTACGATTAGTATATTACTTAAGTTAATAAATTTTTCCTATGCATGTGTTTCCTTTTACTTTATGTTCTATTTGTATTTAACATCCATGGTAACATTAAAGAAATCACAATATTTATATTACTCATATGATAAAAATTCATCTACCTTCTATATCTGAGATTATGACACCTTAATTTCCTCACCTAAAAATTTAGAATAGAATTATTTATTTATAATTCAGGTTGGGACACAAAGCCTAATAACTTTCTCAGGTTAAATTATTGCCTGCATATAAATAATAGGTATTCAATATGTCTGACAATAGCCAATGAAACATTGATATGTTCTATTGTTGTTGTCATTTTTGTCTTACATGAGATCTTTTTTAACCTGCAGGAACAAAAATTAAAAGAATTAGATCATAGTAAAATAACAGATGACATGTCTGTTTTGAAGTATATTTGGCACAGCAGCAGAATGGCAAAGAAAACGTCATGCCAGTCCCTTTCTTCACCGAAGCTTTACTTGAAGGTTCTTTGTAGCCTCTGGCTAAGTGGTGTCAGGATTTTCATTACCCTTCATATGGCAAAAGATGGGAAAATTGAAAGGCTTCGTACATCTTAACTTTACATGATTAGGCAGAGAATCTTAAAAGATGTGGTCAATGAATAACTTGCTTTCAGCAATATTAGACAAAGGCAAGAATGAAGACATTAATTTGCACTAAAATTTCATGTTAAAATTAACAGTCCCCCCATGGGTATTAGAATAATATGTGCATGATGAACTTCAAAAGGAATGGGCCATTTTAACAAAGGGCTCCCAGCAACACTTCTTCAGATTATACAGATGTTAATTTTCTCTTTCCATTAAGTGAGGTCTTTGGGAGCACATAATGTTGGGAAATCTATGTACTGCTCATTGGGAAATAGAAGTGTCAGTCTTTTCCAACCAACCTGTAAGCCCTTCAGACATGCACCCCAACCTCTGAATTGAAAGCCCTTCAGTTTTATAGTCCTGAGATCCTGTACATGTACTTATTTAAGAAGAAGGCAGACACTCAGAAATTCCTAATCTGAATATTGGCACGTGCTACATAAAGAGGTTTTGGTCAACAACAAACAATACATATGACAGTGGTTTTGTATAATTATGATGGAGCTGAAAAATTCTAATTGCCTAGTGATGCAATAACCATACTAACATCATAGTGTAACACATTATTCTCATTTTTGTGATTATGTTGGTCTAAAGAAACTGGCTGAGCTGCCAGTCATAAAATACATCATCTAGGTTTGAATAAGTGCCCTCTATGGTGTTTACATAACAACAAAATAACCTAACCACACATTTTTATAACATATCCCTGTGGTTTGAACACAAAAATATTGCCCAATGGCTATTTTTTTACATTTTATTTATTTATTTTTAGAGGGAGGGGAAGGGAGGGAGAAAGAGAGGGAGAGAAACATCAATGTTTGGTTGCCTCTCTTATCCCCCCTACTGGGGAACTGGCTGCAACCCAGGCATGTGCCCTGACTGGGAATTGAACCACAGGTCCTTTGCTTCACAATCTGGTGCTCAATCCACTGAGCCATACCAACCAGGTCATTTTTTTTTTCTTAACTGAGAGATGGTCTTAATAATCGTTCACTTATAACCTAAAACTGTTCCAAAATGTGGGCATGTATCTCCTAAATATAAGAAACACAGTTTTTAAAGAAATAGAAAATAAATTTTGTTAAGTAACAAATTTTTGCTGACTTTTGTCTTTTGGTCAGTTCATGAACTTTAAGTGGTAACTAACAACAGTAGGACCTTTATAATGTAGAATTAAAACAAATGAGGAGTATCTGTCCTCCTTAATCTCTATGCTGTCAGCACCATCAATTTGAGTGACAAAGTCAGAATGATCAGTCATAGATTTCCTGGATGTGGATTACCTTAGGGAAAAGTGGAATGGGGTGGGAGAATAATTTATGTCTGCGAAGAACCAAAAACAATTGTATTAATAAAGGTATCTAAAAAGGAAAATTTATTTATACAAAATAGATGAATTGAAATGAATTTAAAATATTCTATTTATTTGAGAAAATATATGGTAAAAAATTGGATAATTTTAGAAGGTCAAAATGCTGAACATAAAATACAATATTGCTTAATGTATTTCAAGTTCAGTAGAAACTCTTATGGGTCGGGTATTTTACTTTTAATTTCATAGAATCAAAAATAATAGCTCGATTTATTTCTTTAGAATTGCAAAATTATTTATGATGTTTTAAAGTAATAATAGTTCATGCATTTTGGGGGGATAAGGTATAAGGGGACTAAATGGTAATGTAAAAATATAATAAAATTATATTAAAAAATAAAAATATAGTTAGTGGATTTTAAAAGCAGAAATATCTTCATTGAAAAGATTAGAATATGTTGTACATTCTTTTTTAAAAGTTTTGGAATTTTTTCCTTTACTGTATAGTCAGCTTATACTCCTCTCCCCACTGAAATCACCACACTGTTGTCCATATCCATTAGTCTTCTTTCCTTTTTGCTCAATCCCTCCACCCTCTAACTCTACCCCCCTTGCTGTCATCTGCTCTCCATCTATGAGTCTGTCTCCATTTTCCTTGCTAGTTCAGTTTGGTCATTAGACTCCACATATGAATAAAATCATATGCCATTTGTCTTCCTCTGAGGGGCTTATTTCACTTAGCATAATGTTCTCCAGGTCCCTCCATGCTATTGCGAAAGGTAAAGGAATAAGTGCTCGTGACAATGTGGAGAAAGGGAAAATCTTTTGCACTATTGGTAGGAATTCAGATTGGTGCAGCCACAGTGGGAGGCAGTATGGAGATACCTCAAACATTTGAAAATGTATCTACCTTTTTGCCCAGCAATCTCACTTCTTTTTTTTAAATTTTATTTTCGTCATTGTTCAAGTACAGTTTTCTGTCCTTTACTCCCATTCCAGTCCACCCACCCATCCCTCCCCTCCTATCCCACAGAACCTAAAACACTAATTTGAAAGAACATAAGCATTCTTATGTCCGTTGCAGCATTATTTACAATCACCAAGGTATGGAAACAGCCCAAGTGTCCATTAATAGATGAGTGGATAAAACAACTACAGAACATTTACACAACAGAATATTACTTGGCCATAAAAATATTATATATTTTAATCATTAAAATTTAGACAATATTGTAAAATATAAGAGGTAGTAATTGTCTTTTATTTGCAATACTCAAATTTAGTTTTATAGTTTTTGTTGCTGGCTATAATGTTACACATCTGTTTATACTATATTAAAAATGCAATTTAAAAACAATAATGCTGCTCTTAAGGATGATTCATTATGCTGCATGAATGAGCAATTGCCCAAGGTATATCCAGAAAAAGTCCAGTCATTGTTAATGTAATGAGAATGATTTGTGTGAGCACAATGTAACCTCGTAGCCAAGTAGAGAAGACTGGAATGCACATGCATGGACAATGACGACTTCACTGTACTTGTCAGTGGGGGTGGTAGATGACATTGAGTGAGCATGTGCATTGTGTGGCCATCACATTCAAAATGACTGAGCAAGTAGAGCAACAAATCTGCATCAAGTTTTGCATTATGCTTGAACATTCCTCCATGGAAACTATTTAAATGTTTCAGAAGGCTTTTGGGGGATGATGCAATGAATGCAGCACAAATGAAAACATAGCACATGCTTCAAAGATGGTCAAGAAACTGTTGAAAGTGATCCACATTCTAGGAGGCCTGCAACAAGCAGAACACCTGAGAATGTTGAATGTATACAGGCTGCAATCAACAAATATCGGTGACTGACCACGTGGGAACTAGAAGCTTCTCTGGGGATTCCAAAAACTACTGTGTCTAAGATATTGATGCAGGATCTTGGCATGAAGTGTGTCATGGTAAAATTAGTTCTGCAGCTTCTGCTACCAGAGCAGAAGAACCATATCATTGCAATTGCTGATGATTAGGTTCAAATTGCTACCAATGAACAGGATTTCCTCAAGAAGGTCATAACTTTGATGGTGACTGAAGCATCATTGTTTTATGTACAATGTTTCTTGTATCTTGTAACTTCTTCAGTAAGTGTGTCTATCTTTCATATTGCATGGATGGATACTTTCTGGGCAGATCTGGTGTGGGTTCCAAGATAAACACACACACTGACACAAACAAAACTCTACAGCAGAGTTTGGTGGCATATATTGAACAATAATGGCTTCTTTTGTATAAGAGTGGCACTTGTTTTAGTGTCATGGGTGGCAACTCAGGAAGGAATTGATGAGGACAGTAGCAAGAAGTTGTAGTCAGATTGGGCACATTGGGGAGTAAATTGGACAGGAAAATAATACATTATATAAAAGATTTCATAATTATAACTCTCAAAAATAAAACTTCAGGTTCATTTGGCTTCACTGGTAAAATGTACCAAAACTTCAACAAGAAATAACAAGCACCTTACATGAAATCATTCAAAATTTGGAGGAGAAATGGACTTTTACTAAATGTTTTGTGAAATCAACACAAACCTGTTCCAATACCTGACGAAAGCATCATGGCATAATAAATAAAATGCTCCTTTATATAATATTAGCAACTTAAATCTAGAAAAAAATAAAAATAATTATGCTACATATCAAAAGATTGGTTTATCCCAGGTAAATCAGTTTAATATTCAATAATCAATCATTATAATTCACTACATTACCAGATTTACAGACAAAATTTGTATGAAGAAAACAATAGCAGAAATGAAAGTATCTGATAATACTGTCAAAATTAATTGTGATATAATATAGATAATATAGACCATGACATAATACAGTAAGATAAGGAAAATAATTAAAAGCCTAAACGAAAACTAAAACATAATTTGCAGACGATATAACTGCATATGTAAAAAAAGTCCCAAGGAAAATGTAAATTCAGCAAGGTCGCATGGCACATGAGCCATATAGAAAAATCAATTGTATATTTACATACAGGTAAAAGGGAAAATAAAGTGTAAAACTAAAAATAACCTTTGCAGTAGCATCAGAAGCTATAACATACCTATAACAAAATAGTCAAAAGATGCATACCTCTATCATTTAAATTACAAACACTGAGAGAATTTATTGGTTCGAATGATACAGTTTTGAAGACTCAGTATTATTAAAATGTAATTTATTCCTGTTTACTCAAAGTAATACCAATTAAACTCCAATCAAGTATTTTATTGACATTATCAAACTTATTCTAAAATTTATAAGTAAATGCAAAAGATCAGAATAACTAAAATCCTCTTTAGAAAAGTAAAAAAAAAAAAGAGGACTTACATTACCTGGTTTTTATTAACTATTTTAAGATTTATTAGGAACATAAAAATTATTGAGGTGACACAATATGGTTATAAAGAAAAGCAAATAGATAAACAGAACAAAATAAAGGATCCTAAATAGAAACAAGCACATAAAATCAATTTTTTAAAGAAAGGTTGAATTCAATTCAACAGAAAACAGAAAATCTGAATATCCACATTGAAAAGATTAACAATGACCATCTTCACTCAATAGATCAAACCTAATTTGTAGACTATTACAAACCTAAATGTAAAATCAAATGTTGAGAAGAATATAGGACAATAGAATTCTACAATGAATTCAGAGAAATGTCTGGTGTGCTCTAGTAATCAAACTTACATATACACTGACCTAACAACTCTATTATTTGGTATATACTTGGGAGAAATGAATGCTTGGACTTACAAAACAACATACTGCACAAGAATGTTCACTTCATCTGTGATTTCCCAAACCTGTACATAACTTAATGCAAATGTTCATTAGGAGTGGAATGTATAAAATGGGATATCACTGAGCAATAACAATAACAGCAAACTACTGAGGCACTGAGCAACATACATGAATCTTAAGAACATCATGTTGTTCAAAAGAAGCCAGACATAAAAGAGAGCACACTGTGTATGTACGTATGTGTATGTATACATATAAAGTTCAAGAATAGGCAGGGCTTACCTATTCTGAAAGATCTATGACAAAAAAAAAACTAAAAAAATCATTGGCAAAATTGGAAATGGGTACAATGTTATTGTATAAGTTAATAGAAATGTTTTACATATTCACCTACCATTTTACGTTAGTCTCTGTATATAAAAATATATCAAAATATATACTAAAAATAAAAAAAATTATAAAATAAGCCAAAAAAGGAGAAAGAAAGAAAATTCTCACTGTTTGGGGAATATTGATTACATTTTCTGTATTTCATGCTTTCTTTCCTTTTCTGAAGTCACTTCTACCTCATCCTCCACCTTCCTGCTGGATTTATCACTTGACTTCATAATCACATTCAAGTTCCAGATATTTTTAGTATGTTGTTTTCTGTCACCTTTGTCATAAAAATTCTCACAATTTCCTTCATTTTAATAATTTCAACATACCTTTTCATTCTCTCTTACTGCTTTTTGTTATTCTTAGCACTTATCACCTTTAATCTACTATTTAAAGTGTGCATTTAGGGGTTTTTAATTGTTAGTTTTTTCCATCCAGAACATAATTTCTATTAGCAAAGCATTTTTTCTGTTTTATTGATAACTATATTTCCAATTCCTAGAACAGGATTTGACTAACAATAGATGCTTAATTAATATTTATTGCATGAACAAATCATCCACAATATAAAGAAACTACTATAAACATCATAATGAATATTATAAATAGGTAGAGAGTTGCCAGATAAAATACAGAACATTTAAATTCAAATTACAACTAAAACAGATAAGACATTTAGTGCAAGTATGTTCTAACTACTGCACAGGACATATTTATAGTCTAAAAATTGTTTATTTGGCATTTGGATTTAACCTGATGTTCTGTATTTTTGCTTGCTAAATGTGCAAACCCCAAATAAGGATTACTGGTGAAATGAGTAACTTGTGTCTCAGCATCCAGAGTTTTATGGATGAAATTAATGATATTCAAAATGTATGAACTGCATAAAAGAAAAATGCCAGTTATCTTTGTATTACAAAGAGTAAGAATATGGTCAAACAAGTATTTTTTTTAAATTTCAATGGTTGGGCATTTTATGTAAATTTTAGTCAGAAAATCTAAAACAGCAGGAAGCCCTACCAAACAGCAGGTTGTACGGCTACTCTTGCCCACACACACACAAGTTTGTTATGTGTTGCAAAATTTGGTCAGGGAATTGCCCTTGTAAATCTGGAAGCAAGATGGTGAAAAATCAATCATCTATACTTGCATTTAATTATTTGCATCAACGTTAACAATTAAAAAAGTCTAATGCCTTTATCTGACCAAACTATTTTGGGTCATTTCACAGTGAAAAAGATCACTGATTATCATTATTAGGTAGTGGAGGAAAATACATTAAGTTGTGTAACATTCAATTACATCGTATAATACATAAAACATATTTAAGTAAATTTCAGAATTTGTTTTACCACATGTTTAAAATATATCAGTCACAGATAAAGTATCTCTGCATATATTTATCTTCTTAATTAAAAAAAATAAATTTCTGTCAACTTGATCAAATTTTCTATTTCACAGTGTGTAGCCAAAGTAAAACAGTAATTTCTATACAATGACCCAAACCCATAGAGATCTAATAAGTTGAACATGAAATCTTGATGAAATATGCTCCTTGGGATGATTTAAATTTAATTTTTAAAGTATACTTCTACTTGTGGTCAAATGAAAAAATGCATTAAAAATGCATTCTCATCTATCTAGACTCTTTCCCTACTCCTGAATAGAAACCCCACAGCAAAAATATTTGTAAAAACACAAGAAGTTACGTAGCTCTAGACTTTCAACCTCATCAGCACCCTTGGCTGTAGGTGTAAAGGTAAGACATTTTATTCTTTAAAATTAATTCACCATGTTAAATATTCAGGCCTATCTTAAGGCTGAATTTTAAATTTGGAGTAATTTGCAATGTACTTTTTGGCTCATTTTACTTCCTACATTTGGCTTATTTATAGACTTTGCTCTTCAAATGCCCAAACAGCTAAATGTTGTATTTTAAGAGTCTGTGCTACAGTTTTGTAATACTACATATTAGAGAAAAAAAAAGACCATCAATAAATAATGAAAAGACGTATTAATTTGATGGAGAATTAGCATGTAAAAATAAATACAGTAAATAAATATGAGGCACAACAATACTGGATTAAGTACTCTCTAAACTGACATAAATATATTTAGCTGATACAAAATAACAAAGAACAAGGAAGTAAATGGTAACATGCAAAACTACATTTATTATCACCAATTATAAAGTCACATAAAATTTTATTTATGTATGTATTTATTTATTTTTATTTTTTTTAGAGAGGGGGAAGGGAAGGTGAAAGAGAGGAAGAGAAACATCATGTGTGGTTGCCTCTCACGTGACCCCCACTAGAGACCTGGCCTGCAACCCAGGCATGTGCCCTTACTGGGAATTGAACCTACGACCCTTTGGTTCACAGCCCACGCTCAATCCACTGAGATACACCAGCCAGGGCTAAAATTATATTTCTATTGATAAAATGTGTAATTTAGTTCAATAGCCCATCTGTTTAAAATATAAGGTAAAAGGTTAACTATGATCAACATATAGCTTGACAATTCTTGTTAATATAAACTTATATGCTCTGACTGGCAGTAAATTATTTATTCTAAATTTTCATCAATTCTTCATCCTCATATTCTATAATCACAAGCTACCCAGTCCATAGGGCTTATTATAAATGAAAATTGTTTTAATATATACTTAATAATTTGTTTTTTGGTCACTTGAAAGTTATCAAAAGCATACAATACTATATTAGCTAGTTTACTAATTAAATATATAGAACAAATGAAACTAATGAACATCAACATAAAGAGGTTAATCAAATTTTATCTGTATATGAAATTGTCTTAAAACTCATTACATTCCAAGATCATGCTATTTACTTCAACCACAGTTAAATTAGAGAATCTGCTCGTGAAATAAAGGGAAATAATGTATTAAAACAGGAATATCATAAAGGGGAAAAGATGACTTTCAATTTGTCCTTAATAAGTGCTTATATTTAAAAAGAACATATTGGTGTAGTACGTGGTCTTTTGTTTATTTTAATGCTGTAATTCTATTCTGCGGCTCCCATAGAGGTAATTACAAAACATTTTATCATTATTAGATATTTATAATCCCTCAGCAATATTTTCTAATCTCATGCTTTTCTATTCCCAGATAACTACTTTATAGCTCAGCAGAAATTTTAATCACTTCCCCATAATAATGAAACAATTTGAACACATAAGATATTATTACCTGTAGCGAGAAACCTGGAGTTTCAAATGATAAAAACAAAATTTGAATCTATTAAATGATCAGGCTTCAGTCATTCTTCTTAGTCTAGTTTGGTTAAATCTGCTCTTCACATTTCAGCTTTCATTCTTAAAGGGGTACTCAACCTTAAAAACCATACCATATTCCATTATTTATATCCTTAGGTATTCAAAAACACAATTTCCATGTCTGCTCAGTACTAAATAATTTAGAAGGTGAGGTAGGAGAACATACAATAAAAGAAGACATAGTTACAAATTTCCATGAGCTTACATCTTATGAGAGCTGCTATTTAATCTAAAGTTATGGAAATGCCTTAAAATGCATATATACTGTCAAAAAATGCATTGTTAGTAGGATAGAAATTGATATGATCATTTTGAAAACTTTTGTAATGAGGTTTACTTTTATATCACTTGATCTATAAACTGTTCTTCTATGAAAATATTCAAAACTAGATTTGCAGCAAAAATGTAAAGGACTATGTTTATCACTGTCTTGTTTGATAAAGAAAAAGGAATCAGCCTATAACAACATGCAAACATACAGACAAATCAAATGGCTTCACTGAAAAAAGCAGTAAATATGAGAATACATATGTATTATTCAATTCACAAGAAGATAATATACTTAATATATCTTAGGCAAAACTGATCCATAGTAACAGAAATCAAAACAATGGTTATTTGTACGGGAGGGAGTTGACTGGAAAGAGGTGAGAACAAGATTTTGGGTCTTGGAACTTTTCTAAATCTTGATTTATTTTAAAATTAAAAATTTTTTAATTCTTGCAAATTTTAAAATTTTTTGAACTGATACATAAGATTTGTGCATTTGAGCACTATTCATAATAACCAAGATGGCTAAACAACCTAAATGTCTTTTAATAGATGAATGAGGTTTTTGAAATGTGGTATATGCATACTGTGGAGTATTATTCAGCTTTAAAATGAATTCCTGCACAGTGCAACAAGTCTTGAGGATATTTTGCTAAAAGAAATAAGCCAGTCAGAGAAGGACAAATATTAAGTAATTCAAATTTATAGGAGTTATCTAAAATGGTCAAAATCATAGAAGTGAAAAACAGAATTGTGGGATTGCCTGGGATTGAAAGAGGGAGACAGGTTTGCTAACAAATGGCTGCAAAACTTCAGCTATGCAAGGTGAACCGGTTCTAGAGATGGGCTAAACACTGTGTCTGTAGATAACAACACGGTATGGTTATCTATAGAGTTATCTGTACACTTATTGGTTGACTTGTTGAGAAGGCCGCTTTCATGTTAAATCTTCTTATCACAATAAACTAAGAATATGTGCATTTTATCACATTAACATTGTTCCATAATTTAAAATTTTTAACTAAATATCACCTCAAAAGTTTGAAAACTTTTATTTGACTAAGCTTATTTTCCATAGCAGTAACTTCTTCATTTTCTAATGCAATAATATCACTAATGTGCAGGTTGATAAAATGTACTTGATGCGAAATTAATTCTATGTAACTAAGAATAATTTTTGTTTAAAAAGAGAATGAGTATTAAATGCTACATTGAATTATATAATTAACAAAAATAAAGTTATTTGAGATTAAAAATTAAATTACCATCATTCTGAACATAGAAAAAATTGAGAGGTTTGAAAGTTAATACAAATCTTCTGTAGAGTATGTATTTTAACTTACATTTGAAGGAAGCAAGATATGAACCATGTGGGGGATAAATAGATCAGCTATTAGAAGAACAAACGGCCCATGTGAAATGTGATACAAAAGTTATACAGAATATCTTTTTCATATCTATGTGTTTGAATGGATTTATTTTTTTCAAAAGATAATAGTGAGTTACTTTTGAGTCTTATCAGGAACAAGCATCCAAAGAGCATCACTTAAATGTTTGTCTCCTTCCTTTCTCCCTCCCTTCCTGCCTTCTTTTCTTTCATTCACCTTTCATTTTCCTTTTTTCTCCTTCCCTCCCTTCTTCAACCCTCCACTCCCTCCTCTTCTTTTTCCTCTTCTTTCTCCCCACTCTCTCCCCTTCTCCCTCTCCCTCTCTTTGATTTTCGAAATCTCAGGAAGGGGAATAGTAGCATCTAATTGTTTCTACCTCAACAAACTATGTTTCTAAGAGAGAGAAATATAATTAAATCATTCATGAGAAATATTATAAATTATTATATATAAACTATCTTTGATTCATTGTATATTTTGAGCCAAAACATATTATCAAACATATTCATATGTTAGATTTAATCCTATAGTTTACTCCAATAAAAAAAAATACCAATGAAAACCTCATCAGAAAATTTAGAACTTTTTTGTTGCTGTTCAAGTACACTTGTCTCTATTTTTCTCACACCACTCCCCCAACCCCAGCCATCCCCACCTCCCACCCTCATTCTTACCCCACTTTGGCTTCATCCATGGGTCCTTTATACATGTCCCTTAACAAACCTTCCTCACTCACCCCTCCCCCAGTATCTCCTCCCATCTCCCCTAGTTACTGTCAGTTTGTTCTTAATTTCAATGTCTCTGGTTATATTTTGCTTGATTGTTTGTTTTGTTCATTAGGTTCCACTTATAGGTGAGATTATATGCTATTTGTCTTTTACCACCTGGCTTATTTCACTTAGCATAACACTCTCTATCTACTTCCACCCATGCTGTCGCAAAGAGTAGGAGTTCCTTCTTTCTTTCTGCTGCATAGTATTCCATTGTGTAAATGTACCATAGTTTTTTGATCCACTGATGGGCACTTAAGCTGTTGCCAGCACTTGGCTATTCTAAATAATGCTGCTATGAACATTGGGGTGCATAGGTTCTTTTGAATTGGTGTTTCAGGATTCTCAGTATATAATCCCAGCAGTGGAATTGCTGAGTCAAAAGGCAGTTTCATTTTTAGTTTTTTTACGCAATTCCATACAAGTTCCACAGTGGCTGCCCCAGTGCTTTTCCAACATTTTAAATAAATATACTGTTACATTGGAAAAGGAATTAAATTACCAAGGAAAAGGCAGGAAGAATATATAGCTGCATGTCTTTGTCTACCTTGTGAGATTTAAGATTAAGGTGTTTCTATATAATAAATTCAAAGAAAAATATAATTTATTTTATACCATGTGACACCAATGAAACAAAGCAGATGTATACATAAAAAAAAAGGTCTCAGGAATGCAACTGATGAGCTGCTTCAAGTCACAATGAATTAGAAAGAATCTATAATAATAAAATCAATCTCTGGGAACCCAAGTAGCCTCAGAATATATAAGCCCAGAACACATCAAATGATACAATTGTTTTAACACCAAGTTCTTTAAAAAAATAAAAAAGTGAATCTTTCCTCATGCATTTAATACAAATATTGACATTTAAAAACTTAAATATATGTTTTTCAAACTCTTTCTTTTTTGAACTAAAAATATGTAACTGAAATGTTTGTGATAACTCCATCGCACTTCAGAGAGCAGCGTGCTCTAATCTTCAATGACAACACACTGCCCAGACCAAGGCCTTTCTCACCATGAGCTTTGAACCAATGCAGGTGTGCTGTAGTTAGTCTACAAATGAGAGACAAATCTTACATCTCTGGAGTGTCCTTTCCTCCCAACTCTGGGCACCTTAGCAAAGAGCTGGGCCAGCTGACTCATTCTGTCTTAGCAGTGAAGGGATGAATGGCCACTACCATGAGACACAGGCACAGAGACCCCTTGCGCCTCCTCACTTAATATAAAATATGGTATATTTGGAAAATGTACAATCTAAAATGATCAGATAGACCTAATTCATCTTAAAAATAACAAGAGAAGGATTCTAGGTCCCACACTCAATATGGGAAAAAAAGTCTCATTGGACTAAAGGGTATTTCCACTATGGTAAACGATAAGCTTATGCATTTTTAAAACTTATTCCACTAAATGAAAGCCACTCTCATGAAAAAAATAGTTTAGAGGAATATTACAGAAAGCTTCTATTGAACAAGACAATATACCTTCAACTATATTGGCTTGATTATAATGTAGTAAATGTTGCTCTTAGTCCTTTACTAATCCACATAAAATTCAAAGTGGTAAAAAAGAACATGTCTCTCTTACTTTATATTTTGTTTGTCCTGTTTCCTATGTTATCCCTGCAGTTGTTCAGAATGTTTGTTACATATTCAGTGAAAGAGCAAAATGAAAATTCAAGTAGTCGCCGTCCACCCTACTTTCATTCTGCTTTAACCCTATGATCCCAGTCCTCTGGAAGACAGGAAGTGATTGTGAGGAGCAACACAAAGGTGGTCTACTTGGCTCCTTGAATATATCAAGGAGAAATATAGACTTCTTCTATCTTTGCTTTTTTTTTTGCTGATAAAGAAGCTATGGAGGGAAATCCCCGGTACCAGTGTATACTTTAAATGCAGCACAATGTTAATGAAATATGAAATAATTTAATCCAACATTCATATTCTTGACAAAAACAATAAATGATGTAGTATTGGTTCCATCCAATGAATTATATACTTCACAATAATTTTCTGATAATCAAGGTGTAAGTTTCTGGAAGTAGGTTATCAAAGCAAATGTGCTTCTCAGAAGAATGTGATCTACTGCTAAACTGGTGACCTATCATGACTTTAGAGCCAATGGAAATCTAAAATTAAATTAAGCAAATCTCTGGGAAGAGCAATAATTGACAGACACAGATTATGTATATGAAAAATACAAAGACATTAGAACTTTTTTCTTAAAATCCATGAATGGAAAATCATTTAAACATACTATCTTCTCTCACAATATATCTTAAGTAGGTGTAGGAGTTCAGGAGATCCAACAGAAGGAACAGGGCAGTTGTTGTGTTCCTGAAATTCACTGCATTTGTGTGAACAGCATGTTTGGAGACTGACACATAGAGGTTAGGTCAGATTTCTGAGTAGGTAGAATGGCAGTCTCAACTCAACATGGAGCAGATGTCAGAGATAAGGCTTGGGGCTTTGTAAGTGTGCTCTTTTCCCTTCCTTACATGTTCCACAAAAACAAAAATAAAGCACAGCAACCCTAGCTCAGAGTCAACCCAGCTCTGCTAGAAAAGTCAATATTATATAAAACAAACAGAAGTCAGGCTGGGGTAGAAAGCAGAAAACAAGAGGCAAAGACAAACAAGAATGTCTTTGAGTGATTCTTCCCCACCCCTTTCCTTTTTAATCTGTGAGGTAAATGATTACAACCACAGAGAATAAACTTTACAGACATAGCATTGTTTTAATCAGTGACAGCATGATATATCTTGAGGGATAGAAATTCCCTATTTTAAGAACTAAGTGATGTTTTTCAGCCCAGGATACAACATCAGACTTCTGTTTGAGGATCTCTCCCCCGCCCTCAATATATACACAGATGTCAACTTACTGAGTGAAAAACAGGGACGTGAGCTTTCATCTGGCAACTCAAGTAAGAATGATTAAACAAGAAAGATGATTCTTCCAAGGGATTATTGAACTCACAAAAAAGATAATGAACCCTGGATGGTGTGACTCAGTGTACTGAGTGTCAGCCTGTGAACCAAAGGATCACTGGTTTGATTCCCAGTCAGAGTACATGCCTGGGTTGCCAACCAGGTACTCAGTAAGGGGTGTGCAAGAGGCAACCACAGATTGATGTTTTTCTTTCTTTCTCCTCCCTGTCCCTCTCTAAAAATAAATAAATAAAATCTTTAAGAAAAGATAATGAAATATCAAGGAATGAAACCACTATGCAGAAAGGCATCATAAATTAGAATAAAAATAATAAAAGAATGAATAAAGTCATCTGAACAAAAATTTAAGCATAAGTAAATATCTTGAGGTGGCAATATATGATAAAAAGTTGAGCTATTGAATTAACCAATTTGTAAATATTTTTTGTTGTAATTGGTAGAAAAGAGGCATCTGGACATGGACTTGATAAACCATCTTAGAAATGGATATCAGGACTTGTTCCTTAGGCTGGCAGCAGAGGAGCAGGAGGAAAGGTGCATGGAGGGATATGTGTGGTTGTGTTCATATTTACAGTGTGATGATAACTGCTGATGTGGATGCATCTCTTTTGGCTGTACTGTAGGAATACATTGTTGAGGGTTTCAATCAAAACCTGCCTCTTTGCTAATATTTTAAAAGTACAGATCATAACAAATTCTCTTAGAAGCATTATACTTTATGTACACTACTGCTTTTTGTCTCATTTTTAATTGATCATTAAGGGAATGCAGTATTTTTTATTAGAACATTGCCAATGTCTTTATCTAAGGGTTTATTATTATTTTTGTCCTGTGTGAATTTTTTCTGTCACTAAGAAAGTCAGGATTGCATTAGTCTTCTTCCAGATTGGATGGTGTAGTATATTGTTTGTTATAAGAATACTTGTATAGTTTCGAGACTTTGAAATGGTAAATATTCATGGTGTGTGAAAAAGCATGATTCATAACTATATGATCTTAATTACATGACAATGGAAGCTTAGTTGTATAGATACACAGGAGCCTTAGATGGACATGTCAAGCTGAAAACTGCTTATAAACTATGGTTATGGATGACTTTGGTCTTTGCTTCTTGTGTTCTCCTGTTTCCTATTATATGCACATCTTAATTTTTTTAAATAAATTTTATTAAAAAAGATTTTAAGCATCAAATACTTTCAAAGTAATAGAGTCAAAATAGCTTCCTGCCTTACAGTGCATCTTAGAGGGTGACCAAGACACCATTACTGAAGAATCAAGGCAGAGAATTTGATCTGAGGATGAAAACAGAAGTTCTGTAATTGGAACTGTAATGCAAGATGCAATCTTGGTCTATGGGGAACAATTTAGATGAATTGCTATTAGAGGGAAAAACAGTAGGAAAATAGAGGTGGACCAGCAATAACATTACCTACTGTCCTAGCTTTTCCCCAGTAAAACCAATTGTTCTAAGCCATTTTCTTCTGGCTTGTATAGTCACTAATGCCTGAAGCACCCCCCTTACCTGCCCCCACTGACAGTTCACCCACCAGTCCCTTGAGTCTACTTTTGGTGGCCCTTATCTTCAATTGTCTCTCAAGCCAGAGTGGGACCAGATCCCTATAACAATAAAGATCTTCCTAGTGATGGTCCTAGAACCCCAGGAGACAAAGGCACAATCATTTTTTCTGAGACTATAATCACCCTTATCAAGCGTTTCTAAGAATCACCCTTTATTGGCTCTTTGGCCATTTGTAGAAACTGCTGACTCGAAGTGTGCAACTCAGTTGTCTTACTGCCTCTGCTGATGACAACGCTGGCTGTTATTGCTGGTTTTTCTTGAGACAAACTCCTATCTAACACCAGTCCCCTCTGTATACAGATTCTAAAAGCCAAGCTCAAATATCTGTTTGCTCCCCGTGTTTTTACATTCTCTCTAAGAATAACATCATAAGAGACTTTTATTTGCTGTTACTCTTTATGATGCTATATGGTTTGTAATCTTTGTCATCTAGCCTCAAATAACTCTAGACATAAATGGGCACTACCCATGTTGAAATATGTAGCTTCTGAGAACAGATTAAAGTGGATGCAGTAGGTACATTTGTACAAAGCCACTTGAGGAAGAGAAGTAATGTTGAAAGAAAGAAAAATTAACCATCAACAATATAAGACCAAGAAGGAAAAATAAGCACCCTACAGTAAAATGGACATAGTCACAGACTAGAAAAGAAAGTAATAAACATGCACATACACAGGATTGTGGTCTCCAATTATTTTAATAACAGGAAAATGAATCAAAATGAAATAAATTTTTGAACAATGAAGTGCATAAAACTATTCTTATTGATTTGATTCCAATATTATAAATTACAACAAAATGGTAGGATTTAGGGAACAGGCTATTAATACATCATAATACTTAAAGAAGAACTGAACATTGACTATAATAAAATAAATGCAATGGTAAGAAAGATGAACGTCTCTTAGAAAAACAAAAGACAACTTCTTTATGTACCTGCATGGTCTTAGCTAAGTTTTAAGAGGTTGTACAGAGTAGCTTTCTTCAAGAACAAATTCCAATATATAAAATCTCATTTCTCTTATATACTGAGATTAGCTTCTACCATAGCTTGTGTTACCAATTGATATCAACTGTAAATTATGATGAACAAGAATAATTTATATAGGGAGCATAATTCCAGAAATTGTGCTTAATGTCATTCTCATTTTTAAATAAAATCACAGATGTTTTAAAGCTATTTTTCTTCAAGTAATTGTCTTTCTGGTAGAACAAGTTAAATAAGTCACTAACTTTACTTTCAGCGTTTATCAGCTATTCTTATGAGGTAAATATTTTCTTTTCTAATGTTCCATAGCATGAACATGAAGATATCTTTATGTTATTTCATGAATAATTTTTCTGTGGACAAAAAAAGCATGACACTTT
>CM052540.1:143173285-143202205 GCA_028533065.1 Trachops cirrhosus | reverse complement strand
AAGGGACCCTAGTACACTGTTGGTGGGATTGTAGATTGGTACAACCACTGTGGAAAACACTATGGAACTTCCTCAGAAAACTAAAAATGGATCTGCCTTTTGATCCAGCAATTCCACTGCTGGGACTATATCCTAAGAACCCTGAAACACCAATCCAAAAGAACCTATGAACCCCAATGTTCATAGCAGCACAATTTACAACAGCCAAGTGCTGGAAGCAACCTAGATGCCCATCAGTAAATGAATGGATCAAAAAACTATGGTACATTTACACAATGGAATACTACACAGCATAAAGAAAGAAGAAGCTCCTACCCTTTGCAACAGCATGGATGGAGCTGGAAAGCATTATTCTAAGCGGAATAAGCCAGGCAGTGAAAGAAAAATACCTTATGCTCTCACCTTTAACAGGAACCTAAACAACAAAACAAAGAAACAAGCAAAAGATAGCCAAAGACACTGAAACAGAGGACAGGTTGACAGTGACCAGAGGGGAGAGGGGAGGGAATTTCAGGGGAGAATGGGAAGGGTTTACAGGAACAAATATAAAGGACACATGGACAAAAACTAGGGGAGTTGGAAATGGGAGGGAGGAGGGGAGGGATGGGTTGGTGGGCTGGAATGGGAGTAATGATAGAAACTGTACTGAATAATGATTAAAATAAAAAAAATTTAAAAAATTCTCAACTGATACTAGCACTGCTTTTTCCCCTCAATCATTGTAAAATTAATTTAAATACTTTTTTACACATAAATAATTATAAACAACTGTTATTCACTATTACTTTTGTATAGTAATAAAATAAAGATGTAAAGTAAAATTATGTAATTGGGAGTTAGTGGAGAGTTTTATTTTCCAATCATTTTCTGCTAATCCTTTTAAAGTTAACTGAATCCTTCTGAAAAAGAAGAAACAAAAATCCATTCCTATTAAATCAAACTGTCTAAAGCCAACACTGCTGGTAGAGCAATGAATTTAGTCCATGTCAACATGTATTTATTCATAATCAGGTATAAACCTAATGGCCTTTGGCAATATTTATTGATGTCCTCAGGAGATAGACCTTTTAATATAAATAGAAGCTATTCTCTACTTCAACAATTAAATTCGTGCAAATCTTTAAACATATCAAAACATTTTAAAAATAATGATAAATATTTACAAGTACTTGTTACATAAAGGACCGGGTTTCCTAAGGCCTGGTTCACTCTCACCAGTCTTAACTTTTAATCAATTGAATTGTATAAAAATTGGTTTTTATTACAAGCAAATTAAAGAATAATGTATTTACAGAAACTGTTAGCTATTTATACTGAATTTGCCTGCTAACTGAGATAACTTGTAGTATTTAAAATATAAACTAGTATTTACATTTAATTACAAAGAAATCTATACTTCATTTACTATGTAAATACAATTTGCTATAAGCAACCTAACTGCACGGTGTACTTTCAAATTTACACATATTACATAATAGGTAAATTTTTACTTATTTTATTTCTTTTGTTTTGTTTTCGTATTATTGTTCAATTGCAGTTGTCCTAATTTTCCCCATTGCTCTCCCTTGTCCTGCTCACCACCCCCCACAGTCAATCCCCGCCTTGTTGTGCATGTCCATGGGTCCTTTAAACATGTTTCTTGACTAGACCCTTTGCCTTTCCCCCCTACTTTCCCCACTCCCCTCTGGTCACTGTCTGTTCCTTTTTCAATGTCTCTCTGGTTCCATTTTTCATGTTTGTTTGTTTTGTTCATTAGGTTCCTACTATAGGTGACATTGTATGGTATTTCTCTTTTGCAACCTGGCTTATTTCACTTAGCTGAATACCCTCCAGTTCCATCCATACTATTGCTAAAGGTAGGAACTCCTTCTTTCTTTCTGTTGCATAGTGTTCCACTGTGTAAATGTACCATAGTTTTTTGATTCACTCATCAACTGATAGGCACTTAGGTTGTTTCCAGCACTTGGATGTTGTAAGTAATTACTTCTATGAACATAGGGGGACACGCCTCAGTAGGAGGGTGTGTGAGAGGCAAACACACATTGATGTTTCTCTCCCTCTCTTTCCTCCTTCCCTTCCTTACTTTCCAAAAATAAATAACTAAAATCTAAAAAAAAAATTGTCTAATACTTATCTTATTTCAAGATATTGAAGATCTATGTACTTTATTCTGAAGAAAAATGCTATTGAAATATACAATTAAAAAACTAGAAGATGATTTTCAATTAAAAAGTGGATTTTTTAATTTATATATTATTTTTTACTGTCAATTATAAATTTCTGTTATGAGTTACAATTCCATCAAAAGCAGAAACAGGTATATTTAAGGCAAATATAGAAATTAACAGAAAAGTTTTCAAAAGCAAAATCAGATTTGACACTCATCAAATATAAATTTAAAAATGTCAGGCTATGATTTAATTCCAAAATTAAAAGCAGATAATTTTTTGTCAGGCAAAATATACAATGAATTAAAAACTAGTCTGCTAAATAATTGCTAATATGCAAAAGTATATGCTTCTCCAGCATAATAACAGAAAAGTCATGGTGAACATTTGCTCTATGACAGATGCTATATTATGATTTTTGAAAACTAATATGTGCAGAGATGTTGAGTAAGTAGCTCACAATCTCCATTAGTACGTAGGGCCAGGACATGAACTTAGGAAGTCTAGCTCAGGCTTCATGTCCATAAACACTGGGTAAATTTTTCAGTAAACTGATAAACTGAATGCCTTTTTGATAACAAGAACCATATTGTTAATTAAGAAAATCCCACTGGTGGACCTTTGCAGAGGTTGTTTTAAAGTTATTCTTTATATAAAATTAAAATTTTTATTTATGAACATAAAGTCTCTTTTACAAAGCTTTTTTATTCTTTTTTCTATAGTTGCTGGGCACAATTAATTGTGTACTGTTTGTGTGTACAACAGATTTAAGTACAAGTAACTAAATTTGTTTTGTCAAACCCGTCATGGAAGGAGAATGTTGCTAATTTATCTTTTTGGATCAAGTCCACTTTCCTACTATTTGCATTTGTTGGAGGAAAAGTTGTTAGCTGGTTTCAACATCTGCTTAAAATAAATAAAGATCCAAGTAAAATTTCTGATTCAAAAAATCAAAAACCAAATCTTATAGTATCTTGAATGTCTTAAAACTTTTATAAAAACCTATCTCTGGTATTTCTGAATGACGAAAAATAACACATAAAATTGATGAAAAATAAAGATATAAATGATGAAAGATTGTGTAACATTCACATACAGATGAACAGAGAAGAGTTATGCCAGTTAAATTTTTACTATTACCTTATTGCCTCCATGAATAAATATAAAAAAAAAACTTTTGTATTCATCATTTACTCAAAAACACATACTCATAAAAATACTAAAAAAGAACGGACAGACATTAGGCAAAGAATAAAAATAAGACACATTTTAGAAGGTTTTCTTTTCTAGTAAAGATTAATTTCACATGAAGTAACATGTATTCAAGACATGGAACCTACAGTGTACCAAGAACTGTTCTAACATATCATCTCTGTAAATCCTTGTGAGTAAAGGTAGACTGATGATAAGAGCACTGAGAGTTGAAATAATTTGTCCAATAAAAATTCCACTAACAAAAGTTACAGCCAGAATTCAAGCTCAGTTTTATTTTATTTCAAACCTCAACCTTTTTTCACCATTCTGTGCTGTCTGTTGAATGTTAGACGTCATAACATGTGAATATTCTAATTAAAAGGAGACAAATGAGATAATTATAAAGGAGTTCACAGCAGGGATCCAGAAATCAAGTGCATCTCTGTGTTTCAAGAAGTAAAATGACATTTTGAAAAGCAAATTAATTTTCATTCACAGTTATAATGCCCTAAATGTCACACAACTTTACAGAGAGTGGAAACAAAAAAAAAGACACAAAGATATGTTTAGAAATGGCAGGCTTTCACACCCTCCAAATTAGTTAGAACTAATTTTTTTTCAGAACCAAATATGATTTTAAATTCAGATATTGGAGAAGTTTCACTCTTCATATGTGTGTGTGTATTTGGTGTGTGTGGGTACATGTACCTATGTGTGTGTATATATATATATGTGTGTGTTTATAAATATAACATTATATGATATGATATGATGATATGATATGATATTTGTCAATCAGTGTTAATTTACTTCAGGTCTATTGCTGTTTGTTATGAGACTAAAAGCATTATTTCTCACATAACTACATCATCAGAAGAATAAACAATACTAGGGAAAGAAAATTTTCTAATATATTAAATATATCTCTAATGTTAAATAGCCAGCACCTCTCCTCCCACTCACCCACATTTTTAGGTTGTTTTATTTTGCTGATTTGTTTTGTTTTTTTTTTTTTCTTGCTTTGGGGACAATTTCTGATCCAAACCCCAAACCAGAACCTACTGAGTTAACACTAGCCTTTCTTCTTTTGTAAATGCTTTCACCTCTTCAGGAGATTTTCAAACTACCCAGAGTTAGGACACTTAGTAGACAGTGCCTTCAGTGATAAGGAGATCCTTAGCAGGGACTTTTGGGGGCTGAGGAGGGAACAGAGCACTCTGTTGATGAACCATGAAGGACCCAATACTGCCTTTTATCTAGCAGGGCTCCATCCTATGCTTCAAAAGCTGGTGGGTGGAGTGATACACCTCAGAGGACAGATCTCAACAAAAATCTTCTGAACTCCAAGAGTAATATTTTAGCAGCAGAGATGATAAGCCTGAGAATCATGCAATCTTGTATCACAGGAATCTCACAGGTAAGGAGGCTGAACAGACAATAAGACAAGAGGAACATCTTTTACATCTTGGCACTGGGTGTAAGACCCAATAACCTCAGCATACTTCACAAAGGAGATGTGAGTCTTAGGGTCAGATTTAGGGTCATTAAACATAAGAAAAAATGATATTTTTACACAAGTATATTTATGAACTAAGAGTTATAGTTTAGATATATAGAAATAATATATAGAATTATAATATTGTTAATATTCCAGCTGAACATTAATGTTACATAGTATTTATGTATCATTTGGACTTGTATAAATATTATACAATTTCAAATTATACCTGAGATTGGTTAGAAGTTAAGAAATAGAGAAACTATTATATAATATTTACTTTTCGAGGTCTCTTCTAAAATATATTTCTTGGAATTAACTGAGTATATCTCAAATCTTAAAAGGTGAAATAATATAACAGGGATTTAAAAGGTGCCAAAGACAATTCAAACACATTACAGTGTGTTTCCTTCTTCAAAGTTTCAAGTTTCTAGTCCTTGATTCACTCATACAATTATAAAAGTATCTCAAGCTATGTCATCCACAGAATTTGCTTTTACACTATGTGAAGTCAAAAATAATTAATTTCAGGAAAAATATTTTAAAAAATAAAATATTTCAAAATTAAATTACAATGTTGAGATAGAATCTTTTATTGAATTAGCTATTGTTAAAAAGAAAATATAATAGAAATTAAAATTGCTTTCCTTGCTCCACCATAGATTTTTTGTTTTTTCTCTTGTTTCTTTTAAGATTTTGTATTTTTCTTTGCTTTTCTGCAATTTAAATGTAACATGCCTAATTGTAGATTTGAGGTATTTATCCTGCTTTTATTTGCAGTCTAGTGTATATAATTTATTTTGGAAAATCCTCAGACTTTATTGCCTCTGTATTTCTTCTCTTCATTTCTCTGTTTCTCCCTCTGGTATTCTCATTAGAGATGTTCCACTTTTTCTAGTTGTTCCATAATTCTTGGATATTCTATTCCATTGTTTTCATTCATTTTCTGTTTGCATTACACTTTTGGAAGTTTCAAGCTCACTGATGTATTTCCTGGCTGTACCTAGTCTACTGGTAAGCCAATCAAAAGCATTCTTAATTTCTGCTACAGTATTATTGATTTCCAGAATTTCTTTGATCTTTCATTAAAATTTCCATCTCTCCACTTATATTACATATGTTCTTTCATATCATCCCCATTTTTTTATTTGAGCCCATATTGTTTAATCATAGTTGTTTTAAATTCTCTGCCCTATAATTCCAACATCTGATCCATATCTGAGTTGAGTTCTGCTACTTGCTTCATCTCTTCAAACTGTTTTTTTTTTTTTTTTTGTCTTTTGGGTTTTTTTTTTGTTTTTATCTTCAAACTGCATGTTTTGATACAACAGTTACATTTTTTTAATTGATACTGAAAGTCGGACATCATGTATTGGGTAAAAGGAGCCGAGGTAGATGGGTAATTTGTGAGCTGGATACAAGTAAGGCTGTGTTTACTGTTTGTTGTAGCTGCGGGACTCAGAGGCAAAAACTCCACCTGGTGACTTTCCTTTCATCCTCTCCTATTGTTTTAGAGTGTCTCTGTAGACTTCTTAAAGAAGGTTATCAGCTGTTCAGTTCTTTCCATTGTTTTCCACTGTTATTATACAGATTAGTCAGTAAATTAGGCAGAGGAAGCATTCTCTAGTTCCATTGGTTTCAGTCTTTTAGCAAGCCTGTGTTCTGATCTCACCAGAGCTTCTCAGATTTCCTTTGTTCCCTTCCACAGGATAAGAAAGCAGATATTCCCCTTAACCCAAATGAAAGTCTAGAGCCAGCTAGAGTTGTTTAGTTCCCTTTCTCCAGGTCAGTCAGTCTCTGATAACAACCCAGCAGGTTAGGCTTTGGTAAAAATAGCTTCTATTGTGAGCAGGTCTTGTTCAGAAGAATAAGGATGCTGCAGTATATCTCAAAATAACAAACTCATCTTCTGCCAGAGGCATGAGAAGATTTTTCTCCAGTATTCACTGTGAGGAACATAGGGCTCCTGGATGCAAACTCACAAACATGTGAGGAATGCCCCTAAGACGGAACACTTCTAGAGTTCAACTTCCAAACTTGTCCACACTGAGCCTCTGGCAATTTGTCAATTATAATTTAGGTTTTCCTACCCTGTTACTGGTTCACATAAAGGTTTCTGCTCTTGGGCTTCTGGATGTTGAATCTAATAAGAGTCATTGATTTTTCAATTTGTTTAGTTTTTTCTTGTCGTGAGGATGGGAATGATGAGTTTCAAACTCCTTAAATCTTGAACTGGAAACTGAAAATCTGCAATTACTTTTTCATCTGTGTATGTGTTTAAACTTGTTTATTGTATATTAACCAATAGATGCCAAGCAGATGAAATAAATAACCAAGCCTATCATGTTTCCTATTTTCTCCAAATTGCCTAGAAAATGCTCAAAAAGTTTTTGTTAAATAAAGTCATACATGATACTTTAATCCTGGAAGATTTTTCAGGTTATATACATTATATATCCCTTTGTGTTTGATAAAAAATTAAGTACTATTATTATCATTAAACCAATCTGATTCAAGAACCTTTGACTTAGTTATTGAAAAAGTATGTTAACTTCTTTTTCAAATATTTTTTGAATAAACAAATAAATGGTTGAAAAACTGCCTACAGAAGAATAAAGGTCTGTGAATTAAAATGTCTTTAGTAATGTACCATTATCATTGTTTTCCAGTGAAATGGAGGATATTTCTATGTAATGTACTAGGTGTGACACCAATGTGACTTCCCACTCTATAGAGACTAGCTTTAAAAATGTAACATGTAGAGGGACACTGCAGGGACAATGGAGTTAGTCAGGATTCCACACCCACATGTCCAGGTGACTATGGTTTGGCAGTGTTCATGTGGCCTTGAGCAGGGGTCCGCATGCATAGAATGAAGCTGTTATATAACTAGAAAGTTAGTATTGACTCTCTGCCAGCTTTGTGTGTACTTAGTATATAAAGGAGTCCGGATTCTCATGGTGCAACTCGCTGCTTTCAAGGAGAGTGAATCACGCCACCCCAGAATAAAGGCATGCCAGACATCCCAGCAGCTCCTCAAATTTTTTCTGTCTGCCCAAATCCTGTGTGAAGCTTCCTGGCCTTGAATGGCCACAGGACAACTGGCACAGTCACAGGATTCATCACAATATGGTATGGAGCCATCAGGACCCCCCGAGTAGGAATTAGAGGGGTGGCCTGTCACCCATATGTGGTATTCGGTGGCACGGCTACTTGAAGCTTGAGGTCCCACCTGTCCCAGACCTGGCCCAATGTTAGTGGTACACCTGACATGGTAGAGAAGGCCCTGAGGGTGGAAGAGAGGCCCTGGAGAAGCTGAGTGCTCAGGTAGTGGTGGGCTGGGTGTGTCTTTCAGCTTAGTGAGCTGTAATGGAGATTGTGCATTGAGATGCAGCAAAGTTACAAGAACTCCAAGAAGGAACAGAAGCCTTAGAGGCACAGCTCCCAGCACTGGAGGAAGACTTCCAAATGGCGAATCACAGCAGTCCCCCTCCAAGATCATACTGGATGATTAGTAGGGGGAGGAGGAACTGAGTTCCCTGCAGCCCACACGGTAGTGTTATGGTAGATGAAATACCAATAGTCTACAGTGCATGGAGGTAATTTGGCTGGCTCCACCCAGATGGGTGAGAACACAGCACATATTCTGGCCAAAGTAGTCAATCTGGCAAAGTAGTTTTGGCAGTGGCCTGGGGAGATCTTGGCGACGTGGCTCCTCCACCTTTGGGATTGAGGGGTGGATAGTATTATGTGCACTGATCATGAAATGAAAAAGTTGGCTTCCATCAGGAGTCACCCTTCCCTGCATCAGCAGCTACAAAATATCCTTCAAATGGGAGGGGTCGGGGATCCCATTCTTTGTTAGAATGGGTGATGGACTCAGTCTGGGCAGATGCAAGAGTCATGCCAGACACAGACAATGGCAGTCCTATGCAGACTTAGGGCAGATTCTACAGGATCTGGGCATACACCAGGCCATGTTTAGCCTTAATACTCATGGCCCAGACAATGAATGCTTTACAACAGGGATGAGTGATCTGGTGCTGCAGCACGCCCCCTCTGCTTCTTCTGGATCTCTCATGGCTATTTTGGCCCTGTATGCTGGGCACCACATTAATAACGTCACCACGTTGGTGGCAAGTCTGGGAGGTACAGAGAGTTGTCAGCAGCAGAGAGGACTTTGGGTGGTGTCTCAAACCCCCTCTGCCCCTTAGTCAAGCAACCCAGTGTAGGTGACCAGATGTGGGTGGATATTTTGGGGGCTACAGTAGACCAAAATAAAACTGATGGGAAGCAAAATGCCTACTTACTAAAACTGTGGAAACAGCTGTGAGCTGACCAACATTCCCTATGGCCCCAGAAGAAGAAGGAGGCAAAGGGAAAACCAGGCACATGACCTGAGAAGCCCAACCTGTCAGGTTGGAAGACCACCTAGCTGAGCCAACCACTTGAGAAGAGGAAGGAGATCTCTTTTGGACGTTCAAATAGGGGAGGGGTCAAGGGACCTATCTACAGGAGATGGACAGGGGCTGGAAGCTACGTGTGGAATTATCTATCCACTGGTCCCCTACAGATGTCCAGCAGGTCCTGGTTCTAGTAGACACAGAGGCAGAATGCACTCTCATGTATGCAAACCCTGACAAGTTCCAGGGGCCTGAGGCTTCTATTGATGGTTACAGGGAGCTCGATGTAAAGGTGAAGACTGTACAGCTTTCCCTGAGTATTGGGCGATTGCCACCCCTTTGTGTGTCACCCATTCCTGAGTGTACCATGGGCATTGATGTTCTTCAAGGGCTGTGGCAGCAAACCACTACGGGGGAGTTTGCCTGAGAGTGTGAGTGGTAAAAGCTATTCAACGAGGGCATGCTGAGCATCTCTCCATTTAGTTGCCATCCCCACAGCAGGTGAAGGTGGTGAAGCAGTACTGGTTGCCTCGGGGCCATGAGGAGGTCACAGCAACTATAGGAGAGTTGAAAAAGGTAGAGATAACTAGGGCTCCCCATAGTCCCTTCAATTCTCCTGTGTGGCCAATGTAAAAGCAGGATGGCATGTGGAGAATAATGGTAGATTATCAGGAACTAAATAAGGTTGTTTCCCCAATATGTGCAGCAGTCCATTCTGTGATGGGCTTGATGGACTGCTTAACTAATGAGCTGGGAACTTACCACTTTGTGGCTGATCTAGAAAATGCCTTTTTCTCCATTGATATTGCTCCAGAAAGTCATGATCAGTTTGCTTTCACACAAGAAGGCCTGCAATGGGCCTTTACAGTGCTCCCTCAAGGGTATTTGGTTGTGTAGCTTGTGATGGCAAATGAAGCACCTCCCCTGACTATTTGCATAGGTAGTTGGACAGTGTACCAAGGACTAATATTATGGATGTCTACATGGCATGCAAATAAATAGATTGTTATGCAGAGGCCATTATGGGGGCAGGCCTTGTAGCAAGACTTATGAGAATTAGGGCACCAGAAACAAATCACTGTATATCATGTGATGTGGCATGCATCCTTTGCCTCCCCTGGAAATGATGAGGCTGATATTCTAGCCAAGGTACAATAGTTGGAAACAGTGCCTACCAGCCTGTCAGGAAAAGAAGTAGCCCAGTGGCTACACCATCACCTTTTACATGTTGGACAGAAGACCATGTGGTATACTATGAAAGCTTGGGGGTTACCTGTCACCCTAGCACAGGTACAGGAAGCCTGTGAGACCTGTGTTGTCTGCTCATGAGAGCATCCCTGGAGGCATGTGGGAACCACTGGGCAGGTGGTATGAGGACGAGTACCTATTATCCAGTGGCAGGTTGATATGATCAGACACCTACCTAGTTCAGAGGGATATAAGTATGCAGTCACATGTGTGGACATGGCCTCCAGACTGTGGGGTGCATCCCCTGCACACCAACCAGATCAAAAAGCAGTAATTGCTACACTGGAGTGCTTATGTCCCTTCTAATGGGCAACCCTTGATCATTGAAAGTGATCAGGGGATGCACTTTACAGGGACCTTGGTACAACAATGGGCCCAAGTCATGCAAATTGACTGAAAGTCCCATGTGACCTATCACCCCCAAGCTGCTGGGATGATTGAATGGTATAATGGCTTATTAAAGCAGGGCCTGCGAGCCACAGCTGCCACCCCTTTGTTGCGGGGGCTAGACGAAACGCTTGTGGACTGTCCTCCAAACTTTACATGAGAAGAGTCAGAGTGGGGCCCAACTCCAGTGGAAGCATTACTCTACCAGACTGCAGCTCCAGTTCAGCTGCAAGTACAGACTAAGGATGCTTTGCTGAAACCAGGCATGGGGAAATAAGGAAACATTCTGTTGCCTGCACCTGATGGCCTAGAACACTGACAAATGGCCACTTGGATATGGCCTTGGTAGATAAAGCTCCCCCCCACACATGTTTTGGGTGGCTCTTGTTGCCCCTTTGGACAAGGAGCGGAGAGCAACTTGCAAGTAATGCCCTGAGTGATTGGGACATGGGCCCCAATATTGTGGGTAACATACCCAAATGGACCATGAAACACTTCTCCGTGGCTCCTTTGTAATATCCTTACGACCCATTATGAGTTCTACACTGTTATTATAAATACATGCTGAACATGTATTGTAAATACATGGTTGAGGCATGAAAGGTATGGTATTGGCATCCAAGGAGGCCTGCTATGCCAGCCACTGTCTTGTTGACTGACCAGAAACCTGCTTGTATTTTGCTTGTGGGTCATGATTTGCAATTGTTATTTCCAATAACTGCTTTGTCATTTTGCCCCCAGGGTGCAAACTAACACCTTAGTGGTACACACCTATGCCTCAATGGCTAACAAATCAATATGTTGAAATCCCCCTTAGCATGGCTGTTGGCCTCCCATGGTGTATCTCTCTGGCTTCCCTTGCAAACTGGACTTGGTTACAACACCAGGGGAACACTGCACAGTGCCTGTGGAAAGCAATCTAGACTGTCATCTATGCTGGGGCAGCAATTGTCTGGCCAGGCTCAGCTGTTGGTTGGCTACTCATATGGGATGACTCAGGGTGGTTCACGGCTGAGGCTGTGGAGTTGATTGGACCAGCCCCTCTCTGTATTAAGAACGTCAAAGGACAAGCCCAAGTGGGCTGGACTCCAATAGGTCTGTGTCCGAAGCTTACTCTCAAGTATGCTCTCAAGTATTCTGCGCCTTGGAGGTGCAGAATAATGCATGGGCTGCAGTTCCTACAGGGGTTCTCTGGGTGTGTGGCTCACATAGGTGGCCTTACTTGCCTGGAAATTGGACAGGCCATAGTACCTGGAGGTGTACCTTTGGTACCTTTATTTGCCTGCTCGAGTTCAGAAAACTCTTACAAACCAGCCAGTCAATTGGGAAGTGTTTAAGGCATGACACCAAGTAAAGCATAACCCCTGCTGGTAATACCCATTAGCCATTTTTCTCTCTGGCTACTCTTCAGTAGGTTATTCAGATGACTTTCTGTGATTTGGATGTAATTCCAGTTTGCTTCTGGGAGGAAGTCAGTGCAGCTTCCTCTTAGTCCACTGCCATTGCCCATCTTTTCTGGAGTTGGACTAGTAAAGATGGATAAACCACAGTGGTGATGTAGGCATTTAACTGTGGAAACTTCTTTATAATGGAAATAAAAGGTGTTTTTTTTTCCTTGAACATTTGATTGTGCTTTCCTTTGCTTTTTATTTAAACCCTCACTCAAGGATATGTCCGTGGGTTTTTAGAGAGAGAGAAAGAGGAAAGGAAAAAGAGAAAAAAATATGTATGTGAGAGAGAAACATCAATCTTCCCATACACAAACCTGCATCAAGGCAAGTGTCCTGACCAGGAATTGAACCTTCAGTGGTTTAGTATACAGGACAGTGCTCCAATCAAATGAGCTGCACTGGCCAGGGTTTTCTTTGCTTTTAAATAGGCAACTATTGAACCCACTAACTTTATTTGAAATGCACAACTTACATTCAATTACCATTAACTATTCTAATAAATAATGTTTCATCAAAAATAATAAAATTAAATAAAAATAAACATTATATTAAATTACATCTAAGATGGTATAGTTTATTTCTTTTAAGCACCTACAAATTAAAGCAACCAGTAGAAAGAAAATTAAGCATTTTAGCATTAAATTGTGTTTAATGTGAAGATGAAAATTGAATTTTGCCAGATTTATGTTAATGATTTCCATTTCCATTTTTGATTAGTGTTTAATATTTTATTAAATTTTCATGTAATTGACTTTCTCTATTAATTTGAGTAAAACATAATATCATAGAGAAAATCATTCACATTAAAATCTAATTAATCAATTTATCTTTTGCTAACTTGAAATACAATTTTCAATTTTATAGTTTACAGTAGAACAGTGCATAAACATTTGTATAAAAGAACAAAAATAAAGTCCCAAGGATTCATAGTGTGCTATTAACCTCATTCTTAGGGGAAAGAGTATGTGATTATATTCCGCTACTTTGGATGACTAGAATATGCAGTCAAACTCATTCCTCCAGTGTTGCAAGGAGAGAGGTACTCTTTTGTTGTTTCCTTTTTACAGGAATTTAACTCTGCATGTCTGACATTTAGCTGAATAACCCCTGTTGGGATTTTAAAATCCTTTCATAATAGGCAGAATATTTCTATGCATAGGCTGGGAAAACTAGCACAGACTTAGTGTAAGGAGATTTAAAAATAGTAGATCTGAACAAGAAGAAATTGAAGAAAGGATAATAGTACACATTATGATTACTTTATTTTTCAATGTTCTAGTTCAATGACCACAACTGATTTGCTCATTACTAAATGCATAAATGAGGTTGTAACGATAGTCAGTATAGTTAAAAGACATTTTAAGGAGAAACTAATAACCAATGCACTGATTCAGCTTACAATTCAATTTCCATCTACTTATTTCAAAAATTAAATTATACGGAGAGTACAATATTAATTGCAAATCTTATATTATTTTCATAAATTGTCAATTTACCTACCTTTACTTTGGGTGGCTAGCAAATCTTAGTGATCTTCATTTCCTTCCCTAATTTATAAAGTCACTCTTCTCTTTTGATTCTTAGAAAAGTTGAAAACTATATCTATATTTTTTATCAGTAAAAAGCCCTTTCTTGCCTTTGCTTCTTATTCTACCTCTACATCTTTTCCATCAGATCATTCCTTTTCACTACAATATTGTCTCTCACTTATTTCTATAGTATGTCTGCATAGGAATGCATCGCATCACAGCACAAGCCCCTAGCCTTGACAGCTCCCTTCCCAGTCATTATTGTAAGTAGCCCTATCAATCTCAAGTTTCACTTATGAACCTTCCATGAAGAAAATGTCCATTTACAATTTATGAAATGTTTCTATTGCAAATTTAAAAAAATAATTTCCAAAAAGAAAAATAGTTCCCTACTTGTAATCAGATTAAAATTATTGTTAGGTATTACTCTGCTTATCACATTTTCTCCTGTCTTAACATGTTACTCAACTACTAAATACCAACTTTATAAATCTTGTTCTAGGCATTTATGTCATACTAATGAGATGTTGATCCAAAATATTTTATTATGTTAACTGAAAGCCAATTCACAAAAATATAATAATTCTCTAAATATCAGATACCATGATACACTGTAAATATGGATATTTCTATTCTTTAGGCAGAATAAAATATGGATAGCTTCTCTATAGAATATGTAGAAGCATAACATTTCTTTACTGAACATGCATAAAAAGATTAGTCATTTTTTACACACAAAAGAATTCATCTACAGCACAGAACAAGATGAAACTTATCTTATGTCTGCATACTATGTGTGTTTATCTCATCTCAAATTAAGTCCCAATCTGAATACAAAGAAAAGGCAAGTGCATTCATAACCCCTGAAAGCAAAAGATGCACCACAGGCAGGGTGGAGAACATGGGAGTAGGGGTGCACATGCCTAAGAATATTACCTTGGAAACCACCTCCTTCTTTTAGTAGCAGCAGAAACTCCAGAAATGTGGATGGCATAAATTTTATTGGAAAGTTTTCTCTTTTTTAACAATAATCTTTAAATTTATAGTCTGATACTATTTTCCTTCTAGGCAGAAGCAAGCAAACTTATTTATTAGCTAGAAAATTATGGAGTTGGAGAGACTGAACAAAAAGGAAAAAAGATTCATGGACATGGACAACAGTGTGGTGATTGCTAGAGGAGTGGTATATAAGGGGAATAAATGGTAATGGAAAATATATAATAAAGATTAAATTAGAAAGTATGTTTTCATACAGGGAATCACAAGGGTTGGCATTGATTATAATTTAAAATCTGCCTACTAACTCCATGCTTTAATTTTGGCACTGATGTCAATAGTATTGAACACAATATATTTATTTCTAAATTTAAGCTTTCAAAGAGAAGAAGAAATAGAGTAATAAGTAATGGATAACATAAAAGCCAATGTGGAAATGCATTAGAATTACAGTCACATTCTCTTTCAATAATTTGCAATTTGTGCTAAGTAAACGTAAGACACACCAAACATTATTTTGAGATTACACATAAAATAAGGCTTTGAAGGAAAAAAATTAAACTAAGGTATTATTTATTCACATATGTATAATGTATATCTGGGTATGCATGTGTGTCTATGTGTGTGTATATATATTCAAATAGTAAGATATACAAAACTTAAAAAGAGATTAAAATTACGGCATTTCAGTAGAATCTTCAGGGAGGTGTAGGATTCCATCAGCCAAAGAAGTGAAAAAAAAATCTGTGAGACTATGCCTTTTATCATCTCGAGTAATATCTTAAAATATAAAAACAACAGCTATTCAAACTTCTAGTTTATAAGAATACAGAAAAAATAGCTAATTTACAACTATGATTTAAAACACTTTGGCAGGCTGGCATACTAAATAAGATGAAAAACAGAATGTTTGAGAAATACATTTAAGCTCTGCATTTAAATTCAAACAGTGAGGATGGGAAGCTCACTATTTGATGTTATTATTATACTACTTTGATCAAAAGTTAAAGAGAACCTGAATTTGAGTCTTTACCATGGGTTAAAGAGAAAAAGGGAGAATATTAACTTTGTCATCAAATATTTAAAAGATATCATGCATAATAGCGAGATATTTATGATTTATGTGTTCTAAACATTGAAAATAATGGTACTTGGTAGACATGAGAGAAAATAAAATTGTGGCTTTCTATAAATTTTCATCAAAGTAACATAAAATAAAATTAAACCATGTGCTTTTTGTTGCTATCTGCATATAGTTAAATATTCTTTTTCTAGAATATATATTGTTAAAATTATGTAAGAAATTAATTTACACATATATTAAATTATAATAGTCCATGAAGGAAAAAATCATCTAGATTTAGTTCAGATTTTGTTTGTGGATTTTATTTCTACTAAATATCTCATGTCTAGAATATATTTGAAACAAGGTAGGAACTTGATAAATGTTGATTAAAAGAATGAATGAATGAATGAGTGAGTCAGTGACTGAATTAGAACATTTTGGATTAAATTACTTGTGGACCTTACACAGTTCTATTATATATTATATTTTAATTTATGCTTACAGAACAAATTAATTATTTTAAAATGCCTTCCATACATAACATACAATTTTCTGTTCTGTGTTATAGCATCAAAAGGATGCTATACTAAGTGAATAAGTATTATATTAAAGATACTATATAAATAAAGATTAATTGCAATTATTTGCAGTTTTGAAAAAGTACATAATGGGTGTTTTTCAACTCTAGACAGCAGTCACATTAGCCTTTGGTGAAGTGATTCACCTATTCGACAGTAATTACTTTTATTTCCACCCCTCTCAATAGGCAGTTTGAATGTGAACAACTTCAGATACAATACTTTTTTAATGAAACAAGAAAGCAGATGTTAATTATTTGAAATAGGCAACTCTAAACAACAAAATAAATTGTTAAGACTGTATAAATTAATGTAAAAGGAGTAAATGAAAAGAATAATTTCAGATCTTTGTTTCACTGGATGACAATACCTTAAATATCTACAGGAATTCACTGCATTAAAAAAGATTCATGATGTAATGTTTTAAAACCCACTAATTTTCATTGTTTTTCCAATCTAGTGACAATTTGCATTAAAACTGCATGGCCCTGGCTAGTGTGTCTCAATGGATCGAGTGTTGGCCTGTGACCAAAGGGTGTTCTATTCCTGGTCAGGGCACATGCCTGAGCTGTGGGCCAGGTCCCCAGTGGGGGGGCACTTGAGCAACCACACACTGATGTTTCTCTCCCTCTCTTTCTCCCTTCTCCTCCCCTTTCTAAAGATAAATAAATAAAATATTTTTTATAAAGAGACAGAGAGTAGAAATGATGGCTCTGAAAGGTGGAACAGGATACTTAAGAACTAAAAGGCCCAAGAAAGCAGTAGACATTTTTTGTCCCCCAGAACTACTTGTAGGTATGACAGACATGAAATGAAGATGAAAGTGGGTTGTGGGGGTGGATGGGTGGAAATGAGGGGTTTTTGTTCTCAGATTTGATTTTTAATCTAAAGAATGGAGGACTCATTAAAGGTGTTTAAAAACAGAGTAGTGTGATCATTTGTTTGAGAGAAAGAAAAATATGACTAAACACTTAAAAATACACCCTAAAAACTGAGTGGGAGAACATATTCACCAATGATACAAAATTATCAAACTCAAAATCGAAAAAAAACCTCCACTTAAAAAATGAGAAAATTGCCTAGATGTTTCTCTGAAGAGGACGTAGAGATGGCCAATAGACATACGAGATGCTCAGCATCACTAATTATGAGAGAAATGCAAATCAAAACTACAAGAGATATCACTTCATGGCTCTCAGAATGACTATCATCAATAAATCAACAAACAAGTGGTGAGGATGTAGACAAGGGAACCCTTGTGCACTGTTGGTGCAGCCAATGTGGAAAACAGAATGGACTTTCCTCAAAAAATTAAAAATGGAACTGCTTCATGACTTAGCAATTCCATTTCTGGGAATAAATCTGAAAAACACCTGAAACACTGTTTTGAAAAAATATAGGCACCCTTATTTTCATTGCAGCACTATTTACAATAGCCAAGATTTGGGAGTAACCCAAGTGTTCATCAGTAGATGAGTGGGTAAAAAAGCAGTGGTAGCCCTGGCTGGAGTAGCTTAGTGGATTAAGCACGGGCTTGTGAAACAAGAGATCGCGGTTCGATTCCCAGTCAGGGCACATGCCTGGGTTGCAGGCCAGTTCCCAGCAGGGAATGCACAGGAAGCAACCATACATTGATATTTCTCTCCCTCTCTCCTTCCCTTCCCCTCTAAAGATAAATAAATAAAATCTTTAAAAACATAAATAAAAAAGCAGTGGTACATTTATACAAAAGAATAGTACTTGACCATAAAAAAGAAGGAACTCTTACCATTTTTGACAGTGTGGATGGAACTTGAGAGCATTATGCTAAGTAAAATAAGCCAGTGAGAGAAAGACAAATATCATGATTTAAGGAGCACGTGGAATTTCATAAAAAAAAATATAAATAAGTAGAAACATAGTCATAGATACAGAGAACAGACTGACAATTTCAGAGTGGAGGAAAGTTCGAGGCTGGGTGAAATAGAAGAAGCTATTAAGCAAAACAAAGAAATAAAAAACCCTCAGAGACACAGACAATAGTATAGTGATTATGAGAGGGAAAGGGACGAGTGGGCAAGTGGAAAAGGATAAAGGGTAGACATTAATAGTGCAAAAGGAGACTTGACTTTGGGTGGTGAACATACAATAAAATACACAGATGATGTATTGGGTTGGCCCAAAAGTTCATTTAGTTTTTCTTCCATAAAATAAAAGACATGCTTTTCATTTTCACCAATAACTTTATTGATTTGGATATTTTGAGTATATCAGCTATCTCCTGCATGGTATAATGTTGATTGTTCTAAATTAATATCTTTATTTGATCTCTATCAACCTCAACTCGTCTACCCAACCATGGAACATTACCCAGCAAGAAATCTCCATCATGAAACTTTGTAAATGACTTTTGACATGTTTGATCAGTCACAGCACCTTCTCCATACATGGCACAAATCTTTTTTTTTTTGCATTTCAGTTGCATTTTTACCTTTCTTGAAATAATAAAACATAATGTACTGAAAATGCTGTCTAGTTTCTTTCATCTTCAGTATTAAAATGGTTATACAACAATGCACCAATTTTGATACATCTTTTAAATGTAGGATGATTTGTCAGCTGTCAGCCCAGTATTATAGAATTGTATGTGACCTCTTTGTATGAAACCTATATAATTGTATTAACCCTTGTAACCCCAATAAACTCAATAAAAATAATTTTTAAAGTAAAAATAAATTAAAAATAAAAATGAGCAAATAATTAGGAATGCATTATATAAATACATAAATGAAGATAAAAACTAAGTACTGAAAATTAGTTAAGAACCTATTGAATATTATAGTAACAAACAGGAAGAGAGGAAAGGGTGGGGATAAACAGGGTCAGAAAAATAGAGTGGGAAAATGATTGAAAAGTATCTAAAGCTGTGATATCAACAGGAATTGGGTGTGAAAGTAGAGAAAATAAATTTTTAATGTATTATTCTACACCTAAGCTACTTAATAGAGAATAATGCCATTCAGTAACACAGAGAATACAAGCAAAGCATGCTAGCTATAATGGTAAAGGTAGGATACTAGATATTTTGAGTTCAATATGAGATTGTTTAATTGGAGGCAACTGATGTCCAGTGAGCATTAAGTTATAATTTTCTGAAGACTTGAGAGAAGTCTGACATGCTTATAAGATGCAAATGTCATCAGGGCTTAAATTGTTGAGTGGAAACTATGAACATGGATGAGTTAACTTAGGAATGATAATTTTAACAAGAGGGGAGAGAAAGAGAGAAGAGAAACCAAGGTGAATATTAAAAGTGTGGCACTGAAATCTTGCCTGTGGAAATCATGATCTTTCAATGATTCTCAAGAAAAACATTCCCAGGGACTCACATATGGGAGGTTGTGGTATGGTGAGGTTTTATTGTGGTGCCAGGTACAGAATCAAAAGACTTTCCCTAGATTCCCATGTTCCATCTCTGTCTGCCTAACCTTGGGAAAAATTTTAGCCATGTCTTCACCAGACTGAGAAATACCACCAGTTCCAGACATTGTGCACCACTGGTTCAGTCCATGTCTTCCCAGCTGCACTACAGCTGGCACTTTGCCCAGACTCATGCTTGGTCCATGTGGCTATCAGGCCACAGGAGGCTGTTGGGGCCACATTGTTGCTATGGAGAGAGAAAATGGGAGAAAAAACTGAGCAAGTGTGTGTTGCAGAGAGAGACAGAGAGAGAGAGAGAGAATGAAACTGAGAGAGAGAGAAAGAAAGAGGGAGACAGAGAGGGGTTCTTTGTTAAACTGGGACTATATTACCTTGGGTTTGGGAAAGACTTGTCTCTCCTTCAAACTAAAGTTTCCATAGGCTGGTGCTGGATCCACCCTCTAAACCAATCCATTTCCAACCTCTTTCAGCATTTTGTATCGCTAATCCAATCCAATAATATCCCTACATTTACTTACTCAAATTCTCCCCAAATCTACCTGCCAATTTAAGATATTCAGACCATTAAAATTCCATTCATAATGTTCATCAAATTTACAGTTTGTCTGCTAATAAAAATAAAATATCTGTGCTTTGTCATAATTTGATTCTAACACTGAAATCAATAAAAAGCATTTCCATTGTTCACATAAACATTTTTTGTTACAGAACTGGAGAGTGCATAATGAAAGACCAAGTACAGAGAAAACATAGGCATAAGGAGATCTAATGTTGGCACAAAAGCTGTGAAATTTTTTAAAAAGAGCAATCTATCTTTAGGTTTAACATTTTCTTTAAAAAAAACCACTCTATTGTGGTATGATTGACATACGAAAAGCTGTACATGTTTAATGTATAAAACATGGTAAGTTTGGAGGTAAGTATACCTTTGTTGAATTGTCTCTTCAATCAACACCATAAACACATCAACCACCTCCAGGTGTCCTCTTGCCCTCTTTACTTACTTTAATAAACATATTAAATTTTCTTATACTAAAACTCATTATATTTTAACTTTGATTCATTTTGGAGTATAATTTTTCTGCAGCTTTTGTTTTTCCTGTTTTTGCTGTAATATCATGACATTATCTAGATTCTTTATTATAGTACTTTGTTAATGTTCTATATAACACTGACTGCTTTATAGAGGGTTTGCTCATCTATTCTTCGAATGATTTTCAGTGGAATTCCTGGTCTTCTTTCTTCATTTTCTTGATTCCTTCTTCATTTTGCTGAACCATATGTTCAAGTAATCTCTTTTCTGGAAATGACACACTCCAAGACCTTACATTACTTTTTTTTGCCTTTTGGCTTTAATTATTTGCAAATTATATAATTATGGATTCAAAATTAATTTCTCTCAAAATGCTGAGGTAATTTCTCCTTTGTTGTATACTACTCTATATTTTCAATGAGAAGTCTGGCATTAACTATTTTTGCTATTGTTATTCTTTGTCTGCTTGTATTTTTTAAAGCTGTGCAATTTGGTTGAAGGGATTTGAAAATCTGCTGACTGTGAGATGGAAATAGGATTGTAATATTTATTTTGTGAGTCAGTGAACACACTTAATCTAATGTTGTACATTGTTTCTTAGTTCTGACAATTTGTTTATAAAACTACTTCTTCATTCTTTTTCTGTTTTTACTCACTCTGAATGTTGGTCATACTTGTATATTTATCTAACAGTTTTCTGTCACATTTTTCATATTGTCTTTTCTCTTGGTTCATTAAAATTTTTTCAATGTCACCAAATAAAACTTTTAAAAATAAAAAATAATGATTTTATGATTTTAGACTTACAGGAGAGTTGCAAAGATAATGCAGACCATTTCACTATATCCTTCACCCAGTCTTCCCTTTTGAATATTGATCTTATATAACATAGGGCAAGTATCAAAACTAAAAAAAAATAACTTTGGTACAGTACTCATGAAACAAACAAAAAAAACTAACTTTGATAGAGTATTCTTAACCGTGAAATATGTCCATCATTTAATCTTTTTATTTCCCCACTAATAGAACATGGCTATCACGTTCAAGAGATGCATGTGCGTGAAGTAGGTAAACAAGCAGATGCTTAACGTTCAAACAAGAAGAGTGGCTATTTTGTCCAGTGGTTCCCCAATTCTGTGAAAACTGCTGTGACATCATATTCTCTTGGGGGGGTGTTTTCTAAACATGACCACCAACTTCATCAGCAACTATACAACATACAACATTTCTTAGTTCAAGCAGATGGTGGGAGCTGACCACGAAGCATTAAGAGATTGCTCAGGAGGACAGCCATTAGGCCCAAGAGTTGTGCACCCTCCCTTGGAGGAACTGGCCAGTCAGCTCATGGGACTACCCAGAGGCAAAGTGTGCCAGGAAGTCCTTGTTCAACAAATGTGTCTGCATGGAAAAAAGTCTGGATTTGTGGACAGCATGGAGGCTCCAGCTGCTGGAGGAAAGACCCTGGGAAGCTGGGTGAGAAGGAGAGGGGCAAGCTCAAGAACAGGAAGCTGCACACTGAAGTGTCCCTGGCAGACTTACAGTGTAAGCAAAGGCAGGACCTTCAGCCATAGCATCTCCAAGCAGGAGGTGGGAGCTGGGCCCAGAGGTAATTTCCAGTGGCTCCTAAGTGGGACATCAAGCCCTGAAACTTATCCACCCACAGCGTCCTCCCTATCAGGGCCTCAACAGGGCCTCACACAGGTCTGCACCCATTTCTGGCAGATCCTTCTATGTTCACCCCATCCCTGACAGACATCTTCCTAGAGAGCATTTTTCTGGAAATTTGTCCCTCTCTCCCTTCCAGGCCCAGAAGCATCAAGCATATGGCCAGTATGGCACCTTCTTTCTGTGTGAACCTACCAAGGCCTTACAGCCCTCAAGACAACCACCCAAGCACAGTCTTTCCAGGGGAGGTTATGGCTTGCAGGAAAACTAGTACAACAGGAAGCTGAATGAGGCAAGAAAATCCTGCCATGTGCTCAGGCCTCCTCAGCTGGGTCTAGCATCCTCTGCGGCCTGGCCCAGTGGTGGCCCTGCCCTCCCGTCAAGTATGTTTCCATTTACCAACGTGTTCTGGAGTGAGACCTTGGAAACCACATGCACGACGGAGTTCTCAGCACCAGATAGGACGTGTGGCTGACTACAGCCTCACCCTGGGCCATCTTATGGGCATCATTCACATCATTTGAGAGTTCTTCACAAAGTGAGTAACACCCAACTCACTTCAAGTCAGACTGTAGCCCATACACAGACCTCCGCAGGAAGGTGTTCAGCCACCACCAATGCCTGAAGGAGGGGGTGGAGGTCGGGAACTCGGGGCTTTTTCTGCCCCAACAGGCTGGTGCCTGTAGGACTCTCCGTGAACCTGTCAGTAATTACCTGCGGCCTCTCCCTGGAGCATCTAACAATGATTAAATAGGGCCTTGACAATGTCAGGAAGCTGGTGGGCTGCAAGGTTAACCTGCAGATGGTACAAGACAGTCCTGTGCTGCCTGGACACTGAACTGGGTTTCAGGTATAGATGGAATTTGTGAGCTATAGATAATATAATTTGTGAGGTATAGATATAGATAAATGTAAAGTATTGGTAGAATATAGATGGAGAGAGATACACAAACATATCGCTGTATAACGTTGTTAAAAAATCACTTGACTAAGTTTTGGAGAGTCTATTTCTGGTCTAATCTATTCTAGTCTATCAGTCTATAGATCTGTCCTTTAACTGATACCACACCGTGTCGATCACTGTAGCTTTCAAATAAATATTTAAATTGAGATGTGCGGATCTTCCAGATTTGTTCTGCAGTTTCAAAATCATTTTTATTTGTTCAAGTTAATTTTTTTCCATGTAAATTTGAGAGTCAGCCTTCTGATATCTACAAAAATCCTGCAGGAGTTTTAATTAGGATTGCACTAAATAGACCAAGTTGGGAATAATCTATACCTAAACAATAATAAGTTTTTTAATCCCAAAACATAATATATCTCTTCATATTTGGTTGTTTAGTTACTTCACTTGTATTTTAAAATATTCAATATATATCACCTGAACATATTTTGTTAGGTTTTACCTAATATTTCAATTGTATTTAGTGCAATGGTAAATTATATATTTTTAAAAATATTGTTTTTGCTTGTTGGTAGGAATAAAAATTGGTATTTTATGTTAACTCTGTATTCTATGACTTGGTAAACTCTGTTAATTTTAGAAAAAAATTCTGAGTTTTTCAGATTTTCCACATAGAAAGTCATTTCATCTAGGAATAACCAGTGTTTTGTATCTACTTTTATATTCTGTATGCTTTTAATTTATTTCACTTGACCATTACATTGGCTAGAGTGTCCAGCATAATATTGAATATGAGTCAGGAGAGAGATTGTTTTTATCTTGTTGCTGAATTTAGGACTAAGCACACAGGCCGTCACTATGAAGTATGATGTTAACAGTAGGTTTAGATACCCTTTTCCACCAGAGGATTTCCCTTTCATTACAAGCATACTGAGAGTTTATCATAATTGGTAATTTGTGTGTGTGTTTTTAGGGGGGAGAGGTCAGTCTGTGTAGACATTTATCAGTTTTATTAAAATATTTTAAAATCTAGTTTGGAATTTTTGGATTTTTTACTATTTTTTATTGTATTAAATATATTTAATTCATTTTCTTTATTCTTTCTTTCCTTATGTCTGTGTTAAGTTTACTGCTATTTGTACAGTTTCTCAAAGTTGAAACTTAGATTGCTAATTTGAGATGTTTTGTATTTTCCAATACAAACATTTATGCTATAACTTTCACTCTAAGAACTGCTATTAACACATCACAAGATTTTTGATGTGTTACATTTTTATTTTCATTCAGTTCAAAACTTTTTTTTAGTATTTTATTCTCTATACCTACTAACCCTTAATGTAATTGGGTCCATTGAAGAGAATGGGTTCTACACTTATTGGGGTTTATTATGTGCTTAACTTGGTCTGTGATTTTGTCCAGTTTAGTTTATTTCCTCAATTACATCTGCTTAATTCTATCTAGAGAAAAACAGACAAAAACAATAACAACAACAACAAAAACCTTTGTCCCTTATAAAAGTGTGCTATGGTCTGAGTGTTTGTGTCCCCTAAAATGCATATGTTGAAACCTAATTCCCAAGTTGATAGTATTGGGAAGTCAGGCTTTGGGGAAGTGATTAGGTCACTGGAGCTATCACTAAGTCTGGGCACTCATAATGCGTTTAGAGTCCTTATAAAATACATGCAAATGGATCCCTTTCCCTTCCAGCATATAAAGTTACAGTGAAAAGACAGCTGTGAAGGCACTGGGCCCTCACTACACAGCAAATCAGCAGGTACCGTGATTTTAGACTTCTCAACTTCTAAAACTGTGAGAAATAAATATTTATTGTTTATAACCTACTCAATCAGTAGTAATTTTGTTAGAGCTGCCCAAACATATTAACAACTTAGTTTTACAGTATTTTCAGGGTTTTTTTTATGTATACCCCATTCAGTTTTATGAATATTTACTATAATTTCAGTAGAATTTTAGGGAGGAAACAACTTTAAAGATAATTTTTCAGACAATTATCTTGAATTAAAATTTCTTATTGAACTTTTAAAGCTATTTTCTTTTAAGAAAGAAATAAAATTATTTTAATATTAAGAAAATTATGACATAATATTTGGAGTTCTGGTTGCAACATGTAAATTAAATTTGTAAAGCAATTCATATTGCATTTGTCATTTTAAGAACAAAATAAATTGGTTCAGAAATATAGAATAGTCAGAAAAAGATGTTATACAGATACCATGTGTAGAACAAAAAATAGTTTCTATTTTAAACATCCTAAGAGGATTCTCTTGAAATACATTTTTAAACAACCACTTACCTCACCAAGGAATTCATCTGATCCTTTCATCTTCTCTGTAATAATATGTATAGGAACAGAGGGATAAATAGCATTCTCTGTGTATAGTCTGAGTAAAATGGACTTAAAATAAAACTTTTAAGAATCTGAGGGTTTAATGAGGAATGTCACCCTAGTCAAATAAAGGCAGTAAGCAAAATAACAACAGTAGAAACAATATCAACAATTAGCAAACGATTAACAGTTTTTTAAATTTTGCCTTTAAATATATTGGAAGTTAAAAAATAGCAATGCTGAGTAACAATCTATTATTTCAGTCTGTATTTCTCTTGGTCAATTAAATAGCATCCAGAACTTAACAATGTTATTTTTAAATTTTATTTTAGGTAACCAATATGTTTTTTAACTTGTTTTAGTATTAAGTAGTATAATGCAAAGTTTATTTCTCAGCTAGGATTCACTTGATGGCCCTTTTAAGAAACTTTTCTTCTTTATAAGATTTCAGCTTTATTTTAGAAGATTCGGGAATTTCAGCAGGAATTATTTTTTTGGACTAAAGTTTATAAGAAAAGGGATAAAATTCCCTTTTCAGTACCTAATGCAGTATTTATTTTTTTCTCCTTATAATCTCTCTGACAACTCTTATTTCCATTATTAAGCAAATTTAATATTTGCTAATTTTATACATGTCCTTCCAATTTGATCAGAAGTATAAAGAGCATCAAAAATAAAAAGGGAGAAGAATGTAAAGGAGGAGGGGAAGGGAGACAAAGAAAAGAACATTAGGATGAATTATTAATAAAGCCATCAGTCAATTAGTACTTATGGAATAGACAGGAAAGCATTCATAAATTAAGAGAGGAGATCTTATTGTACCTTGTGTCAGTGGAGATGCTGACATGTTTTCTCTTCCCTGCTGGTACTGCTGAGGACAGCCCTTTAAACTGAACTAGAAAAGAGTCAAGGCATTTGTCTCTGAAAGACTCCATGGACTGTGATGAACCAAAGGAGCTACAGTATTGACTGACAAAATAGAGGTGAACTTGCTTAGAGCTTCATCAGCATCCTGTGGTCAAGAGTACTGATAATTTCTCTTGGGATTTTCAGCTAAAAGGCACATATAAGATTCCAATAGAGATTGAGAGATGTTATCAAGTTATGAAAATGTGAAATACTTTAACATAAGATTTAGAGTCTAATGAGTTATGAAGACAATAACAATTGAAAAGAATAAAGAAGCCTGAAGAAATAATCTTTGAGGTCTTAAACTTTTAAAATAATCTAATTTATATCCTAAATTTATAAGCATGGTTTTTCATGAGACAAAAAAGGAGCTAAACATTCACAGGGCATTTAGTTTCATGTATCTCTTTCAGCTGCACACTCACAATGTAGCTACCCAATGTTTGATAGTTTATATAGTTATGTATACATTTATATGTAGTTATTATCTATAATATATAACTATATATGTTATATAGTTACTTTTCTTAAGAATAAGTTTATCAGTGAGAGAAATCTAACCGTTCTACTGCCACCTCTGAATTTCTAGTCTATTACTTCTGCTTCTACTCAATGTTGCTCTGAATTTTCCTATGGATGTGTACCCACAGAGGGTGCTATTCCCAGGTCTTTCATATTAATGAAACATTTAATATTTATATTATATATTTAATTAAACAAATGCTATTTGATAAGTTAGAACTTTGTTTCCTCACATTAGTAATTAATAAGTAGATATGTATTTTTTCTGATGAAACATAAGCTTTTCCTGAGGGAACCGTGTAGGAACATAGTAAAATCAAAATAAAATCTTATTGTCTCATATCCACTTAAGACCATCTCTGAGCAGAACCTTGGATGCTTTGTGTATGAAATTATCTTAGGGTCTAATATGCTTCCTGCAGTTTCTTTTTAAACTAACATATATTTTTAAAACCAGAGTGAGACATATCAATTTTCACCAGGGCACTCCCCTCCCACCCCACCTAACTTAGGTATACAGGAGACCCCTGTTAATATTTGTCAAATCATGGAACAGATGGATGGATGAATGAACTAATTAAACAGTGGTCACCTAACTGGCTTTCATAATATAACACAGGTTGTAACTTACCTTTTTGTGAAATATGTATTCTTTTTATCTCTACCACATAGTGCACAATTAATAGTTTATTTGCCATTGTTTTTGTCTGTGCCTGAGAAGCTAAATCAAGCAGAAGGCTTCATCTGAAGACAAAAAACCTAATCCACTGAACACACAATGTTTAACATATTTTTTACACTTAATGAAGAAATACAGGAATTTCCCTCCTAGAGCCCTAGTCAAATTACCTAATCCTGGGATGACTGTGTTTTGCCTCCTTAACTTCTCTATGTAGTTACTATTACTTTTACTGTTTCTCACCATCTGTCAAATACCTTTTAAAGTCGTTTTGCACTTTCATTTGTAGCTATCTAGGGGTGAAATGCAAAAGCTATCTTTGAGGTGGTCAGAGTGATCCCTGAAGAAATATATTTAAATTTGCAAACTACATTTGTTCCTTTTGAGACTTTAAATTACTGCTCAGCAAATAAAGTGTACTGAAAATATCAATACTACTATAAAATAACATATTGAGAAAGATTATAAACTTTTTTAAGATTACAGGTTTTTTTGGTTACACTGGCTATTCTATATTTCACTCAGTTGCTCCTGTATTCAGTGAAAAAAAATAAGGAATTTACTGTTTTTCTCTATTCCAAATGCAATCTATTTAAGCAGGTAAAAAGATTTTATCATAGAAGACCATTTTGAAATATCCATTCCCTTTACAATAGGTTTTTTCCATTTGGGAACTATTTGCATATGATGGAAAAATATTTTGTAACAATTAGCAATGATCTCAAAATGAATGGTATTACTTTAATGGCTCATGTCAAAATCTCTGCACAGGTGTCATCCACTCTAAATCTGGGCTTCTTTCAAGTAGCTAACATGGTGAAATTGTTTTATTTTTGTGCTTCCTTCAGTTCCTTAATCCCTTAATGAACCCCACAACGGTATTATGTTCAAAATATAAATGATCTTCAACCTAAAAATTCTAT
>CM052540.1:143146582-143172785 GCA_028533065.1 Trachops cirrhosus | reverse complement strand
GCTATCAAGCCATGAGAAGATATAAATGAAACTTAAATGCATATAACTAAGTAAAGTAAGACAAGCTAAAAGGTTATATACATGGCTGTATAATTCCAACTGCTTGACATTCTGGAAAAGGCAAAACTGTGGAGACAGTTAAAAGATAAGTGGCTGCCAGGATTGCTGAGAGAAGATGAATAGGTAGAGCAGAGAGGATATTTTGGGCAGTGAATATACTCTGTGTTATATTATAATGATAGATAAATATCATTACACATGATATTTATCATGATATTTTGTCCAAAACCAGAGAATGCACAATGCTAACAGTGAACCCTAAGGTAAGCTATGGACTTTGGATGATTATGATGCATCCAGAGGGGTTTATCCTTGATTGAAAAAGGCACCACTCTGGTGGGAGATGTTGATAATGGGGATGGCTTTGCATGTGTGGAGAGAAAGGAGTATATGAGAAATCTCTGTACTTCCCTCTAAATTTTATTGTAAATCTAAAACTGCTCTAAAATTGTATTAAAATAAAGACTAAACAATAATAACAAGAAAAAACTAAAAAAAGACCATCAGCTGCCAAGGGCTTGGGTGGTAGCAGCAATGAGTCGATAAAAAACAGAAAATGACTGAGGCAGTAAAATGATCCTGTACTCTGTAATGGTGGGCACATGTCATGAGGTATTTTCCCAAAACTGTAGAATGTACAACAGCAATAGTGAAACTTAATGTAAACTATGGGATTTGGGTCATTATAATGTATCAGTGTAGGCTTGTCAGTTGTAACAAATATACCACTCTCTTGGGGGATGCTGACAGTGAGGGAAGCTATGAATGTTTGGGGGAAGAGGGTATATGAAAAATCTCTGTACCTTTCTCTCAATTTTGCTGCAAACCTGAAACTACTCTAAAAATATAAACTCCAATAAAAAGAAAAAAAGAACATAAATACTATAGAACTAAACAGATACTACCTATATTTAATAACAAATGACCACATCGTTCTGTCTTATGGTACAGTGGGCTATTTTTATTATTTCAGTTTTCTAATATTTTTCTCTAACTTCCTGAAGCACTTAGGACACTCTTTTCTCTCATGTAGTGCTAAGCCTGAATTCAGTGGAGCATAAAATTTATTTTGATTCGCAGCTCTGCTCTTATTAAGCTCATAATACATTAATTTCTGGTGTCAGTCCAATGAAATGATTTCAAGCTAAATAGTCTCTCAACAAAATCATTTGACAATGGAATATTTAGGATTTCCCTACTAGTTAACAGCATATTAATCTTGCAGGAATAACTTTCCATCTCTGAAAATGACTATCTGCATTATATTCACAGGCTTGCTTTAGTAGACCAGCTGTTCATTCATCATGTTCTTTGTGCCCACTTATTATAGTCTATTCATGTTTAAAGTACCCATTGTTTTCATATACTACAAAGCGTATTATATGTTTTCCTAAGTTCAACCTCTATTTTTTAGTGAAATTTGTTTTGAAGCAGAGAGGTAATTTGAACTCTTTAAAATGAAGCTGGATTCCAAGTTACAGTTTAAATAAAGCAGTTGGGAAAGTTCTGTTTAACTTAGCTGTTCTTTTCTAGTGATATTTCTATGCATTTGTTCTGAAGCAATCTTATTCCTCCCCAAATGAGTCACTTTCTTCGTGTGTGAGTTTTACTGTGACCTACACTAACATCAGCACATAGGTGCAAGTCAGGTCATTTTTTGCTAGACTCTTTTTTGACCTCTTCAAAAGTCATCAATTCTGAAAAAATACAGTAAATGTCAGTTTTACTGCAATCTTTTTTCTCCATTTTCAGTATCTATGACTTGCTGAATTAGAACAGGACATTCTTTCAACCCCTCACCTGGAAAACTTGATTCCATACAAGGCCACCTGACATTGAAACACATTGTCTGTGGCCAGCCAGCATGACAGCAATCTACTTACCTTTTTATAATGTAATAATCTCGATTCTGTTAAGTTTTGAGGCAACCAAAAATGTCCTTTATGAAATTTTCAGTATCACAGGTACGCATGCTACACTCCTGTTTAGCAGTTGAGGCTATAAAGTTTGGGGGGTTAGCTTTAACCCTACTTTATACAACATTTACTGTTCATGAGGAACAGTAACCACTTTTAGGTAAAAAGCTTAATTATTTGTCATATTTGCAACAACTGTTCAGACGTTGTTCAAAATCAAAAGAATTTGTCTAATTCAAAAGACGTATGACTTGCTTGCAGTGCCTTTTAGATCATTCTTTATCAGCTTGTAATAAGTGCAATTTATGGAAACACCAAAGCCCTGTATGTGTCTTGTTCTAGCACCCATGCAAAGTTCCAAATATTCCATCTGCTTTTAGAGGGAAAAGGATAAGATTCATGCTCCACAATATTGTGGATCATTTTCCTTTTTTCCAAACAATATACTTTTATTTTTTTCTGTACTTTTCAAAATTTCTTTATTTCTCAAATTTTAGTATGTCCAATATATTGCCATTGTGGAAGGAAATCAATATAATAAACTTAAATCCACCCTTAATGTAAACTCAAAAAAAAATTTGGAGACTATATCAAGCAAATACATTTTTTAAGGATTTTTTTATTTTTTAGAGAAGGGAAGGGAGGAAGAGAAGCATCAATGGGTGGTTGCCTCTCGTGTGCCCCATAATGGGGACCTGGCCTGCAACCTAGGCATGTGCCCTAGGCTGGTAATTGAACCAGGGACCCTTTGATTCACAGGCCAGCACTCAACCACTGAGCCACTCCAACCAGGGCCAGAGCAAATATATTTTTAAAGGAAGCAGTAAAACAGATGAAATTAAATCAGAGCCTAGTCCAGACCAGTTCTTCCATCCTGACCAGTCATCTCTGACCATTGCCAAGTTCCTTTCTTCTCTTTTTTTTGTTGTATTGTTATATGCTATTACAGCTGTTGTAATTACTTCCGCCTTCATCCCCCTCTGCCAATTGCAACCTCCACTTGCCTAGGCAATTTCCACCCTGTTGTCCATGTCTATGGGTCCTTCATATATGTTCCTTAACTAATCCCTTCACCTTCTTTCAAACAGTCCCCACCTCTGTGTTCCCCTCTCTCCATTGTCAGAATCATTGTCTCCTATTCAATGATTCTCCAGTTCCATCCATGCTGTCACAAAAGGTAGTCCTTCTTTTTTCTTCTGTGTAGTATTTCATTTTGTACATATACTACAATTTTTAATCCATTCATGTATTGATGGGGACTAGGGCTGTTTCCAACTCTTGACTATTATAAATAGTGCTGCTATGAAGATAGGGGTGCATAAGTTCTTCTGAATTGGTGTTTTAAGATTTTTAGGGTATATTCCTAGCAGTAGAATTGCTGGGTCAAAATGCAGTTCCATTTTTAGTTTTTTGAGAAAATTCCATACTCTTTTCCACAGTGGCTGCACCAGTCTGCATTCCCACCAAGAGTGAACTAGGGTTTCTTTTCTCTGCATCCTCGCTAGCACTAGTTTTTTGCATATGTATTAATGATGGCGATTCTGATTGGTGTGAGATGATGTCTCATTGTGGGTTTAATTTGCATCTGTCTGATATTTAGAAATGCTGAGTATCTTTTCATATGTCTATGGGCCATCTGTATGTCCTCCTTGGAGAAATATCTGTTCGGGTCATTTGTCCGTTTTTAATCGGGTTGTATGTCTTCCTGTTGTGAAATCATATCAGTTATTTCTATATTTTGGAGACTAAGTCCTTGTCCAGTGTATCAGGGGTAAATATGCTCTTCCATACAGTAAGTTCCATTTTCAATTTGATGATGGTTTTTTTAGCTGTGCAGAAGGTTTTTAATTTGATGTAGTCTCACTTGTATATATATTTTTCCTTTATTTCCCTTGACCTAGGAGATATATCAGCAAAAATATTGCTAAATGAGATATTTGAAATTTCACTGCCTATGTTTTCCACTAGGATCTTTATTATATCATGACTTATATTTAAGTCATTTTATATATTTTGTGTTTATATCAGTGTATTTTTTACCCAGTAAGTATGATGGCAGTGTGTTTGTCATATATGGCCTTTATTATGTTTAGGTATATTCCCTCTACTCCCACTTTCCTGAAAGTTTTGATCATAAATGGGTGGTGGATTTTATCAAAAGCTTTTTCTTCATCCATTGATATGATCATGTGGGTTTTTACCTTTATTTTGTCTCTGTGGTGAATCACATTTATTGATTTTCAAATGTTGTACCAACCTTGCATTCCCATAATAAATCCCACTTGATCCTGGTGTATGATGTTTTTTTATGCATTGCTATATTTGGTTTTCAATATTTTGTTGATGATTTTAACATGTATACTCATCAGGGATATTGGCCTATAATTTCATTTCTTTGTAGTGTTTTTATCTGCTTTTGTAATTAAGAAATTTCTGGTCTCATCAAATGAGTTTGGGAGTCTTCCTTTCTTTTGAATGTTATGAAATAGTGTTAGTTCTTGAGAAGGACAGGTGTTAGTTCTTGTAATGTTTGATAAAATTCACCTGTGGCTTTTGATTTTTGAAGTGTTTTGATTACTGCTTCAATTTCATTATGTGTAATTTGTCTATCAGATTCCCTGACTCTTCCTGATTTATTTTTGGAAGACTGTATGTTTTTAGGGATTTATCCATTTCATTCAGTTTGTCCTATTTATTGGTATATAATTGCTCATAATATTTTCTTTGGTGTCAGTTGTTATTTCTGATTTTATTTCTGATTTTATTTCTGATTTTGTTTATTTGGATCCTTTCTCTTTTTTTATTGATGAGTCTGGTTAAAGGTTTGTCAATCTTGTTTATCTTCTCAAAGAACCAGGTCTTGGATTAATTGATCTTTTGTCTCAATTTTTGAGACTCTATTTCATTTATTTCTGCTCTAATTTTTATTATTTCCTTCCTTCTACACACTTGGGGATTTGTTTGTTATTCTTTTTCTAGTTCCTTTAAGTGTGAAGTTAGATCATTTATTTGTGCTTTTTCTTGTTTTTTGAGGTAGGCTTGTAATGCTTTGAAATTCCCTATTAGGACTGCTTTCTTTGTGTCCCACAGATTTTGGAGGGTTATGTCCTCATTTTCATTTGTTTCAAAGTATCTTTTGATTTTTTCCTTGATCTACTGTTAACCCATGCATTGTTTAATAACATGTTATTTAGGTTCCATGTCTTTCCATGTTTTTCAGTGTTCTTCTTGTGACTGATTTCTAGTTTCATAGCATTGTGAGAAGATGCTTGATAGATTTCAATCTTTTTAAATAGATTGAGACTGTTTTGTGTCTTAACATGTGGTCTATCCTAGAAAACATTCCATATGCATTTTGAATGTATGTATATTCTGTTGGCTAAGTGTGAAATGCTCTGAAGATATCAATTAAATCCAATTGATCTAGTGTGTCATTTAAGGCTGTTGTCTCCTTGTTGATTTTCTGTCTGGAAGATCTATCCATTGAAGACAATAGGGTGTTAAAATCTCTGACTATGCTGTATTTCTGTTGATCTTTTCCTGTATGTCCTTCAAGATTTGCTTTCCATATTTAGGTGCTCTTATGTTGGGTGCATAAAGATTTACTAGGATTATATCCTCTTGTTGGATTGTTCCCTTTGTCATTATGTAGTGTCCTTCTTATAATTTAGTTGTAAATCTAGATTCGTCCTGGGAGGAGGTTAGTGTAGCTTCCACTTGCTCCTCCACCATTTTGGACTCCTATGGAGTCACTTTCCAGCCAAGTCATACAACCTCTCTGGGTCATAGTATCCTCATTTATTAAGTAAATGTGTAGAGCTGAGTGATCTCTGAAAATCTCTATTGTGAGTAAATGATTCTAAAAAAATTAATTTGATGTCTCTTTTCTTTCAGTGTCTATTTGGCATTCCCTTTGTATAAAACCATACATACATGATTTTTATCAAAAAAAAAGTGTTGGGAAAGGAAGGAAGGGACACATTGGTATTTTGAAATCATAGCAGGAGGCAGATTCACAATATATGATTTGAATTTTGTCTTTACAAATAATATTAACTCTTAACCTCTGTTACAATAAATATGACCTTAATTGTAAATTAGGTTTTTGCAGATACCAATTTAAGATTGAGGTCATCCAAGGTGGGCCCTAATACATTTTCACTAGTGCCCATATAAAGAGGCAATATTTGAATACAGCGATAGATGTGCAGAGGGAGCATTGAGGTAGAGATTGGAGTGTTGCATCTGCAAGCCACAGAATAATGAGGTTGCTCAAGAGCCAGAAACTCAAAAATGTTCATCAGAGAAAGCACAGCCCTGCCCATACCTTGATTTTGGTCTTCTAGCCTGGAGAACTGTAAGGGAATAATTTTCTGTTTTAAGCTATCCAGTTTCTAGTATATTGTTACAACAGCTCTGGGAAACAAATGAACTCACCAGTTATTATTATTTTCAGGTTTGCTTCAAAAAGAATCACAGAGAAAATAAATAGAAACATAGCAGTTCCTGTATGGAAGTGTAGATGGCATATTATTTATGTGACTCTCTGTGAAGGGCATTGCATTAGTTTCCAGTGGCTGCTATAACGAATCACCAAAAAATGTGTTAGATTAAAACAAGAGACTTTGTTTTTTCTTTCAGAGTTGTGGAGACCAGATGTCCAAAATCAAAATTCAGCAGAACCATATTACCCTCTGGAGCTTCATTCAGCTTCTGGTGATGCCAGCATTCCTTGATTTATGGACACATTGCCTCCTCCTCTAACATCTATCTGTCATATCGCCTCTGATTCATTGTTATTTGTCATTGAACCCACCTGGATAATCCAGCATAAACTGTTTCTCTCAAAACTCTTAACTTATTTACACATTTTGCCATGTGTGGCAATAGTTAAGATCTACTATTTTAAGATATAAGGTGATATTCACAAGCTCTTGAACTTAGAATATGGACATATCATTTTTGAGACTAAAGTTCAATCCAGACAGTTTTTCCCCTTTATTTCAAGTAGAAAAAATATTTCCTCTTTAAAATTTTATTCTATTAGTTAGAATTTCCAGTTAGATCTTCAAAAGAAGTGATGAGAGGACTTTCTTGCCTTGTGTATGACCACAGTCAGAATGCTTCAAGTTCCTTGACATTAAATATGATGTTGGCTGTGTTTCTTTCAATCATGTTGGGGAAATTTTCCTTTATTATAGTTTACTGAGAATTATTTTTTAATATGAAAGGACATTAAATTTTTGTCAAATGCTTTTTGGCATCTATTCAATAATCATGTAATTTTTCTTTTATAGCCTATTGATGTAATATAATATTAATTATATTAATAAATATAATATAATATTTATTAATTTTTAATGTTAAAAAGCTTATTTGTTGGGATAAAGTCTACTTGGTCATGGATTATAATTTTTATACATTGTTGGATTAAATATGATAATAATTTGTAGATTTTTACATCTATTTTCATGAGAGATATTTATCTTTGGTTTTCTTTTTTTGGAATATCTTTGTCTATTTTGGTATTAGGATAATGCTGGTCTCATAGGAACTATTTCTTCTACTTCTATCTTTTGAAAGAGATAATAGAGAGTTGGTATAATTTTATTCTTAACTGTTTGATAGAATTCACCAGTGAACTTATTTGGGTCTGCTGCTTTCTTATTGGAAGGTTATTAGTTATTAATTAAATTTCTTTAATAGATATAAGCCTATTTAGATGATTTAATTTTTCTTCCATAAATTCTAGCAGTTTATATCTTTCAAGGAATTGGTTCATTTTATCCACTATTTCAAATTTGTGAGCATAGAGTTTTGCATAATTTTTATTATCCTTTTAATGTTTAAGGGGTCTGTATTGGTTTCCTCTCTTTCACTTCTGTTATAAATTTGTGTCCTCTTTTTTTCTTTGCTAACCTCGCTAGAGCTTATTAACATTACTGCTTTTTTTTTAACAGGTTTGGTTTTATTAGTTTTTTTTATTGCTTTCCTGAACCATGTAATTTTCAAACACAGTAATTTTTTTTCTTAGACTATATGGATAATTATGTAATTGTCATTTATAGTAAATAATTTAAAATATTATATGTACATACATGATTACATCTAAGCATGTGTTATTGGTTTTAATTTCCAATCATGTAAAATAGATAATGTTTCAGTGATATTTTTCACAAAAGTATATCCTCCCAGATAAAACTCCAGAGGCCAGGCAGTGACCATTGTCCCCTATCTGAACCCTCCCCAACACAGAGGAACAGAGTTGCAGCACTGTATCTGAGACACCATCAATCTGGTTCACATGGGTTACCTTGCCTTGGTGATTACCTAACGCTGTCCCCTATCCAACTTTCCAGTGTGTTTTTCTACAATAGGCCACACTACTAAGACAGGAAGTCAAAGCAATTCTACCTAATACATAGAAACAAACACAGGGAGGCTGTCAAATTGAGTAGAACAAAGAAATATGGCCCATATAAAAGAACAGAACAGAACTGTAGAAAAAGAAATAAATACAATGGAGATAAGTGATGTATCAAATGCACAGTTCAAAACACTGGTTATTAGGATGCTCAAGGAACCCACTGGTTACTTCAACAGCATAAAAAAAGACCTGGCATAAATGAAGATTACAATAAGTGAAATAAAGAAAAAATTACAGGGAATCAACAGTGGAGTGGATGAAGCTGAGCATCAAATCAATGATTTGAAAACATGGACAAAGCCAAAGAGGGAAGGATTGAAAGTGGGAGGTGAGGATGGGTGGGGCAGGGGGATGGAGTGGAGGGGAAGGAAGACAACTGTACTTGAACAGCAATAAAAAATATTTTAAAAAATAAAGAATAAAAAAGTGGAGAAAAAGGATAAATAAATAGACTGTCTTAAAATAATGTAATGCATATTTGTTCCTTTCAGTGAGATTTTAAAAATAAATAAATAATTATAAATGGAGAAAAAATATTTGGAATATAAGGGAGAAAATAAATATTTCAGTAAGAATATCAAGAAGAAAAAAGAATCCAGAAAAAATGAGGATAGGCTAAGGAGCCTCTGGGATAACAGCAAATATACCAACATTTGAATCATAGAGGTGCAGGAAGGAAAAGAGACAAAGCAACAAACTGAAAACTTATTTGAAAAAATGATGAAATAGGTTTCCTTAATTTGGTGATGGAAATAGACATGCAAATCCAGGAAGCACATACAGCCCCAAACAAGATGGACCCAAAGGGACCACACCAAGACACATCATAATTAAAATGCCAAAAGTTAAAGAATCTTAAAAGCAGCAAGGAAAAGCAGATAGTTACCTACATAGGAGTTCCCACAGGACTGTCAGCTGATTTCTCAAAAGAAATTTTGCAGACAAGAAGGAACTGGAGAAAAGTATTCAAAGTGATGAAAAATAAGGACCTACAACCAAGAATACTTACTATATCCAGCAAAGCTATCATTTAGAATGAAAGGGCAGATAAAGTGCTTCCCAGATAAGGTCAGGTTAAAGGAGTTCATCATCACCAAGCCATTACTATATGAAATGTTAAAGGGACTCATCTAAGAAAAAGAAGATCAAAACTATTAACATTAAAATGGCAACACCAACTACCAACACTTGAACCTGAAAAACAAACTAAGCAAATGAGCATAACACAAACAGAATCATAGATATGGGGATCACTTGGAGGGTAATCAGCTGGGAGGAAGAAGCGGGGAATAGGAAAAGTACAAATTGGTAGGTACAGAATAGACAAGAGTATGTTAAGAACAGTATAGGAAATGGAGTAGCAAAAGAACTTATATGCATGACCCATGGGCATGAACTAAGGAGGGAGGGGGATCACCAGAGAGAATGGGGGGTATGTTGTGGAGGGGTCAAAGGGGGGAAATTGGGACAACTATAATAATATAACCAGTAAAATATAATAAAAAACATAAAAATTCTAACAAAACATGGTCAATAAAACTTCTAACACTTTTCTTAACAATATTTTTTTTCTGATACATCTTCTCAGGCTAGAAATAAAAAGAAAAATAATGAAATGATACTATATCAAGTCAGAAATGTTATGCACAACAAAGGAAACCATTAACAAAGTGAAAAAACAACCTACAGAATGGAAGAAAATATCCACCAATGATGTACTTGATAAGGAGCTAATATCCCAAATTTATAAAGGACCTATGCAGCTCAACAGGAGAAAAGCAAACAATTCACTTAAAAAATTGGCTAAGGAACTAAATGGACATTTCTCCAAAAAGACATACAGATGGCTCATAGACATGTGAAAAGATGCTCAACATCAATAATTACCAAAGAAATGCAAATTCATAACACAATGAGATATCACCTCACACCTATAAGTGGCTATCAATAAATCAACAAACAGCCAATGTTGACAAGGATGTGGAGAGAAGGAAACTCTTCTGAACTGTTGATGGGAATGCTGATTGGTCCAGCCACTATGGAAAATAATATGGAGGGTTCTCAAAGAATTAAAAACAGAACTGCCTTATGACCCAGCAATTTCTCTTCTGAGTATATATTCAAGGAAAGCCAAAACACGAATTCAGAAGATTATATGTGCCCTTATTTTTATTGCAGCATTATTTACAAAAGACAATCTATGAAAGCAACACAATTGTTCATCAGTAGGTAAGTGGATTAAAAAAACCTGTGGTAGATATATGCAATGGAATATTACTCAGCCATACAAAAAAAAATGAAATCTTGCAATTTAGACAGCATGGATGGACCTACAGGGTATTATGATTACTGAAATAGATCAGAGAAAGACAAATACCACAATATGATTTCACTTATATGTGGATTTTAAATAACAACATAAGTGAAGAAACAAAACAGAAACAGACTTATGTAGACTGATGGTTGCCAGCAGGAGGGGCTTTGGGGGATTCAGTGAAAAAGGTGAAGGTATTAAGAAATACAAAATGGTAGTTACAAAATAGTCATGGGGACATAAAGCACAGCACAGGGATTATAGTGAATAATATCATAATAACCATATATGGCACCAGGTGGGTACTAGAAATATGAGGAGATCACTTTGTAAAGTATGATTGCTTAACCACTAAACTGATACAAAATGATATTGAATATAAACTGTAATTCAAAATAGTTAAATAAGTAAATAAATAAAATATTACTTGAAAAAGGTATGACTTACTTTTTATTTGGTTCATTAAAATTACAGTTCAAGCTATACTCTTTGAATAATTGGTGTTATTATACAGTTATAATATACTTAACACATATATGCATGTTATAAATATATGCATCTGTATATTATTATACATACTTAAATGTAATTAAGGATTTTGTCTTAAAACTCAAATTTTTGACAGTAGCCTAGAAAACATGATTTTCAGCAAAAATAAAATTCCAGTCCTCACTTCACTTTCTTCTTCTTTACTACTTGTTATGCTTTCCTCTTCTTGAGCTTTTTTTTAAATGTTTGGCATTCTGAATATTTGGGTGAAATTTTAATTATATAATGAATGTTTTCTATCTAGAAAGTTCTTCCAAGTCATATTGAATTTCAATACTAATACAAAAACTTAAGTAATAAAAATAAGCATGTGACCATTAACATGTATAATGCTTTATAACAGCTAAAGGATTTCCTTCTCTGGTTACTCATTTTGCTGTTGCTGTATAAATAAAAAGCAGCTAGTTCATTTGGAAGGATGAAGAAGTGAATGTAACTCTCCTTTGGATGTTAATAAAAAAGAGCAAAATTCTAAAATGGAGTAAGTAAACTGGAAATCATCTTGAAGTCCTTCAGAATTTGGTTTGTATCACTATTGAAATTTTTGTCAAACTTTCAAATATTGTTTAATTTTTTTGTTTTTTTAATTATTTTATTGTTGTTCAAATACAGTTGTCTGCATTTACCTCTACCACTTCCCCCCACCCCAGACATCCCCTCCTCCCTCCCCTGCTTCCACCCCCCATGGTTTTGTCCATGTGTCCTTTATAGTTGTTTCTGAAAGCCCTTCCCCTCCCGCCATTATCCCCTCCCACCTCTCCTCTAGTTACTGTCAGATTGCTCTTAATTTCAATGTCTCTGGTTATATTTTGCTTGTTTGTTTGTTTGTTTTGTTGATTAGGTTCCACTTAAAGGTGAGATCATATGTTATTTGTTCCTCACCACCTGGCTTACTTCACTTAGCATATTGCTCTCCAGTTCCATTCATGCTGTCGCAAAGGGTAGGAGCTCCTTCTCTCTGCTGCATAATATTCCATTGTGTAAATGTACCACTTCATACTGATGAGACTGGCCATCGTAAACAAATCAACAAGCAGCAAGTGTTGGAGAGGATGTGGAGAAAAGGGAACCCCAGTGCACTGTTGGTAGGAATGCAGACTGGTGCAGCCACTGTGGAAAACAGTTTGGAATTTCCTCAGAAAACTGAAAATGGAACTGCCTTTTGACCAGGCAATTCCACTGCTGGAATATCCTAAGAACCCTGAAATACCAATCCAAAAGAACCTATGCACCCCAAGGTTCAGAGCAGCACAATCAAGTGCTGGAAGCAACCTAAGTGCCACTCAGTAAATGAATGGATCAGAAAAGTTTTTGTGTTTTGGAAGTGAAATAAAATAACTACCTCAGCGTTACTAAGAGGTTTTATTAAATAATATGTACACAGTTTATGGCATGAAGTGGTTATTAGCAAATAATTGATGCTATATTTATTTTTATTAGTAGTGATATTGCTGATAATAGTAGTGGTGGTAGTAATATCATGGGAAACTACCAAAATAAATTGTAAATGGCTTTAAGTTACTTTAATAATGACATTTGAATATCAGCAAGCTGGATGTTTTGTTACTCACAAAATTTTGAATATAAGCATGTCTCCACAGAGGGGATTGCCTGTTTTGAAGAGCAGTTGGTAAACTGATCATTTCTTATCACCCTTCTAATTGCTTTGAATTTTCTCCTGGAGAGAACATCTTTTGCAGAAGATGAATGAATAACAGAAGAGTCTTTCTTCTATCAGAGCTAGATATAAGGGAAATAAAGTCAGGACAAAAATAATGAAGCAATTTGGCTTTATAAAAAAGAGTATTATAAAAGATAAAATTTCAACAAAATTAAACAGACGAGGAAAGCTTATTCAAGGCTATTGCAATGAGGAACAGAGGCCAAAACTCAGTATTAGCTCAACTCTGCTGAAACACACAGGAGGATTTTTAGGAGTCAGAGTGCAAGGGAGAATGCAGTCCATCTGAGTTTGCTAATTGGCTTTAACCAAAGGGAAAGTAAATTTTCTTATGTACTTGTAACAGGAGATGGTTTTACAACTTAGAACAAGGTACCACAGATGCCAGGCTCCTGCCTTTTATAGAAACTGAGAGATTGAGTCCTCTCTTGTTTGTTTTTCAGAGATGGCTCTCAGGTGATTGAGAAAAACATTCCTTGTTGGTAAACTGTAAGGAAGCTCGAAAAGATCTACATACAGCTGAAAAGGGCAGAGAAAAAATTGACAAGTTGCTTTTGTTTTGTTTTTCCGGTAAATGCTCTTAAGATAAGTAAGATCAGGAGCTAGAGTTAAAAAGAAAACTGTTTAAAGGAAGAAAAAATGGGACAACTGAAATAGCATAATCAATATACTTAAAAAATAAAATAAAATAAAAAATAAAATTTAGTCAAACTGAAGGGAACATAAGGCCTCTTGGTCAGTGTCTTTAGCCTCCCTTGCCATAAAACGTTGCTTAAATATCAGTAATAATCATGTTTTTTTAAAAAAGACATTATTTACTAGTGGATTATATCTACAAATATGTACTATGTATAGTTTCTAAAGTGCTTCCAAGCCATTTGAAGTCATTTTATAATGAAAAATTAGTTTATATGAAAAATTCATAAATGAAGTAAATTTTCATCCTAAATATTTTTCCAGTTTTATTGCAATATATTTGACATACAAAATGTATACATTTTAAGTACAGCACATATTGAATTCATAGATGTATACACATTGTAAAGTAATTACCACAATAGTTTATTTAATATCCACTACCTCACTTACTTATTTTTCCTTGTGATGAGAACTTTGAAGATTTATTCTCTTAGGAACTTAAAATATACAATATAATAATGTTAAATACAGTCATCATGTTGCATATTATAACTCCAGAATATATATAGCTTATAATTAGATGTTTGTACCTTCTGACCACTTTCGTTTAAGTCTCCCATCCCCTATTTCCTGCCTATGGAAACCATCAATGTTCTTTATTTTAATGAGCTTTTTTTTTTAGTTTAAACATGTGTAGTTGTAGAGTATTTATCTCTCTGTCTTCTGTCATTTAGCATAATGTCCTCAAAGTCATCCATGTTGTAACAAATAGCAGGATTTCCCTGTTTTTTTTCAGAATATCTTATGTTGATTTTGTAGCCAGCACTTTACTAAATTCATTGTTTATATCTAACAGTTTTGTCATGTCTTTAGGGTTTTCTATATATAAAATCATGTCAAATGAAAATAGAGACAATTTTACTTCTTCCTTTCCAATTCTGATGACTTTTATGTATTTTTTGTATCCTGATTGATCTGTGGTACGGGCTCCACAGTTGCCTGGATTCTCTGGTTAGGCTCTCCAGTTAGGCAGAACTGGGTACTATACTCAGCCTCAGCAGGGTGCAGTATAGACCCCAAGGCCAGTATGGCTGACCATTTGGAGATCTCAATCAGGAAAAATTATGTACCCAGTTCCCTGGCCAGATAGTTCTACTGGCTTTACTCTGCAAGTGGGCCAAGCCAGTGGCTGGGCTCTCTCCTCTTGTGCCACACTGTAAGATGAGCTAAACAGCTTCCCTGGTGCTCTGATTAGTTTCCCTGGTAAAGGAGAGCTGGAGTTTGTACTCACACATAGACAAGGCTATCAGTTTTCCTGCCCACACAGGGCAACAAAACAGACTCTAAGGCCAGCAGTGCAACTCACTGTTTGGGGTCCAAAATCAGACCGAACTATGCCCTGAGTTTTCTGGTTAGTGAAGGCTATCATTTTTTCTTTGCACATGGGTAAAATTCACTGGTTGAGATTTCTACTTGGGTACCACTTTGAATAGAAATTCCCTCTGCCAAGATCCAAGTGTTAGTTGCTATAAGACCCATCCCCTTCTATACCACAAACTGATATGCAGATTTCCCCCCTCAATCCCTGTGAGGCCAGACCAGAGCAGGCCTCTTGGAGAGCACCTTACAATACTGGGGAAGGCAGATGTCCACCTTGGGCTCTCTCTTGCTGGAAAAACCATAGGCCCAGGGAGCCCCTCTTGGTGTGGTGCTATATCATCCTGGGGAAGGGTGATGTGATCAGAGTGTGGCTGCTCCTCTTATTCCTCTAATGCTGTCACTCTTGGTCTCTGTATTCCACAGGGGCACTTTAGTCTTGCCTCCTTAGAAGATGTCTTCTAAGATCTTCACAATGATGTCCATGGATATTGTTAGTTGACCTTATAAGGGTGGCTGAAATCAGAGTTGACCTATATCACCATCTTTTTTTTATTTTTGTTCAAGTACATTTGTCTCCATATTCCCCCCACCACTACCCCCACCCCAGCCATCCCCATCTCCCACCTTAATAATGCCACACCAAGATATTATTTCCAAATATAAACATAGCTCCACTTTTTAAAAAAGTAGAAATTAAATGAGAAAACCTATATTTGTACATTTAGATTTCTCAGTCTAATTTTTTTTCAGTTCTTACATTCAGATAAGTATCATAAACATGCTTGCATCTACAGGTAACTTTCTGAACTAAAAAGTGAATATGGCTAGCAGTGACTCACTTCAGCTTTCTCTGGAGAAACTCATCTCCCTGGAAACATACCTTACTGGGTTGAAATGAGCTCAATTTGTGGGATATAAATTTAACTTTTATAATAATTTCTGGTGTATAAGTTACCTAGCCATGAGAATAACAATTTTCTGATTCAAATAAGACTTTTCAGAGGCATATGAGAGTACTCAGAAAGCTTATGTGGATCAGATAAGCTTCATCAAATAATAATATTTTGAGATAGCTAAAGCATAGAATCATAAATAAATCTATATATTGAATTTACTTTGAAATAAGGATAGTTATCAAAATTAAAGAAACAAGACTCATTGTTTTGAGAATTTTTTGACATTCCCTGAACTCTAAATGTCCTCATATGTTTCTATTTTTGTCAAATGTATATATTTTCAGCAGAAAAAAATCATTTAACACAAAAGCTGGTTGGAAAACTCTGACACTTGTTCTAGGAATTAGCTACTAGAACAGCTATTTTTAAAGAAAAAAGATGGATTTGAAGGTTTTCTCCTGAATGGTAAATTTATTAAACTGTTGTTTAAAGTGATTTCATTAAAATTGCTTCAGTGTTGAAGGAAATAAAACATTGTTCAAAACACACCATTTAAAATGTTCTATTTTTATTTTCTTTACCACATGGTCAAGGTGAAAATATATTGTACCTTAACTTCTTAATTGTTCTGTTTTCTGATATCGTTCAGGAGACATACATATATTGATGAGTGAGGACTGAAGTTTAGTTTGACTTGCCTTTCTGTCTTTCTAGTGAGCAGAAACGTGTATTGATGATAAGATGCAGAGGTTTTTTTAATATTATTTAATTGGCCAGAACTAGATTCAAAGTTGGAGGAAAGGCATGTAAAGGAGAATCTGATGACTCATTTCACTTATATCTATGCCATCCTGTGAGTGCTGGTATATAGAAAATAAGGGATTAAAACTAAAATATTTGTAATATGACCTTTCTGTAGACTTCTTATGTGGCTAAGAAACATGTTTGGAGTAAAGGAAATAATAAGATAATCTTTTGCTAACATATTCACAATCTCCCTGAAACTGAAGCAAGCTGCAAATTATATTATAGCCAGTCTCAAAACACTAAATTTAGAAAATGACTAGTTTGTCTTATAAATCCAATGACCCTAAGCATCTTTTATTGAATGGAACTAAAGAGGATACTGAATATAGTATACTCAGAATAATTGAGTACATAATAATGATAGAATGAAATGTCTGAGATATCTGTTTTGTTTACATACTTATTTTTTTCCAGCAATTTATTAGTGATTTGCATTTAAGATGGGACTTTGAATACTAGGGGAAGTGTAGCCTTTTTATAGGGAACTGTATTTTTCTTTGCATGAGATTGAAAATTGAGGGGATTATTTTCACAATTATCCACTTCACAACTCAGTCAATACAGGCAAAAAACCGAACACATGCAGCAAAGTTATTTAAAGGGAAAATTGCTATTGATTCACTGAAAGTTTTAATGAAGTGTCTTTCCAATCAAGTAAAATTACTAAGTTGTGTCCAATAAAACAATTTCAAATTACTTAATTTATTGGCATCTCTTAGAGATATTGTGGGTTTGGTTCCAGATCTCTACAATAAAGCAAATATTGCAATAAAGCAAATTACTTTTTCTTTGTTTCCAATGCAAATAAAAGTTATGTTTACACTATACTGTAGTCAATTAAGTGTACAGCAGTATTGTGTCTAAAAAATGTGCATACATTAATTTAGAAGTACTTAATTAATAAAAATGCTAACCATCATTTGAGCTTATTAGAAAAATGGTGCCAATAAACTTGCTGGATGCAAGATTACCACAAACATTTAGTTTGGGAAACGCACAGTATTTCCCAATGCAATAAAACAAAGCACAATAAAACAAGGTATGCCTCTAGTAATTTAAGAGAAGACTTATTTATTTATATTCCCATGTACCCAAATCTGAGATAAAGTATAATTTGAGAGAGTACTGAGGACATCACCAGCTAATAAGCTGAACACATAGCCTATAAGCAGTAAGAAAAGTATTAAGGGTGTTCAAAGGCAAATGGTGACACAACCAATATCAGCTCTTACTTTTTCTTAGGGGATTACGATACATATGACAAGAAAGCCATATGACTTCAAAATCTTTGTTATCTGAAGTAGTACTAAATAAAAATATATTTCTTTTGGAAACAATTGTGTTTTTTTGTTTTGCTTTTTATATTTTGATGCTATGTTTTGTTGGTTGTGTCTTTTTTTAAATAAGAGAAGAAATCTTGGTCTGGAGGTCATTGCATAAAAAAAAATACAAGGCAAAGAGATGCAGTATCATATGAGAAAATCATGCTCCCTGCAACTCAGTAATAGAAAGTTAATGCAGTTTCCCAGATTCTTCCTAAATTTTTGACATTAATCAGCATAGTGTATGGTCTAGCCTATGAAAAATATTCTTTTTTAATAGGTTCAAAATAAAGTTTTTAGATGTATTCATTTTTAATATGCTCTCAGTTGTGTAAAATCCATAAGCCAGGCTTTCCCTTTTTCAAAATATATTTAATATTTATTCTCTACCACTGTCAATAGTATAAGAATACTTACATATTGTTTTGAACTGCATATAAATGCATAGAGTGTAACTGCAAATACTCTTTCTGTATGTGTTTTTCTCCTTAAATCTTCCTTTAATTCACTGCCATAGGCAAAAAAAACACATCCTAGTAAAAGAATAATAGCTTCTGTATGTTGAAGAGATGAATGTATACAGGACAATATTAATTACTCCTAGTGGTAATTATACGAGAAAAAATGTATAAAACAAAGACCTTTCAACAAATAAGATTCTTGTGTATTCCTCTCACTCCCATGTTTATTAGTGTATTAAATAACTTTATGTCACAGTGAAATTCATTTCATTTGCCAAAAGGATAATAGAGAGTTTTAGCAATTAGTTAAAAATTGACTCAGTTTCAAAACTGTAGCTGTTAATGCAATTATGCAAAATTAGCTATAAAATAAACCAACTGCTCAAAAATAAATGAAAAAGATTCTCATCAACAGATAGAAAGTTAGTGATCACTGTTAACTTTGACAGAAGACAACATATAACACCCAAGGGGGTGTGACTACTGCTCTGGACCATCAGCCTTCTTGGCATTTTCTCTTTATAGACAATTTTCAAAAGTAACTACCTTACTAGAATGTATTCAACAAATACTTAATGTTTACTCTGTAGATGAAAAATCATGATGAGATGTACCTGGGTATTTCTCAATATTATGAATGATAAAATATAAGTCTAACCAAATTCTAGTTTAAGGCATTTCAAAGATTTCCTTAATAACATTTATTTGCTAAACATTAGAGTAGCCCAGTGAAGACACATTTTATTGATCTTGGCCCTGTGTCTCAGTTTTAATAAGTTGGAAGGGTTATAATTTTGCTATGCCAATCATAGAGGCAACCAAGCTGCCACCTCAATAACTCACTGCTTTTACTGCAAATCTTATTTGCATGCTGACTCTGTGTGAAGTAAAAAAAGAACACTTTGACTTTGAGGACATTGTATTTGATATGCACATCTTTTTTTCAAGACACTGCATTTTTGAAAGGTGAGTACAAACTGAAAAAGACTGGACTAGTAAAAATAATATTGGCATTTTTTATATACTGACTGAAAGGTAATACATGGTGGGAAAATGGGGAAAAAAATGCCCAATAAGTAAATTGGGCCAATTTTATGCCCTGAAAATTAAATTGAAATGAGTGTTATTAAGACAAAATAAAAGTTAGTTATTTGACTTATAATCTAAGGTAAATATTATTATAAACTGGATAATTACCTCAGAGAATGAAGATGTTGGGATAAAGTCTTTCAATATCATCACTCTTACTGTCAGTGCATGTTTGACATCTTGCATTTGGAGTATTATATGCAAGTGTCCCAACTGATCACTCAAAAAACAAAATCGAATTATTAAATACTTTGCTTCCTGTTACTTACAGAATCAGTTAAAGCAATGCATAATTCAATACCTGCATGTGTCCCTCTCCCACTAAATACATACTTTGCTGCATATCGCCACCCCACTCCATGCCCGTTGTAAGTCATACCCATTTTGGACACATATTAATAAATTCTGAAGCATCCTGTTGTATATATAGCCTTGTGATTTTTTTCACACTATTTTATTAGGCAGGAGTATATCCACATTCTTGTTTTCATATAAAGCCCCTCTCAAATTTCAGTGTTTAGCTCAAGCATACAACTTCCATGATGCTTTTTGTGTGCGCACTGGCAGAATTTAGCACTCTCTTCTTAGACTTTTACTATATGTTGTTTACATTTTCATCTTAGCATTAATGACACTGTTCATTTAAAAGAGCATTTTCTTCTACTAGTCTGATTTCTTCTGCAGATTTGGATTACATTTAATTTGCATTTTTTATCCATGATATATAACATAAACTAGATGCTTAAGAAAGACAATAAGTGGATGAGATTGAGATAAATACTACAAGAGAAATAAGGGAGGTGTTCCAGATTTTAGGAAATAAGAAAGGGGCTGATTAGCACATTATATTTTCTCAAGGAAAAAAAGTGAAAATAATTTTTAGATCCTCTTTATGTTTTAGGATGGTTCACCAGAATGATTCAAAAAAGAATGTTTAGCCCTGGAATAAATTCTGTGTATTCAGTTACAACTTTCCTATCTCTATATCATATTTGGGGAATGTGAGAGCAAGTACAGCATGTATTAGTGAAAACTCTAAAATGTCCTTTACATTCCCATAGGCAAATTTTAGTCAAGGCCCACATGACTTTATGAGTCTCTTCCCTACTTCCAGGCATCCTAGACAGTTAACACCAGATTATTTTCTCCATGCTCTTTACTTTTTTTAATCATAGCAATCCTTTGTTTGTATCATATTTTTAATGATTTGTAGTATAATCCTACCTCTCCAGAAAATCACTACCCATTTCCCCCTCCCCCATAATTTGTAAACTTAAGGCATTGATACCAGATATTCTGATTCAGAAGATCTCAGCCAGGGTCCATAATTGTGTATTTAAATTAAAATAAATTATTTTCATATAATTCTATGATGGAATAAAAAACATGCATAAAGGCCAAAATAAAGATATATTACTTAGACATTCAATGTTCTTTGCTATCTGGCCTCAAACCAGCTGTCCAACAATATTCCCCACTGTTTTGCAGCACAAACAACTTACACTAATGGAGGAGAGGGAATCACACTGTTGTGTCCTCAAATCCTCATGTTTTTGTTTTTGTTTTGTTTTTTACATTTTTAAATTTTAATTGTTGTTTTAGCCCCTTGGTCAATTTTTCTGGTTTTTTAGTACCAACTGAAGAATTTGTGAAAGCGAACAAGGTGTGATACAAACATGATTTTAGAGTCAGACAAATTCCAATTTGAATCCATATCCAGTCTTTATGACTTCTGTATTACCTCTGGGATTTTCAGTTTCCTTATCTTTAACTAGTGTGGGTTAAATAAGATAACACAAATAAAGCAGCTGGTGAAGTATAAGTTTTAAATGAACATGCTTTTTCCAACTAACTATACATATTTATAACCTGTGTAACAACATTTTTGTGCATTAATCATCTTCAACTGTGTAATCCCCTTTAAATAGAATTATAAACTGCAGGACCACTTCTTAAGGTCCCTCAACTGCAGGACCATTTCTTAAGGTCCCTCAAGCTATACACTTCACAGGTTTAAGTAGTATGTTTCATATAGCTAGAGAAAGTGATCCTCCCCATATTTCCGAGGCTCAGCTATGCATAGCTACATTTGGAGACCTGTATATTGTGCATATGATAATCCCTCAATGTGCTTGTGTTTTGGCTTTAAGACAAACAAGTAATTGCTCTTTTTTTTCTAAACACATAATTGCTCTTGACCCACAGTAATAAGTGGTTAAAATCTGAGAGAAAAAAAGATGGGCTTCTTTATCTTGTGTGCTTTCATCTCAGTTAACATTTTATATTTAGAAGATGTCATCTTCCCCAGTCTGTTCCTAGATTTTATTGCTAAACCAGGCAGGAAAATTAATGATGGAAGACAAAGGGCTTGGGGTCATTTAAGAAATAAGTGACTCATAAGAGACTTGGGAATATGACAAATGTCTTTTGAAGCAGCACTGGGACCTGTCAGCGTAGTGGTGAGCATGTCCATTCACATCTTACAGGACACATTTGAAATAATTATGCACTTGCCTTTGACACTGCAATAGTACAGTGACATGGAGGGGTTATATTTTATTTTGTTTGACTGTCACCTTCATGTTTGCTTACTACGGGTCAATGATGAACCAATGTGTTGATTGTTGGGAAGCAGATGTTAATAAAGACAGAATCAGCCAACATTGTCACTTTTTGAGTTTCCACTTGGATGGTCTGATGTTCAGTTGTCATTCTGGTATCAAGGTACACACCAAAAAATGCATTAGTTTAATTTAACTTTTCATTTTGATTGTGTAAGAATAAAAATTGTCTATGACCATAATCTTAATTCTCATTGCTTAAAGTCAAACTTGAATCTACTTCTTCCTGAAAGAAATCTTACAAGTAGTCTTTGTGTTAAAATAATTATCTTAGATATCAGCATTCCTGTTTGCAAAGAGAACTTAGGTCTTGCTCTAAATACATTCTTCTTAGTAAGAGTTTGGGTTTCCTCTCCAGTCCCTAATTCTAACACTCTTACACTGCAAGGACAATTAATTTAACCAATTTTTTAAAAGTAAAAGAACAAACACTTTTTGGTTTATTATTTTCTTGAATTTTTAAACCTTTAAAGACACGTGATGGTAATTTTATAACTGAGTCTGAATTAATTCGACCACTTAAAAATGGAATTATGCATTTTAAATGTGTGGCAAGGTTCTTATCAGTGAAGCTTGCATTTAATATTGATTTGTGTGGAGCCAAAAATACTGAAAACATGTTGGTTTGGCCTTTGGCTCTTTCTATTACAAGTGCAGTCTATACTAATGACTCAGTGTTTGTCTCTTTCAGAGATGAATCTGAGCAGAAATTTAATTTAAAATATGAACAGGACATAGAAAGCAATTTTGCAAGCAGAGATGCTGAGGAATAAGCTTGTCAGCTATTTATTCTGTTGGCCCCCCATTTTGAATGAAATTTTAATATTGTCTGTTATATAGGCTACCTACACGTAGTTTTTATTTTTCAACTACAAATGATCCATTACATGACACCCTGACTGTGGGGGGGGACTCTAAAAATGGGTTTTATCAGTAACTGTAAAAAGGCTCTTTTATTATTGTACATAAAAATAAATCAGCATGTGACTAGACATCAGATTAAGGAGGTAAAAGACACAATGTTGGTAATTTTAAAAATACATCATATTTATTTTAGAGTTTTATTCCAAAATTCTCTTTAAAATTATAAGTTATGCCATTTAAACTGCAGAAAATGTTGAATTACCCAGAGAAGGAGAAGGTTGATAATTAAATATGGCTAATAATTATTTCCTCTAGAGGATTTTTTAAAAGAAAAAAATTGTCACACATTTTATTTCTAGATTAGTCATCCATGACTCTTTCATAACATATTTATGTGGGAAAACACCATATAGATTCTATTTAACTTCTTTTTTAAGTTCATTAGATTCCAGTTTTGCATATTAAAAGAGAACTAATATTCTAATACTGTTTATTTACATAAGCTAATTTTCAGAGGAGTAATTATGCTTATAAGTGATTTTGCCAATAATATTTATACTCTGTATTGGTCATATACTTCAGAAAAACCTAACCAATCATAATTATATATTACTGTATACATTTATATTAATATCTTATTAATAACATATATTATATGTGATACATATGTAAGAGATTTTTTATGAAGAATTGGCTCCCACAATTATGGAGGGGTGAGAAGTCTCACAATTTTGCTATCTATAAACTAAGGACCTATGAAAATTAGTGATGTAGTTCCCACCTAAGTTCTAAGGCCTGAGAACCAGATGAACTGATGGTGTAAGTTCAAGTCCTAGGACAGGAGAACAGTTTCTCAGTTTAGCAGTCAGGCAGAAAAAATGAATTCACCCTTCCTCAGCCTTCAATGGATTGTATTATGCCCACCCACATTGGGGAGAGCATTTTGCTTTACTCACTCCATGGGTTGAAATGCTAATCTCACCTAGAAACATCCTCACAGAAACACACAGGTATAATGTTTAATTTAATATTTGGACACCCCATGACCCAGTCAAGTTAATACATAAAATTATTCATCTCTCACTCTCATTAATGCAGAGTTCTTGTGAGGATCAGATGGAATATGACTATGAAATATTTTCAATACTCTAATATTAAGAAAATTCTAAATATTGTTACTGTTTTCATACCTTTCACCCTTTATAGCTATAATAATACCATTTTAATTATATAAAACAAAACAGAAAAAGTATAGCAAATATATAAAGAAAATAGATTTAAAAGGAGAAAAAGAATAATTGTGTATAGCAGGAAATGTGCACTATCAAATTATTTACTTCCTATGAAAATTTAAGAACCCAGAGATATATCAGACTTTCCTTTCTTCTTCATCTGTGCATTAATAATGTAGTTATGCCTTTGCATGTACCAGCATTTAAATTAGATTATGAATTATGTAATGACACACTAAGATCCTGTATTATCTATTTTTATACTGTCATTGTATGCCAGACTAATGATGTACAGTCATGACCAGTCAGTATTTGTTTAATTAGTTGTACTGGTCATTACTAAGGCACAAGGATAGTGCAGCATGGAGCTTTGTGCCAATTAGAAGGAGAGCTCCCTGGGAAAGTAATTACATGAAGTGTTGCTTTCTGTGAGGCTAGTGTAGTACTACTATGGTTCATCGGACTGGAGAGAAATCTTGATTTCACACTTAGTAGGTCATCTTTGTTCAGGCATTATACACAATATGTATAGATATATGTGGTGATCCTGGTTATTACTTTACTTTGCCATTTCCTCAAAGAAATGTGTATTACCCACCCCCCAGGAATTTGGAGACTAAAAGTAGAAAGTTGGAAATATGAGGATAAAGAAATGCAAATTTTAAAATATATTAAAATATTCAAATAACACCAAATCATCACTTTTGTCATAGATACCATGTTTTTCTTAAACCTTTAGACAGGAAATAATTAGTAAATTCTAGATATTACAAATCAATCACTACTAGAGAGGAATAATCAACCTTAGAAGCTCAAATAAAATCAATAATATTTTAATTAATTTATTTTGAGGTAATCCAGGTGCAGTTGTAAAAGAAATAATCGAGATTCCATGTACCTTTTACCTAGTTTCTTCCAATGGTATTATCTTGCAAAACTATAGTATAATAATGTCACAACCAAGATATTGACATTGACACAGGAGAGGTATTGAACATTTTCATTACCATAAGGACTTTTATGCACTTTTTGCATATTAAAAGAGACTCATGTTTCACTTTTATAGACACATGTACTTCCTTCTGGTCCCAGCCCCTCCTTAATCCCTGGCAACCATTTCTATAATTTTGTCATTTCATAAATATTATTCAAACAGGAAAAAAGTAAATAATCTTTGGGAATTGAATTTTTCACTCAACATAAATCTCTGGAGATCCATCCAGATTATTGCATGTATCGATAGTTTGTTTCTTTTTACTGCTGAGTTGCAGTCCACAAATATTCAGTTTCTTTAACCACTCAATGATTGAAGAAGTTCAGGTTGTTTCTAGAGAAAGGAAGTTTTTCTTGGGGTAATGTTATGAGCACTATTGGTATTTCTGTTGCCAGCTTCTTCTGCTCCATGTCTGGGATACATGAAGTGAAAAGAAAACCCAGAGAACTCACTGCTGGGTCATTCTATGACCTTATTGCCTTATCTCCACCTTTCAGAGTCTTCTGTTTGTTTTATATAGAAAGCCTAAGGATTTCAGTTGCTCTTAATGAGAGGAATAATGAAAAGTATGTTTCATCCACCTTCTGTAAAGAAATTTTGATCAATCACAATTAAAAATCAACCCACTACATCTTTGAAGCGTACAGGAAATATAGCATAAATTCCAAGCAATGAGCACAGGAAAGCACTGTCAACTCCTGCATTGATCCAAAGGGCTGCACTAGTGTTACTGTCTACTGTGAACCAATGATCATGCAAATGTAGGAAACTATAAAACATGTGGGTTCTAGATGCTAAAATCCTTAATAAAGTATTGGCAAACCACATCCAACAATACATTAGAAAGATCATACACCATGACCAAGTGAGATTCATCCCAGGGATGCAAAGATGGTTCAATATTCGCAAATCAGTAAATGTAATACATCATATAAACAAAAGCAAAGGCAA
>CM052540.1:143126529-143146082 GCA_028533065.1 Trachops cirrhosus | reverse complement strand
CCCTGAAACACCAATCCAAAGAACCTATGCACCCCAATGTTCATAGCAGCACAATTTACAACAGCCAAGTGCTGAAAGCAATCTAGATGCCCATCAGTAAATGAATGGATCGAAAAACTATGGTACATTTACACAATGGAAATCTACGCAGCAGAAAGAAAGAAGAAGCTCCTACCCTTTGCAACAGCATGGATGGAGCTGGAAAGCATTATGCTAAGTGAAATAAGCCAGGCAGTGAAAGAAAAATTCCATATGATCTTGCCTTTAACAGGAACCTAAACAACGAAACACAGAAACAAGCAAAATCTAGCCAAAGACACTGAAATAGAGGACAGGTTGACAGTGACCAGAGGGGAGAGGGGAGGGAATTTCAGGGGAATTTCAGCGAAGAAGGGAAGGGTTTACAGGAACAAATATAAAGGACACATGGTCAAAAACTAGGGAGGTTGGACATGGGAGGGAAGAGGGGAGGGATGGGTGGGTGGGCTGGAAATGGGAGTAAAGGATAGAAACTGTGCTGAATAATGACTAAAATAAAAAAATTAAAAATATGTGGGTTCTCCATTCAAATACTTACTTTTAAAATACAAATTTGATATTCAACAGAGTGTATGTTAAAAAGTTTCCATCTCTATCTAGTTATGGACTCTTTTTGCTGGGCATAGGTACAGTATTTGTGGTTGAGATTTTCAAGCTTAAGGTTGAGTTTTCTCTTTCTTTCATGAAGAAATGAAAATATAAAGATTCCAAACATTGTAAGAAGGTTGAATTTTCTGTTTTTCCTTAAAAGGTAAAAAGGTAGGTTTTTAATTTAGTTAGCAGATGTTTTTAATCACCTGTCATAACTCAAGACAAATTTTTGGTTTCATAATGCTTAACAATATTAAGTGAAAAAAGAGTTTGAGAATTAGATGGATATTGTTGTTGATATTGTTGTTATTGATAAAAACACTGTTACAGTAGCTTTGAAACTTGCCATAGTGACACACCTTAAAATTTTCCATATCATTCCAGCTATGCACGCTGAGTTTTTGACAAGAAATTACACCAAATTTTTCTCAGTAGCAACCAGCAAGATTTTCCCCAGATGCTATTTTAAAGTTAGTGTGGATATATACAGTAGAGAAAACAAAACGTACAAATTTCAGATTCTTCAAATGTGTCCTGTGCATTCTGAGAAACGTCCTGTGGTCTGCACCTTCAGATATCACACTTTCTACCATTAGAGGCTCTTCATAGAAAAGTTGTAGAAAGAAGCTTATTGGATTATTAATAGCATTAGTAATAACATTTATCATCAACTTGCCATATTTAAATCAAAATTCTCAGATTCCATTGTTACTGGGAAAAATATGTGAGACCATATAGGTATGAAAATTACCAATTCATTGGCACTGGGTGTGAAATAAATCATTGGGAGAAGTAATAGAGATGCATTTTACCTCCAAAATCTCTTAAGTGCCTAGTTGTATTTTTTTCCACCAAGTTTTACTAATTCCTATATAGTTAACACTAGATAGACAAGGGAAGAAAGACTGATTCTAAATACTATATTTTTTCATTTACATGTGATTTTTATCACCATAATAATATTACCACAAAGTGAGGATTCTGACACCTGACCAACTGGTAATAGTATGTTTATTGTTTATCCTTCACTGAAAAATTAACTTTGTCTCTCCATGCTCTAGCTTCTTTCTAGGTACCCCACTCACACAATTGATGAATACAAAATATTCTTTACAAAACTAGGTTATTATTTATGCTATTTTTGTCTCTTTTTCTCTTTCTGTCTCTCCTTATAAATACTTATAGTATTCTCTAAATATATTAACTTAATTCATTTAAGTTTTACTAACTAAATTTATTATCTTCTTTTCTTCTGAATAAATACCTTGACTTTCTAAATATTACTGTCCACTCAATTAACAGATAAGTAAATAGATTAAAAGTATTAGTTTCACATCAAAACTAGTAGTTTATATTTGTGTGTTTCTTTTATTTGAAGAAAATGTTAAAGATATTGATTGTTTGGACTATTATACTTGTTTAAAACAAGTGAATTTATACAGTCCACACCTATCAAGTAAACTCAGAAACCACATAAACAGCAGTTTATTCTGAGGCTGTATCTTTAATCTGATGTAATTCTCCTGCTGAATAACTGAGCTGTAGCCCAGTAGAGAACACCATGCATCAGTCAGACAGCTATTACTAGCCTATGATCATAACCATTAGGCTGCCAATGGAAGCTGAGAAATGCCACTTCTGAGATTATCGTCTCTCTGGAGGAAATCTGTACTGTTATAATCTTTACAGCTCTACACAATAGCATTATTATATGACTTAAAACAGTTATACTTTATTTAAATAGGACATTAAATTAACATTGAATTGCATTAGAATTCCTATGAAAGTATGTGTGACATCCATATTAATTCTAAATGAATTCATTATGACTAGTGCTTTTACAATGAATACAAATGCGTTAACGATAACATAATACTAAAAACAAGTTTGCAGCAAACTGTCCAAACTATTTTTAGTGTCTCAACTCTTTTATAGTGTTCAAACTATTTTAGTTATTTTATAACAATTTTCTTCATTCTTCCTAAATTCTATCAGAAATGTTTCAGTAACATATAATGTGTAGCATTAACACAGGATTGATAATGAAATGTCTCCTTTAAGCCTTACTTTAAGGTGGTGATATGAAGACTCTATTCACTCCTCATACTCCAAACTTTTCTGAGCTTTTTAATTAAACTAGTAAAACTTGCAATTGTTTTGGAGCGAAGACATTCTGACAGCAGGTATCTATCCTCCAACCATATGACTGGCAGGAGACATGGCAGATTATCAGCATGGCCATGTCTGCTTTGTCATTCCTTGACGTGCTTCCACTTCTACAGCTCCCTTGCAGTGAAATCTCAATCCAGTACCTTGTCTGCATTGCCTCATACACTGCTATATAATGACCTATATTGGACAAATGTACCTGTTCATCAGCAGCATGGCCAAAAATGTTGATGTCCCAGATGGCTGTACTAACAAAAAACAGAAATCAGTGAGTCAAAATGCTCTTGATGTTCTTCAGAGGTCCCCTTCCTGAAAGCTTACAAAGTCAATCAATGAGAAATCTATGTGCTCAGTAACAGAATACAAATTAATGACTGCATATTAATAAAGCACAAAACAATAGCTATAAAAATGCCAAAAATAACATTCTACATTCACTAGGTCGATATTCATTGAACCCCACTATGTGCCAGACTTGTGGGCTGGGATATATGTGGAGACAAGGTCAGGCCATGTCTCACTCTTGCAGCTCGTGGCACAATGAGGGTCTCATTGACTTCTTAATGATCATTTACTCAGCTCCAATACCACTTTTTATTGTAAGTAAATTGACTGTGTGTACTATCTATTGTTTTGAAGTCTTTCAGAGTGGTCTTATTGATTTCTAATTTACATAATATCAGCAGTTTCTTAATAATGTAAGTTCCTGTCCAAAGTCACTGCAGTTCAAGAGGAAGTATACATGACAAATAGTGTAAGAGTATGGTATTATCCAGTATGTGAAACCTCAAGGCTGTTAATTTTTATATTTACATCTTGTTATTTCTGTTTTTCTTTGCCCTAATACTACCAAGACATTCTTAAACCTTAAGCAAGAAGGTTCAAATTAGGTCTTGTTCGGCTCAGTTTCACTGTCTTTCATTCAGGTTGGTGCACAGAGTGCCCTGAGGCTTCACATTGCTTTTCTCTGACCACATGTAGCCATGTTTGAGGCTTCTTGGAGGATAGAAAAGCTGCTTTGGACAACATGCTTCTTAGACCCAGATAGCTGGTGAGCATGATGCATTGCCTCTGACAACCCCTGTTTTGGCCAAGTATGCTGAGTGCAAAGAGATAATAGCTATACAGTGGTAGGTTAATGAACACACTGTTGTTCATTGTGGACAAGGACCTTGTATTGGTTGTCTATTGTTGCATATGTAACTGCCTCAAAATGTAGCAGCTTAGTACACCAAACATTTAAGCAGATTCTGAGGGTCGGCAATCCAAGAGTATATTAGGTCAGTGGTTCTGGCTCAGAGTTTCTCATGAGGTTGTATTAAAGATGGCAGCTTAAGGCTGCAGCTGTCTAAAATCTTCACAAAAAGGAAGAATAAGCTTCTAAGCTCCATTACCTAGCTGTTGGCAAGAGGTTTTAGGTCTTTCTTTCTTTTTGTTTTTTTCCTCATAAAACTGTCCCCAGATTAAGTGCTTCAAGATAGGAAGTACATGCAAGAGAGCAATGTCATACTGTCTTCTATGACCTAGTCACTGAGTCACACACCATCATCACTCCCTAATTAGAATTAAGTCACTGAGTCCAACCCAATCAATGAAAAAGAGATTACATATGGGTGTGACTACCAGAAGGTGGAGAATCTGGAGACTATCATCTCTCCCAAGCTTGTGTGGAACAGCTTCAGCATATCCCTGGTTAGACTTCTGAACACAGATGGAGCTCCATTCTGACTCCCCACACCCAGCAGGGAACCCAAATCATGGGAAAAATGATGCAAACACAAATATAACAACATTCCACCTGCTCATGGGATGTCCATGTTCTGCAAGGACAAGAGTAGCTTCTCGGGCTTCCTCTGAGGTTGTGAGAGGGAAAAAACAACAAAGCATAGACTTTAACCACTCACAAGGAAGATTCAGGCTGTCTTCTCAGACTCCCTCTATTTTGATACACCAACACATGGTACCCTCCCTGCCATTGTGTTCAAACTCCATTATAGGAGAGACACATTGAATATGGCATATTCTCCTGCAGAGAAGAGGGAAGGTCAATATGGCTCATTCTTAGCCTCCTTCAACTTTGAGCTTCTTGGATCTTTGTTGGGAAGCCCCATTCACACATATTATTAGGGCATTTGAAGTTGTTTCACAAGTCCCTACTGTTAATTTTATTTATTTATTTGTTTATTTTTAAAATTATTTTATTGTTGTTCAAGTACAGTTGTCTGCATTTACTCCCCCCACCACTGTTAATTTTAAAGTGTTTTCTCTCATTTTTTATAGTTTTATGATGCATTCAGATTCATTATTTTTTCTTCTGCATGGCCTAATTTACTGTTTAAATAGAGTGCACCTTTCATTGAAAACATGTTTTTGCAACAGCATGGATGGAACTGGAAAGCATTATGCTAAGTGAAATAAGCCAGGTGGTAAGAGGCAGATTCCATATGATCTCACCTTTAAGTGGAAGCTAATCAACAAAACAAAAAAGCAAGCAAGCAAAATATAACCAGACACATTGAAATTAAGAACAATCTGACAGTAACCAGAAGGGAAGCGGGAGGGGATAATCCGTGGAAAGCAGGGAAGGGTTTTCAAGAACAACTATCAAGGACACATGGACAAAACCAAGATGGGGAAGAATCAGGGGAGGGAGGTTTTGATGGCTGGATTGGGGGGGAAAGGTGGGGGAAAATGCAGACAATTGTACTTAAATTAAAAAAATAATAAAAGTTTTAAAAAGGAAGCATGTTTTTAAATATTTAAAAATTTGATGAATTTGCATTTCTTTAATATGTTCAATTTTTAATAACCTCCTTGAACATAAAAAATATAACATTTTCTGTCTTTGAGGTAAATAAGAAAGAAACACATATGTTTGTAATTTGCGATTCCAAATTACAATATAATTACATTCACTGTGGTTTTTTTTTAATCTAACCAAATTGGATAAGTTTAAGGCAGTATTTCTTTAAATATTTTTTATACAATCTCTTTAATTTCTTCCGACAATATAATGACAGTAACACTAACACATATGATTCTGTCCTACTTACTTGGGGCTCTGTTAATTTTTTAACTATACTTTTTATTCTTTTTTCTTCAGATTGTGTAATTGCTATTGACATATTTTCAGATTTACCAGATGCTTCTTCTGTCATTCCCAATCTGCTCTTGAGTCCTTCTACTAAATATGTTTAATTTTAGTTATTATATTTTTCATTCTAAAAGTTTATTATTTATTTCTTTGTTTTTGTAATTTTATTTTAATGTTTTTCCATTACCATTTATCCCCTCTATACCCTCTTTGACCTCAACCTCCTGTACCCCCCACAATCACCATCCTGTTGTCTAGGTCCATGTGTTTTAACTCTGTTTTTTTTTTTTTTTTTGCTTGATTCCTCTGTCTCCAATGTCCCCAGAGCTGTCAGCCTGCTCTCTGAGTCTGTCTCTATTTTCTTGTGTTTTTTTAAAGTTTCTAATTCTCTGCTAAAAGTTTCTATGATTGTATTTACTTTAGGCATTGTTTACCTTTATTTCATGGACTATATTTTTAAGCATTTAATAACTGCTTTATTTTTTCTTTTTCAATTTTTTAAATTTTTGTGATTTAAAGTTGCTCCAATTATTTTCCACTTTGCTCCCTTCCACCTGGCAGGACCCACTTGATGGGGGTATGATCTTTCTCCTTCCCTTTCTCTCTCTAAAAATAAATAAATAAATAAGGAAAATAAGATGACCAAAGGAAAGAAAAATACTTTTAAGAGGGTAAAGAAAGGAGAAATAATAAAAGTAAGAAATAGAAACAAAATAAAGAAAAGAAAAATAAAATCTGAAATGCAAATATGAGAGGGGAAGAATAAGGCAAAATGGAGCAAGAACAAAGAAGAGAAAAATGGGAGGTTTCAGATAATACAAAAAAGAAAAATTTTTAAAAAGTGAAAAATAAGAACAAAATTTAGGAAAAACAATAGCCACAGCAATGTCAATGACAATGACTTATACTGTAGTTGATTTTTTCTAAAGTCTTTGCTGTGGTATTCTATCTAAGGATCCCAAATGTAGTCAAAAGCAGATAGAATGGCCAGAAAAATCTAGTTTCTCTCAGAATTTTTGCTGGCCAATCCTGTCTATTTTTTCTACAGATGGCTAAAATCTCTGTGAAAATACCTAACAACAATAAAAAAGATAAAACAAAAATCCTTTTAAATGTGTAACTGAGACAGTAAGAAATTAAGGGAAATTTCTAGTAGCTGAAAATAAAGAGGAGTTATCTAAAGTCATTAATTAATGAAAGGAACTATATCTTCTCTTCCTTCCACCAATCATATTTCAGATTTGGATCCAAAAACATCCCTAGGAGATTATTTAAAATTCAAATGCTATTTCAGGGGAGAAATTCAAAGACATTAGGAAATAATATTGGAGAATTGTCATTTATGACCCACTCACTGGTCTCTATATTTATCCCTGAGAGTAACTGAAGATAATCTCTTAACCAAAGCTTTAAAAATTGCATTACTTCTTATGATGCCAATGTCTTTGCAAATTTATTTATTGATATGATATCCATAGGCCAGAGATGCTTATTGGAGATGGTACTGTGTCTATATATAAAATCAACCAGGTCATAATGTGGCCCAAGCCAAGATGGCACTTAACCATCAGACACAACATAATAAGGCTACTGTAATAGACAAATTACTGGGCCAGCACAGTAGTCAGAATATATGATCCACGAACACTTTATTTGATTTCTGTAACCAAAAAATGTCATGTGTAGATGAAACTTGCTGAGGTTGAGTTATCAAAATGGAATGTTTCATTCATCAAACTAATTCCAGAAGGGATTCAGTAGATACACATGAATAATGTGCAGAACATATACCCTTGTCAAAAGACCTTTATGTTCCTCTTACTACTTTCTCTAGAGGGATCTGCAGATATTTAATAAGAATCCAATTATTTTCTGGTAATCAGAATATCACTGAAGGAGTTAGGGTGGCAGAGAAGTATAAGATAATTAGAACATTGACCTAAAATCATCTATGAACACATACAGTAGGTATGGCTCTGGTTTCTGAGTGTATAGTTGGAAAAAATGTCCCAAATATGTGACAAAATATGTGGATTGTGAGCTGTTATCACAGAAAGGTCCAATGGGTAAACCCTTGGAACATTTTCTTCCTCAAGTGTAAAATCATTGACTGTATTAGAACAAACACTGGAGGGAAAAAGGATTTTTTTTAAGATTTTTATTTATTCATTTTTAGAGAGAGAGGAAGAGAGGGAGAAATGGGAAGAGAAGCATCAATGCCTAGGTGCCTCTCATGAGCCCCCTACGAGGGACCTGGTCCACTACCCAGGCATGTGCCCTCACTGGGACCCTTTGGTTCGCAGGCTGGCACTCAATCCATTGAGTCACACCAGCCAGGGCATAAAAAAACAGGAATCTTTATTCATTTTACAGCTCCATTTAATTATCCTTTCTTTGTCAAAACAAAAAATACAGATGGATATTAAGTTCTAGATGTGGTCTTTTTACTGAAACAAATGAATATTCTGGTATCTGCTATACAGATATCCATCAGGTAAATGTCCTTTTTCTCTATCACTATAAGTGGAAGATACCAGGGCTATTATCTGACAAGAACTTTAGCTTATATTGACTGTTTTGCCTCCTGGGATATATAAATTATCTGGCTCTTTACCATAATTAAATCTATCAGGAAAATTAATCATCTCACCTTCCTCATGACCTAATGTTAATGGTCTACAGTAATAGTATCATTTATATTGGACTGAGGAGCAAGAAATAGTCAACTATATATGCATATGTGCGTACAAGTGCATGCATTTTTGTGTGTGTGATCTTGGTGAGACACATGAATTCCAGAATGGTTTAGGTTATGTCAAGATATCCCTTCAAAGTGATGGTTAATAGAACATGTACCTACCCTCTCCTAATAAGAAACCAGTGCAATCCTTGGTGGATTTCTCATAGTTGATTTTGCTCCTCCAATTCATTTACTAGGTGATAGAGAATGTTCTGACTTTGGACATATCAAGGGAAAATGAAAAATATTTCTAATACTTTTAACTATAAGTTAAAGAGTTCTGTCACTTGGATGTTTTAGTAATTGAGATTATGATACACTCTAATAAGAAACTCACAGTGGAGGCCCTTTTGTTTTAGAGCAAAGACATTTCCTTTTATTGGCAATATCAATTGCCCTTTTGGCAAACATCTTGGAATTTTTCTGGGCCTTGGAAGAGGAACCTGATGATAATAAAAATAAAGATTGTCTGAATTATTTTATCAAGTAGTCATAAAGTCAGTATTTTTTTGGTGCCACTCCTTCCTTAATTGACCTTGGTATCAAGCAGGTCTTACCAAGCAATCCCTGAGTATACATGTAAGTTAAATTAGTAATATAGTCCTAGTCAGAGAATAAACAAGCTTTGCTAAAATTTTAATTGCCCAATAACCTGGTACCCGCCATTTAGAAATCTGCTATAGAATTCAGGTGTCCTTTTCAAAATAGAAAGGAGGAGGAAAGAATTATCTTACGTGTCTGCAAGCAGTGCATCTTATTTTTCACAATGCTTTTGAAGAGAGATAAGCTTTAGTAAGGATCTATACTAATTATGTTTGGCAAGGTGTCTGAGACTAAAAAGAAGTATTATAGTAAGTGACCAGGAGATTTTGGAAAAAGTATATGAATGGACAGACTTCTTGAATTTTCCCAGAATCATAAAACATTTTGGTTTTCATAAAAATATTCACCAAGCACTAGTCAACTTTGCTCCCTTGGCTGAGCACCATCCTGCGAAGTGAAAGGTTGCCTGTTCAGTTCTTGGTCAGAGCACGTGCCTGCATTGCAGGCCAGTCCCCAGTTGGGGGCGTGTGTGAGACACAGCTGATTGATGTTTCTTTCACACATTGATGCTTTTCTCCCTTCCTCCCTCCCTTCCCCTATCTTTAAAATTAAATAAATAAAATCTTTAAAGAAAATACTCACCAAAAGCCCACTACTGTGGGGGATTTAATAATGAGATGGAAAAGATGGCCAACTTTGTGCATAACAGGTCATACAATGGCCTCGGAAGTGATGGATCATGAAAAGTTATGACCATGCATGGTACTTTGGAATCAAGTCATTGTTTCAACAAAATAAATTTTACCTTGTAAAACTAACATGTTATCATTACTGAAAATTGTTTCATTTCAATAGCAATGCTCAGTCCTGAGAATCTCACATAGCATTTTGTATCCAGATGACAGACATATAGCAGTTTATACATTGTTAATCCTTTTCTTCATAGAGATAAGAATGTTTTATCTTTACTCAAAGTCTATATTTCAATTTGTTTTCCTTGAAAAAAATATTTCTACCAGAACCATGGTATTGTTTAAAGTACAACATGTTTCCATGTGGTATACAAAATAAGCTTTAGCTTCTATGAAAAAGGAACTAGTTTTGAAGAAAAAATAGATTAATATGGAATTCACTGTGAATTGTCACATACTGTGTCACCATAGGTCACCAAGCTGGTCATAGAAAATGGAGACATGGCTATCAAAGACACATATTTTAGGTAATGTGGTCAGTTAGATACAGTATGATATAAATGCTAATATAAAATACCACCAAGTATTAATAAGTAAAATAAAAACCAAACCCTTTATATTTCCGAGCTATCAAGAATTTGACCAGGGAAAGGAGGGGAAGGGTTGTCAAGGAACATGAGTAAGAACCCAAAGGGAGGTGGGATTGAGGATGGGAGGTGGGGGTGGGAAGGGCAGGGGAGAGTGGTGGGGAGAAAATGGAGACAACTGTACTTGGACAACAATCAAAAAAAGAATTTGAGTCATAATGTCAGTAACCAAAAAAATGGAAGTTGTAAACCAACGTGAGAAGCTGAGATCAGTATTGCAACTCTCCTGGATATATCGGACAGATACCCAAGATGCCAGTGTTGTAATGGTCAATGTGGCAACAACAGGAAAGGCCTTAGGAACATGCAAATTTGGAAGTTAAGACTGAGTAAACACATATGGCCCAGGCTCATTTCAGTGAAGCATGGATGAGACAAAACATTGTCCCTCTTCTAGCAACAGATTCATAAAAGACCCCAACAGTTTTACAATGTTTGAGTCCCTATCCTCCTCAAAATTTCTGCTAGGAGAAGAACACCTCACTCAACCCTGAAGCTGGCACAGGAGTGAAGCAGAGATGGGACACATAGAAGGAACCCCTTAACTCAGCAGCCACAGCAATATTGCTTTCTGGCTTGGGTGGCAGGGATGTACCATCTTGTTGACTTGGGCCTATTGAAACAACAGTATTTTTTTAAAACTTTGATTTTAATCTGAGACATTTGTTGCTAAATTGTTATTATAACATCTCTTAAGTATTCACCACATTTTAACATAGGAGCTGGAGGAGTTTTCCACAGCAGTGGTGCTCACCAGGAGAGTTTATCTGACATTGTGTCAATTTCTCATTCTGTAGTACAAAAGCCAACAAATTATGACCTATGACCTGCACACATAATTTTGTAATTACACTTGTAGTGAAACACAGCCATATCCATTCATTGATGTATCCATCTGTGGCTGGTTTTACATTACATAGTTGAGTAGTTGTAACAGAATCTGTATGGTCCTTACAGAAAACACTTGCTGACCCCTGAACTAGTGAGTCACCTTCATTGGCTTTGCAAACTCAACCTAGACACTAATAGTTTGAAAATTAGTCAGTGTCTGATCTATGTTTTGCCATGAGGCAAATTTTGTCTCTCTCAGGAAAATTTCTTCAAAAGAGCTAAAGCTCCCTCAAACTAGACAGAACCCACTGCAAAGTGTCTGTAACAGATACTTGGATAGCATTCACATAATAATACTACTACCAAAGGAGCTGGGGTAGTAAGATGGCCTGGATGTCACCATTCTTTCCAACAAACAGCACATGCCCTATTTCACCTCACAGGGAAACCTGCCAAAGTTCTAATGATTCATCCTGTTCCCAGTTATACCGATTAGGTATTCCCTCACTTTCATGCTCAGTGTAGGCTCACACTCTGTAACTGTTCTGAAAAATGTCAGAAACTATGCCAACCCAGGTGGGCAAGGAAGTTTTCCCATCAAGAAGACAGAGAGCAACCAGCAGAACATAATTTTGGCAACTGCTTTTCAACCTACTTCTATGTTCTTGGCCTGCAGCTCTCTTCTCAGTTCTTCTTTGTTTTCATTTAATAAAATGGAATATTTTTTATTGTCCACTTGACCATAAAATTTGGTGAAAATATCATTTACCAATTACAATGGACTGACCTCAAATTATGTTAACCTTCCCATAATATCATCATACTTCTTTTATTTTTCTTTTTTCTTTTTTTATTATTGTTCAAGCATAGTTATTTCCATTTTCCCACCACCACTTTCTCCCACCCCAATCTCCCACCCTCAATCCTACCCCTCTTTTGGCTTTGTCCGTGTATCCTTTATACATGGTCCTTCACAATCCTTCCCCTTCTTTCCACTGTTATTCCTCTCCCACTCCCCTCTGGTTGCTGTCAGTTTGTTCTTTATTTCAATGTTTCTGGTTATATTTTGCTTGCTTGTTTTGCCGATTAGATTCCACTTATGGGTGAGATCATATGGTATTTGTCTTTCACCTCCTGGTTTATTTCACTTAGCATGATGCTCTCCAGTTCCATACATGTCATCATACTTCTTGAGAGCCATGTCTTTGTCACCTTTCCACTCTTGTCATCAACACTGTCAAGAAGTGAAAAGATTCTGAGATTTCTATTTGATTTCAAATAACAAGTAAACCTGCTGGTTTAACAGAAGCTGCCGGAAGACAGGGAACTCCAAGGTCATGGACGAAAGAATACAGTTTTATAGCACAGCCAGCAGCATGGACTTGTATGCATTTGGTCCAGTTCTCTTCATCCTGTTGTCCAGAGGATATGGAACCAGAAGGGTTCCAGTGAGATGCGTTACTAGAACCAAACCCTGAGCCTAGGAACCCACATCTTTTTATGGTATGGGCAATAAGTGTCTTTACTTTGCTCTGAAGAGAGACGCTGTTTCTGTCTTCCAAAACTATTCACTATACATTGTTGAAACGGCGATATATTGAAAAAGCAATTAGTACCTCTGGTTCCCAAACACAGAGAAGCACAAGAAACCCATGGAGAAGTGTCTTCTAAAACACAGGAGATGAAAACATGCAAATATAAAACAGAACACAAAACAGAAGAGGTAAGAACATGCACTTACAAACCTATTTTTTTATGTTTGGGGGTCAGCTTGATACTATATGCCACTATGAGACATGTTTTATCTGGCTGCAGGTTTATTCAAGATGTGCAGTGCGTATGTGCTGCTTCTAAAGTGCATTTTCCTGTTTATTTTTTTCCTTGCATATATTTACTGAGTAAACATTATGTTCTAAAGAATTAAACTTTATCCATTGTAAACAAATGGAATGATACATTTTCAGTAATTTAACTTCATTCTATATCGTTCAAAATATAAGTGGGTAAGTTAAATAAAAAATTAGAGATTCTCATCCTGCTCTGTAATTTTATTTGTCTGGAGATAGGAGTTAAAAAAAGTAGAGAGTAATGTTATATTCTTATACAAAGTCAAATGTTTCATAAGACCCAGGATTCTCCATATTTCTTAAATCATAGTGTCTTTTTAAAATGTTAAGTCACATTATATTTCTGTTTTCCATCTTTGTAAAATAGGCCTCATGCTGTGAAGTCAATTCACATATAAGTGGTGTGAGGAGCACTCCATCACAGTCACATTGCTAAGGACCAGTTTCATGGTTGGAATTAAACACTTTTTAATGGCAATGAAACATATACATTGTATATATCTATTTTTAGAAGGAAGATGTAAATTATCAGTAAGAAGACAAAAGAGTACTATTCTTAAAAATTTTAGTATATTTTTTATGTGAAGTGAACTAATAATTTTATATTAGGTTTAGATAAAGTCTACTACCTTTTATTAAGCTAACCCAATGTTTCTAATATTATGTTCACTATTTAATACAAACAAATCATGTAACTCTATCCCAAAGCATAGTTTGCCTTCCACTCATCTGATATCTTATTTGACCTGATTTATTCCATCCCCCAATTATTTTTTCTGGAGTAGTTAAAACATTTTCAGGATTTAGAAATACAATGTTTTATTTAGAAATACAATATTTGATTTTCAATTTTAGAGATAGAGGAAAGGAGGGAGAAAGAGAGGAAGAGAAACATCAGTGTAAGAGAGAAACATGAATTGGCTGCCTCCATACATGCCCCAAGTGGGGATAGAATGTGCAACCCAGGCATGTGCCCTGACCAGGAATTCAACCTGTGACCTTTCAGTTTGCAGAACGGCACACAACCAACTATGCCACACAGGCCAGGGCTAAATAGAAGATTTTAATTTACTCATTTCTAGCTAACTACTACACACATTAAAAATAAAACTTTGTGAGAAGTATTTTAAGTAATTATTGTGTTTCATGAGGGAAGCAGGCAGTAAAACCTTTTCAATCTTTCTGGAGAGTTCAAAAACAATAATCAAATAACAGGTAGATGGAGATTGGAATATTGGATTTAAGGATAAAGTTTATTGGAGAAAATGCATATAAATTCATGGCCAATCAGGCATTTTAATTATACAGAGGTACTTCTAGTCACTAGAGCAGTTGAACAACCTCAGGATCTTCCCATAGGCAAAAAAAGAAAAGAAAAGAATCAGCCCTGCTGCTCTTACCTTACAGCGGAAAGCTGACCAAAGCTGACCAAGCTGAGTCTTTTCTGTGGCCAACTGAACTGAAAATAAAACACTGAAGGAGCTGAGGAACATCCGTTCCTTATTCTTAACCATCATCAAAGGAGCAAAAGTGAGCCATGGAAGGCACTATTCCTCTGGACCTTCTCCCATGGAAATAAGAGGTTGGAGGAAAGGAGGCTCATATAATGGTAAAGTTCTTAAAAATTCCATCTCAATGAAAGGAAACTAGGTAAGATGTCTAGATAAGATGTGATTCATGAGTATTAAATAATGAAGTAGGTAAGATAGAAAACTAGATAAATATATATATTTACACATCAGGTTTTTAACTAACTAGCTTTGTGGCTTTATCAAATCATAACATAATTTTAGCTGTTCATATAACAATCCATGTTCTACCAATTACAACATCCTAATGGATTATTAATAAAACAGAGTATATATGTACACACAGTAATAATGCATTGGTTTCTTGCTTATATGTTTTATTGTTCAAAATATAAGCTGCCAATATTGTACAAAAATAATAATACTGAAATTGAAAATAAACTGGAAGAGAAAATAGTTGGGTGAAAGGTTTTCAATTGATTTCTTGGTATTATGAGTAATGATAATCACTGGTATATAATTGTACCATAAGGGAATTAAATTTAGTATATTTGTTTAGTAATTGTAATCATTGAAAACATGAGATTCTATTTAGCCATTAAAAATAAGGAAAACCTGCCATTTGCAACAACGGATGGAACTTGAAGGCATTATGCTAAGTGAAATATGCCAGACAGAGAAAGATGAATACTGCATGATCTCACTTAAATGCAGAGGAAAAAAAAAACTAAGCTCATAGAAACTAAGAATAGAGAGGTAATTGCTAAAGGAGGAGAGGAGGGGAATTGGTTAATGGTGTTCAAAGTGTATAACCCTCAAGAAATAAGATAAACAAGTTCTTGTATGTAATTTATATCATGACACCTATAGTTTCAATATTATATTGAATGTTCTTGATTATTAAAAGGTTTTGTTCATGCAGTTCTAAATAGCCAGCATATTTATCAGTAAATCTCTTTTCTTCTGTTTTATTTATCCCTCAAGATTCTATCAAGTCTATCTCACATTTTGGAAAATGTAAAGTACTATATTTTACATTACCATTGTTGACAGTGTACTGAATTATACCTAGAAGAAGATAATCAAATTAAAGACTTCTTACTTATGATACATTGTTATCAAACAAAAACTTTTAAAGCATCTTTATTAAAGAGTTCATGCATTCAATTTCACTATAATTTCTTTGATTACTAACATATTGGTGTATATATGATATGTGTATATATGGATATATATATTAATAATTATGTCATGTCTTTTTAAATATTAAGTAAAATGTTAAAATATTCTGCCAGCACATCTTTCTACATTTAAGATTTTCATCAACCCTGTTAAGCTGAGATTTATTTTTTAAATATGCATATTAATATTCTGGTCAGATTTGTTGCCATATAGATATCTTTATTAATATATAGAATAAATTAAATTTTGGCAGTTCACATTTTCTCAATTTTATGAGTTTTATTCTATCATCATGGCTCTTTATTTAAACCTTTAAAATATGTATGAAGTTTTTAATCTGGTTTCAGAAATAAGTGCCCTCTTCTTCAAATTTTAAGAGCAATTTAATTCATTATGATCATAATTATTCACATGTCTAAACTTTCAAGTCTAGATAGCTGGCTTTCACAGATTGTACTCTAGTAAGCCCTAAAATTTAAAATACATATGTGAATAGTTAATATCTGAGTTTAATATTTAAATAAAGACATGTTAGAAAAATACTTTTGACAAGATCTTTGAGTTCTGTTCTCTCAGGGCCTTTGATCTTTGTGTTTTGTATTCTCTTCCATTTTACATCATATTTATAAAAACAGTAAAGTTAGTAAAATAACCAAAAGTTTTACAGAAACCTTGAATTATTTTTTCTTTCAACATAAGGCAGTCTTTTTAGCAGGTTAATTATATTTGTGTTCATAATTATTTGCAAGCTGTAAATCACCAGTCATGAAATGGGCAAATGAATTCAAAGAGTCTTCCAAAAAAATTCACTGGAGGAAGCCAAATGCAGTCTCTCACAACACCAGAGGGTACACTGATGCAGATGGGTTCCTAGAATACTCACCTATCAGAAGAAGCCTGTACTACAAGGGACCCACCCTCCAGAAGGTAATTTCATTGGGGGGGGAACTTCCCCCTCATGTGGACTCTAATAAAAAAATTAACAAACAGGAAACATAGTGATTGACTCATAGATGAAGAACAGACTGACAACTGTCATTGGGAGCTTGGTGAGGGGTAATCACATTTTAATTACATACTCAGTAAGTATACATGTGGGGGAAGGAATGGGAGGAATAAGGATTGGAAGATGATGACAAAGTTGTTTGCAATATAGCAGAAGAATGACACCATAGCAACCCATTGCATATTTTAGAAAATCTCTAAGAAAATATTTATTAAAATACCTATTTGAAAAATAAAGTCATAATAAGTGTCTTATTCAGCTCAGACTGCCTAAAAAAATATTATGTATGAGGAGATTAAAACACAGAAGCTTATTTTGGACAGTTCTGGAGGCTGGAAAGTCCAAGGGCAGGATGGCAGCACGGTCAGTTTCTGGAAAGAGCGCTCTTCCTGGCTTGCAGATGCAGCTTTCTTGCTATGTCCCACATGGTGGAAAGAGATGGCTCTGGTGTCTTCTTTTCTTTTTATAAGGTACTAGCCCTAATGGATTAGGTTCCCACTTATGACTCACTTAACCTGTATCATTTGCTCACAGGCTCTATGTCCAAATACAGTCACATTGAGGATTAGGCCTCCAACACAGGATTTTGGGTGTGTGTGGGGTTGTGTATGGACTGAATATGGGGTATGGGCATACATCCAGTCCATAAAGATAAGCAAAGGCTATTAATACCAATAAGGCTTCTTGTAATTGTTGGAACTACACAATAGCAGATTAATTTTTTAAAAGTACTAATGGACTATGTATTTATTACATATGACTTTGGTTTTAATGCTTATATTTAAAGAAAAATCAAAAACAGAAATTCCAATGACTGGATGGGTCCTTTGAGATAACTTACACAGATAATGTAATTCTATAAGAATTGCATAAAATCTGAGTTTTGAATAGTTGCTACATTTAAATGAACCAACAAAGTGAGCAAGAAAACATTCCAAGCCATCAATATCTCGGAAATTAGAATTGCTTTAAGTCACCATTACTGCCAAGGAATGTAATTGAGAAACTTGAGTCATGGGTTGTTGAGGGGAATTACCAGATTTATCAGAATGGCAGATAAATATCTAGGGAAATAGTGTTCATTGTAGCTTACACAGATAGCCATAAAACATTCGGAGGAATTGGAAACGATAAACAAACTGAAGTTATAAAAAAAAGTGTAGCAGAAAGTAAAGCTAAGAGATTATCTTTGACTCATCCCCACTCTCTTTGTTAATTTTTCCTATAAATAAATCATTTTTTCTCTACTAAATTTGCCTTTTAGCCTGCTGCACTTAAACTATATTGCAATTCAGTTGTAATAAAACTCTATGCAGATTGTTATACTATTTTAGAAGTTTAAAAGCAGAAAAAGATTTATTTCATATTATACTTGAGTTCAAATCAATATTAACTTGTAAATTTCTTAAATCCCTTCTATCCAAAGAAACTACAAAGCCCCAGTTTTATACACCTCTGTTATCTTAATTCATAAAACTAATTACTAATGGTATTCCCATGCATGTAAACTAGTCCTTACTCTGTTGTCTCAAACACCATTTGACTGCTCTGATTCTCCCCTGCATGCCCAGGCACATGTCACTCACTCTTCCTATCTACACAGTAGTCCAGCAACTGCAAATTGTAAGGCTTTTTTAATATTATTTTCAGAAGAAGTTCAAAATGATGGCACCCTCTCAAATTCAAAAGAATACTGCTAGTAGGCCTTGTTAAAAATTTAGGTTGGTGATCTTCTGAAGTAGTCAAGAACTTAGATTTGAAGTTCAAAAAATTAAACCTCCATTTATAACAATATTCAAAAACAACAAAAACAAAATCAATGGCTAAGATAATTTGCAACCTAGGAGACAATAATACCACTTCCTGGTTTTTGGCTCTTTTAAACATGGCTAATACAATTAGAGCAGCCAGACTATCAAACTAGATCACTTACAGCTATTGAGTAATGTATACAAAAATGTAGAAACAACAGTCAAGTAACACTGATTTTCACAAGCTACAAAAGAAAATATGTTTTGAAATTAAGTAAATTCATCCTTTAGTATTAATTTACTGAGTAATATGATTGAACATAATGAGAGAGTAGAATGGAAATGAAGGTCACTGAATATATGACAAATTCTTTTTTAATAGGATAATTTATTTTTTCTATTTTTTATTGTTTTTCAAGTACAGTTGTCTCCATTTTCTCCCCACCACTCCCCCCATCCCACCCATACCTGCTTCTCACCCTCAATCCTACCCTGTTTGTCTTTGTCCATGTGTCCTTTATATATGTTCTTTGATAATTCTTTCTTTATTTCCCCCCATTATCCCTCTCCCCTCTCTCCTCTGGTTACTGTCAGTTTGTTCTTCATGTCAATGTCTCTGGTTCTGTTTTGCTTGCTGTTTTGTTTGGTTGATTAGGTTCCACTTATAGGTGAGATCATGTGGTATTTGTCTTTCACCTCCTGACTTATTTCACTTAGCATAATACTCTCAGAATCCATCCATGCTGTTGTGAAGGCTAGGAGCTCCTTCTTTCTTTCTGCTGTATAGTGTTCCATTGTGTAAATGTACCACTATTTTTTGATCCATTCATTTACTGATAGGCACTTAAATTGTTTCCAACACTTGGCTATTGTAAATTGTGCTGCTATGAAC
>CM052540.1:143084843-143126029 GCA_028533065.1 Trachops cirrhosus | reverse complement strand
AGTTTGGAATGTCCTCAGAAAACTAAAAATGGAACTTCCTTTTGAGCCAGCAATTCCACTGCTGGGACTACACCCTCAGACTCCTAAAACACCAATTCAAAAGAACCTATGCACCCTGAGGTTCATAGCAGCACAATTTACAATAGCCAAGTGTTGGAAACAATTTAAGTGCCTATCAGTAAATGAATGGATCAAAAAAATAGTGGTACATTTACACAATGGAACACTATACAGCAGAAAGAAAGAAGGAGCTCCTAGCCTTCACAACAGCATGGATGGATTCTGAGAGTATTATGCTAAGTGAAATAAGTCAGGAGGTGAAAGACAAATACCACATGATCTCACCTATAAGTGGAACCTAATCAACCAAACAAAACAGCAAGCAAAACAGAACCAGAGACATTGACATGAAGAACAAACTGACAGTAACCAGAGGAGAGAGGGGAGAGGGATAATGGGGGGAAATGGAAAGAGTTATCAAAGAACATATATAAAGGACACATGGACAAAGCCAAACAGGGTAGGATCGAGGGTAGGAGGCAGGTATAAGTGGGATCGGGGGGAGTGGTGGAGGGAAAATGGAGACAACTGTACTTAAAGAACAATAAAAAATAGAAAAAAGAAAATAAAAAAATAAAATTATTTAAAATAAAAATATAAAAAATAAAACATAAAAAGAACAAGAATCAAAATGACAAAAAAACAAAGACAATTAATTCTTTGTCATATAAAAACTTTATTGACAATGAGAATATGTTTTAAATTATATAGAAACTAAGATTATTCATCATTATGAATAATTCCACCTGGCAGGGATTCATAGAATCTGCTTCACATCATGACTCTTGATGAGTTGACTATTCCTGACTGTGACATATCCTCTTATCTTAACTAGAAATCCTCAGGAGGTAGACTGTGTTCATAATTGAAAACAAAATATCACACAATGTCATTTGGAAAGTCAAAGTTGTGATTTGCACGTTTATTGCAGTGAAGTTATATTCAACATGTACCAAAAGATAGGTGTCAGAATTGGAGCAACATAAGTCATGAGCATGCAAGGGAAAAAAGGATAGCTGAAAATGATTTTTTCTCAATATGTTGTTTGTCTTATTTATTAAAAATATCTTTGTTTCTGAAAATTATTTGCTTTTATCTCTGGATGTTGAGCGCTATTATTTATATCTCTACACTTGTAAAATGTAGACAACTGTACTTGAACAACAATAAAATTTTTAAAGAATGGAAAAATGCTGGCTTTGCTCAAAATAAACAAACTACTGTGGTTTGAATACTATCTCTACTTCTTCCTAAGTGCGTGACCTTAGAGAAAGATTTTGGCCTCTGCCAGTCTCGGTTTTCTTATTAGGAGAATGGGAACAACATTAGCCGTGGAATAAAATTACTATGAAGGCTTACTTAGATCATGTGTAATAAATGCCTAATATTATGGTATAACTAGGTATACCACACTTACTAATGGGCTCCTTGTGCCAGCCTGGCAGTGAGTCATCCACTGCAGAAACATTATCTGATCACCTCCATTCTCAGACCACTTCAGGTGCCATGATACTAGTTCAGATTCTCCAGCTGTAATCTGAGATAGAGTAAACAGAACAAATATCTGCAAAGGATCAGTGCTAGTGAAACAAAGGCAGAATGCAAGATTAAGTCTAGTGAAAAACACCATAAAATCTTTGATACCTCTAAGAGAGAGTTCCAGGGCCTATCAGAGCTGTCCTGTCCCTTACACCTTATCCACCCCTATTTCTAGCTGTGGCATGTACCAGAAAATGAATAACCTAGGGCAAATTGGCTCTCTTTCAGTGGACCTGAGGCTGCTGCGGCAAATAATTCTTTGAATGGAGCCTAAGTAGCATATCTTTATGTATTCAAGTCTACTTTTAAAAATTTATTTTATTTTATTATTTTATTTTATTTATTTTATTTTATTTTATATTTTTTTGCCTTGGCTAGTGTGGCTCAGTGGATTGAGCATCAGCCTGTGAACCAAAAGATCACTGGTTCAATTCCCAGTCAGGGCACATGCCTGGGTTGTGGGCCAGGTTCCCATTAGGGAGTGTGCAAAAGGCAGTAACACATTGATATTTCTCTCCCTCTCTTCTCCCTCTCTTCCTCTATGTCTAAAAACAAATAAAAAATCTTTAAAATGTAAAATAAAAGTGTATATCTTTTATAAATACTAAAAATTCCAAAAGTAAATAGAATAGTCTCTGGCTGCACCTTTCCCAAAACCTTAGTGATATCTTTCAGCACTTCTCTATTTTCGAACAATTTGTTTATATTGTTTTACCTTGCTTTGATTTGATATTGTCATTTTTATTTCTGTTCATTTTGTTTTTCATCAACCTTCTTCAGCACCTTCTTGTATGCCTTCAATACTTTGGTCACACAGACACAAATGTGTTCGCCCTGCCCTGCAAGATCTCTGTGCATGTATTATATTTTTTGCAAGTTTTCAACATGTTTCCAAACATTCTAATTATTACACACACACACAGTTCTCCAGGCTCTTACTCCTTAGGACTGGGACAGACCTATTTCCAAGGTATTTCCTTTACTATTCTTGTATATTAAAGGCACTGTTTCCTGGATGTTATTTCATTTATTCCTTGGTTACTCCCTTATTTAACTGTTTTAATTATCTAATGACTTCTTAAGAAAGGACATATATAAGAAAAACTGTTTGTATTATTGCACTCCTGAAAATTTTTCATTTTTCCCCTCACACATGGTGAGAGTTGGCTGAGCATAATTCTAAGTTTAAAATCATTTGCATTAAAAACTTGAGATTTGTTAAAAAGAAAAAAACTTGAGATTATTCTACTGTCAACTCATAAACATTTCCCACTGCTGAGTGATCTGAAGTTATTCTAGTTAAATATTGTTTGATAGGATATGTTTTTCTTTTCTAACTAGAGGCACTTAGTTTTATTTTTGAATTTAAGGTTCTGATATTAAAAGATTATATGCTGTGTGTGATAACTTTTAAAAAATTGATATGCCTTTTCTGTCTCATAAGCTCTGTTTATCAGTTCTCAGGCATTAACCTATATTGGTTTCTGTTTTGTTTTCTTTGGTAATTTTTAGCCTTATTTATTTATTTATTTATTTTATTTCTTCTTCTGGACTTGCCTCCCATACGAACTTACAAAGTTAATGAATATTTTTCATTGATATCTCTTTTCTTTTCATATTTTATATTTTAGCTTTTAATTTTTAATTCTATTTATTGGGTAACATTGGTTAATAAGATTATATAGGTTTCCAGTATATAATTCTATGATACAATATCTGCCTATTGCATTGTGTTCCCACCACCCTAAGTCAAATCAACCTCTGTCATCATATATTTGACCCCCTTTATCTTTTACTAGCCTCAACCCCATCCCTCTGGTAACCACTATATTATTGTCTGTGTCTACAAGTTTCAGTTTTACATTCCACATGTGAGTGAAATATAACGTTCTGGTTCTCTATATTTTAGCATGTGCTGAGAAATGGTACTGTTGATGATACTCAGGACATTCATTCTTCATCTTTGATCTACTCTTGGTTGCTACTCACTTTACAAACCTCATTGTCCAGATATCCTCCCAGTTTTCTTTGTCTCTTGCAACTGAGATGATATATCTTGATTTAAAATAAGAAACTGTCTGATTCAGCCTTTGGAACCAAGAATACATTATAGATAAAAGAATTGAACTAAAATGGAAGAAATGTGAGTTTAATTATCTGCTTTTACTGCTAAAGGCAATGAAAATCCCATTATCATTAATAGATGGACAGATGGTTGCCCATGACACTCAGCTATGTAAGAGAAAATTAAATTATTCTCTGTGATCATCATCATTAAAGAGGTGATTGAAAGTGAGATTGGGAGAATCTTGCTGTTTTTATGATAGAACTGCATGATGGGCAAAAGTGATACAAAAAAGGCTGCATCAGGGGACGGTTTCTAAGAAAAACAATATAGAGACAAGATTGTCCATTGTTTATTTTTCTTCTCTAGTGCAGTATATTTCACATATGGTGAGAACACATATCTGAAGTACACAGCTCGGTCACTTTTTACATACACCCGCACCCATGTAACTACTACCCAGACCGAGATACAGAAAGTTCCCATTACCCCAATAAGACTCCCGCATGCCCCCTCCCAATCACCATTCCCCTCAAACATGACTACTATTGTGACCTATATCATCATAGGTTACTCCTAGGTTTGCCTGTTTGTGGAAAATGTATGATTCTGTATAATTGGAATATCTGTATGTTTGCTTTGGTAGCTGGCCTCTTTCGCTCAACCTAAGGGGTATAAAATTTATACATGCTATTGGTGTGTACTGGTAGTTACTTAGGTTTTATTGCCCTATTTTTTTAATTAATTTATTGGGGTGACATTGGTTAATAGAATCATATATGTTTCAAGTGTACATTTCTATGATATATGATCTGTATATTTCATTGTGTTCTCACAACCCCAAATCAAATAATCTTCCATCACTATATATTCTATTTTCTATCAGTTTTATTTTTACCAAAGTCTTGAAGAGATTTTCTCAACCTTATCTCTAAACCTTTTATTTTACTTCTTTTGTGTGGGGGAGAGGAGGACTGTTTTAATTAATTAATTAATTAATTTTTATTGTTGTTCTATTACAGTTGTCCCAATTTTCCCCTGTTGCTCTCCCTGCCCTGCTGACCCTCTGCTCCCACAGTCAATCCCCACCCTCTTGTCCATGCCCATGGGTCATTTATATTTCTTCTTTAACTAGGCTGTACCCCTTCTTTCCTTCCTTTTCACCTCCCCCTCCCTTCTGGTCCCTGTTAATTTGTTCCTTGTTTTATTTCTTCTTTTAGTTTAAGTACCCACTATGAGTCTGACCTTTTTCTATGTGCTGAAGATTCAACAGAGATGATGACAACGACAAGAGCAAATAACATATTCTCATGCAAAACAAACTAGACAACATAATTTTATTTAATATCTAATAGACATTAAGATGACACAATAAGTTGGATATTACAGAAATTTTAAATAGATTGTGAAGGATGAGCTCATTAAAAAGATGCAATTTGAGGACAAATGTCAATTTCAAGTTAAGTTTGAAATGGTCTTTAGATATCTAAGTAGAGGTCTAGTAGGGATATATATATATAATTTGGGAAATTGTAAAATATCTCAATTTTGGAATCAAAATATAGATGAGGACATGAGATTAGTTAAGACTACCTAGACGGTTAGTGTACATAAACATAACAAAAAGAGTTACCATGCTTGATCCACGGGGATGCTAAAATTGGAAAAGCAAGGAGATTCAAAGAATACAGGAAGAGTTCATATATTTTTTCTTTTTTTTAAATTTTATTTTAATTGTCGTTGAAGTACAATTTTCTATCTTTTACTCCCATCCCAGCCCACCCACCCAGCCCTCCCCACCTCCCTCCCATTTCCACCTGCCACTAGTTTTTGTCCATGTGTCCTTTATATTTGTTCCTGTAAACCCTTCCCCTTTTCCCCTGAAATTCCCTCCCCTCTCCCCTCTGGTCACTGTCAGCCTGTTCTCTATTTCAATGTCTTTGGTTATATTTTGCTTGTTTCTTTGTTTTGTTGTTTAGGTTCCTGTTAAAGGCGAGATCATATGATATTTGTCTTTTACCACCTGGCTTATTTCGCTTAGCATAATGCTTTCTAGTTCCACCCATGCTGTTGCAAAGGGTAGGAGCTCCTTTTTTCTTTCTGCTGCAGAGAATTCCATTTTGTAAATGTACCATAGAGTTCATATATTTTTAATTTTACAAAGTATTTTTCTGTTTTCCCTAATGCTAACAGTTAGAAAGGGCATCATCCCCACTTGTTGCTTTTAAGAATAAGTAAAAGCAGGATAATCTGCAAAGCCGTAACTTTTTAAAAACTCTGTCCAAAAAAATTAATGTTTCAAGTCAACAGCTATCCTCAATTCTAAGACAGCACCTGTGAAGCACGACTATAGGTAAGCACTGCTCCCCTCTGTGGAATAGTGAAGGAATGAAAGGCTGACACACAGGCAGGTAAATATTCAGCAAAAACATTTCATGAATTGCTAAAAGCTATATGTGGACTAGTGTGAGAGTGTTCTGGGATAAATTGTGATCCTCCCCAGATCCATGTGCTGACATCTCCCCACACACTCTCTGAGCTGAAAACTCTGCTTTAATTCCTTATTCCTGGCTCTGCCCCGGTTATCGTCTGTGATCTGACTTCTCTATAACTGTGATCTAGCTCAATTGTCTTTTCCCTGATCTGGGCCCTAATCCCTACAATCATTTCTGTTTGTTGCTTTGTATGGACATGTCTCCCAAAGTTAAGGTGAAATGGGGCCACCTCACAAACCACCCACTGGCCTATACTCACCAATAGACTGGATTTGAGTATTGTCTGAGACTGACAACAGGGTTTGGGTATTAAGTTATCCTGCACTTCAATGACAGATTCCCTTCTCAAGGAAAGGTCTCAGGCCAGATGATATAGTTTTTTTATCAAAGATTAAATATTAGAGTGTGCTTAAATATAGAAAATAACTACATTTGCATTATATAGTGTACTTTTTATATTTAAAAATATTGGTATCCTTGGATTTCAAAAGTGAGTTCAAAATTTTACTAGCTGTAAAACTGCAACATAATATGAATAATAAAAACAATTTGATGATTTACAAATAGATGAAAACTCAGTAATATCTAAATTTTAAATAAGAATTTATTTTCCCTTGACCCTTTTCTCCTGTTTCTGATTTCATGTCCTCTTCTTGTTTTTCACACCTCACTTACATTTCTAAAGACCTCTCTGTTCTTCATGTTATTCATTCCATTTTACATTCTTGTATTTCTCTCATCTACTGAGACCTCCCCATTGGCATTATAAATATTGTTTGGCAAGAGGTGACTTACTTTTCATTTCTGTGCTCTATTATTTCTTTTTGTGAAAAATTCAATGAGCAAATGTAGTCTCACATGAATATTCTGTCACAAGAGAAATCTGGAAGAAAGGTAGTATCTTTCATTTTCAATGGCCTCTCCCTCCATTCTCCTGCTTCTGGGTCTCTCTAATACTTCATGTTTTCTCTCCTACATATCAGTAGCTACTTTTACATAGCAATATTCATCTGGGGACCACTTGGTCCTCTGTGAGTTCCTCACTATAGAATTAAATTAAGGCAGGTGGAATAAATCACTGCTGAAAAGGTAGTTTATAAAAGGGTGATACAAATAACTGAAGGCAAAGCAACACATCATTTTTCCCTCTGTTTTTACCTGCTTTCCCATTATAAATAATTCATTAATTTGGAATTCTTTCTGCTGGTACCAATTCTAAGTGAAACATTATTTTTGTCATTTAAATTCCATTTTGGTTTCCTTTAAGCTGTGCCTGTTTCTTTAAAACTATGTAAGTCTATATTGAACAACTAAAGTTCATAACTGAGGCATCTAGCTAAAATTTTGCATGTGTGTGCATGCATACACAAACACACTTGAAGGCAACAATCTAGTCCTGAGTATAGTGCTAAAGCATCTTTTCAAGTAGTACACAAAAGCTTTACATTTTAGGATTACTTCAATAAATTTGCATAATCACCTTCAAACAAAACTATTCTAGAAACTGTATTTACCTTATTCAATGTTTTTGAAGAGAATAATAATTAAAGCTTAACTATTTCATGACAGTTATCACCACTGTCAATTCCTTCTACTGGCAGAGATTTAAATTCTATATTGATGGAAGATGGTTTGACTGGGAGGCGAGTACACAGTGCAGTATACAGATCTTGTATCATAGAAATGTACACTTGAAATCTATATGATTTTGTTAACCAACATCACCCAAATAAACTTAATTAAAAAAATTAAAAAATAAAGTCTTGTTTTTTTAACCTACCTGTGTCAGCTTCAAGAGTCCATTTTAGAAATGAAAATGTCCCCTAAAATAAGTTAATATTTTTATATTTGAAAAAAATCAAGAAACTATTCTTTTCATCTTATAATAAAATAAAACTATTTGAACTTACAAATATAATTTATTATATATTATATGGTACAAATATAATTTATTATATATTATATGGTATGCTTATTCACTTACCTCTTTTACTCCCCCCAAAATTCATTCTATGATGTTGAAATTCAAATTAGCCTCAGTTTTAACAAAATATTGAATTTATCATTCAATCATTTGGTAGCCAAATGACCTATTTTCATGAGTTTTCATAAATTTGGTTTAAACATTATAATAATCTGAAGCACTTTTCCATGAATTCTCTGAAGATGGTACAACTCCTAAAAACTCACATTCAAATGAATTATTAAATCTATCTAATGCTGACAAGTTGGAATCTCAATGAAATGTTTTTAATTCAGTAAGATGTGTTCTACATATTATAATTCTCCTTCAAAGTGGAAGTTAATATGGTTTTCAATTTTTACTGTTACACTTACTAAACATCTCTGAGCACAATTTTTTATTTCTAGAGGTAGAAATATTCTCATAGGCTACATTTCTAGAAATTAAATTCATATTTGAAAGGTCTGAAGTTTTGTAGGGATTTTGGTACATATTTCCAAGGTTTCATTCTGTCACTAGCAGTTCACACGGGTGGCGGTTGCGGACTTAACAGAGCTAACACCACTTTCAAGTGTTCTCTTCCAACATGTAATGCAGACCTTATATTTGAAGTATTTCTTCATTTTTCTTTTCTTTAACTTTATTTTTGTTGTAGGCACTATTACAGATTTCCTCAATTTTCTCCCCTTTGACTACCCAGCCCCCAACTCCACTTCATCTGGCCATCACCGCACTGATGTCTATGTCTATGTGCTATACGTATTTGTATATATTCTTTGGCTAATACCTTCACCTTCTTTCATCCAGTCCCTCCTACACCACTCCCTTCTGACAGCTGTCAATCTGTTTCATGTTTTCATGTGTCTGTTTCTATTTTGCTCACCAGTTTATTTTGTCCATTAAATTCCACATGTAATTGAGATCATACGGTAGTTTTCTTTCACTGATGGGCTTATTTCATTTAGCACAATAATCTCCAGGTCCATTAACATTGTCGCAAAGGGTAAGATTTTCTTTTCTTTTCTTTTTTTTTTACAGCTGACTAGTATTCCATTGTGTAAATGTACCACATGTTTTTAATTCGCTTATCTACTTGATAGGCACCTGGGCTGCTTCTAGATCTTGGCCATTTTAAATAATTGCTATGGAAAACGGGTGCACATATTCTTTCAAATTGCTGTTTTGGGATTCTTAGGGCATGTTTCCAGAAATGGAATTGCTGGGTCAAAAAGCAGTCCCATGTTTATTTTATTTTTTTTTTTTGAGGAAATGCCATACTATTTTCCATAGTGGTATACCAGTCTACATTCCCACCAACAATTCACTAGGGCTCCTTTTTCTCCACATCCTCACCCAAACTTGTTTATTGATGTGTTAATGGTAGCAATTCTGGTAGGTGTGAGGTGATGTCTCATTGTTATTTTTTGTATCTCTCTAATGATTAGTGACATTGAGCATTTTTCATGTCCATTGACCATCTGCATGTCCTCTTTGGAGAAGTGTTTACTCAGACCTTTTGCCTATTTTTGAATTAAATTGTCTTCATGGTGTTGAGTTGTGTATGTTTTTTACATACCTTAGAAATTAACCACTATCAGATGTATCATTGGAAAATATGCTGTCCCACAGAGTGGGTTCCCTATTCATTTTGTTGATGGTTTATTTTTCTGTGCAGAAGTTTTTTTTAGCTTGATGTAGATTCATTTGTGTATTTTTTTCTTTTGTTTCCCTTACCTTCAGAGACATAGCAACAAAAGCATTGCTATGAATGATGTCTGAGGTATTACTGCCTGTGTTTTTTTCCAGAATTTTTTTGCTTTTGTGACTTACGTAAGCCTTTTAGCCATTTTGAGTTTCTGAGTTTATTCTTGTTTATGGTGTATGTTCATGGCCTAGTTTCATTTTTTGCATGTATCAGTCCAGTTCTTCAAAGAATATTTATTGAAGAGACTGCCTTTACCCCATTGAATATACTCTTGCCTCTGCTGTCAGATACTAATTGGCCATATAGGCATGGGTTAATTTCTGGCTGTCTGTTCTGTTCCATTGATCCATATGCCTATTCTTTTGCCAGAACCAAGCTGTTTTCATTACAATAGTCCTGTAATATAGTTTGATACCAGGTATTATGATACCTCCAACTTTGTTTTTCTTTCTCAAGTTTGCTGAGGCTATTTGAGGTCTTCTTTGGTTTTACATTCATTTTTGCTCTAGATCCATGAAATATGCCATTGGTATTTTAATAGGAATTGAATTGAATCTATAGATTGTTTTGGGTAATATGGGCATTTTAATGATGCTAATTCTTCAAATTCATCAACATAGTATATGCTTCCACTTATTTTCTTTATTCAATGTCCTATAGTTTTCAGAGAACAGGTCTTTCACTTTCTTGATTAAACTTATGCCTAGGTACCTTGTTTTTGTTGTTGTTGTTGCAATAGTAATTGGGACTTTTTTCTTAATTTCTTTTTCTGATAATTCATTACTGGGGTATAAAAATGCCATTGATTTCTGATTATTAATTTTGTATCCTGCTACTTAGCTGAATTTCTCTATCAGATCTAGGAGTTTTGGGTGGAGTCTGTATGGATTTTTAGGTGAATATCATACAATATGTGATAAATGACAATTTTACTTACTTCTTTCAAATTTGAAAAAAAGATTTTTTTGGTCTAATTGTTCTGGCTAGAAATTCCAGTACTACATTGAATAAGGGAAGTGACAGTAGACATCCCTGTCTTGCTCTTGATCTTATAAGGAATGCTTTTAGTTTTTGCCCATGGAGCATGATGTTGGCTGTTGACTTGTCATTGGCTTTTTTTGCATTAAGGTATATTCCTTCTATTCCCACTTCACTGAGAATTTTTATCATAAATGCATGCTAAATTTTATCAAATGCTTTTTCTGTATCTATTGATGTGATCATGTAGCTTTCATCCTTCATTTTGTTTATGTGGTGTATCATGTTTATTGGTTTGCAGATATTGTGCCAACCTTGCATCCCCAGAATAAAATCTACTTGACCATGATGTATAATCTTTAAATGTATTGCTGGATCCAGTTTGCTAATATTTTGTTGAGGATTATATCAGCTATGTTCATCAGGGATATTGACTTATAAATTTCTTTCTTTGTAGTGACTATCTGGTTTTAAAATTAAGATAATGTTGGTTTTGTAAAATAATCCTGGGAGTCTTCCTTCCTCTTGAGTTTTTTGAAATTAGTTTGAGAACAATAGCTGTTACTTCATTGTTTGGTAAAATTCACCTGTGAAGACATCTGGTTCAGGGCTTTTGTTTGGAGTTTTTTCATTACTTCAATTCCCTTGGTTATAATCTGTATTTAGGCTTTCTGTTTCTTCTAAAAGCAGTTTTGGAAGATGGTGTGTTTCTAGGAATTTATCTGTTTCATCCAGATTATCCACTTTGTTGGTATGTAGCTGTTCGTAATATTTTCTTATAATCCCTTGTATTTCTTTAGTGTCAGTTGTTACTTCTCCTCTTTTATTTCAGATTTCACTTATTTGGGTCCTCTCTTCCTCTTAGTGAGTCTGGTTAAAAGTTGATCAGTCTTTTTTATCTTTTCAAGGGACTTGTTTTCTTTGATCATTTTTGTTTTTATTTCTGCTCTAATCTTTACTATTTCCTTTATTCTACTTATGTTGGGCATCATTTATTTTTTCCAGTTTCTTTAAGTGTAAAATAAGATTTTTTTCTTTGAATTTTTTCTCATTTCCTGAGATAGGACTGTAATGCAATGAATTTCCCATTTAAGACTGCTTTTTCTGTGTTCCATAGATTTTGAGTTGTTGTGTTCTAATTTTCATTTATTCTAAGGTAACTTTTGATTTCTTCTTTGAGCTCATGGTTAACTCATTCATTGTTTGGTAACATCTTACTAAGCCTCCACAACTTTTGTGTGTTTTCAGTTATTTTTCCTGTGGTTGATTTCCAGTTTTATACCACTATGGTCACAGAAGATGCTTGATATGATTTCAGTCTTCTTTATTGAGACTTGTGAGTGAGCCCAAAACCCACAGAGCGGGCCGACTGGTTGAAAACTCAGACGGAATTTCTATGTTAGTCTTTTTTTTTAAATAATTTTATTGTTGTTCAAGTACAGTTGTCTATATTTCCCCCCAGCTACTCCCATCCCACCCCAGCCATCCTCACCTCCCTCCCCTGATCCCCCTCCCCCTTGGTTTTGTCCATGTGTCCTTTATAGTTGTTCCTGAAAACCCTTCTCCCCTTTCCCCCTAGTATATTAGTCTTGCAGTAGAATTCCTGGGAGCCTGGGAAACATCTTTTGCTCTTAAGGTCTTCAAATTATTAGATGAGGCCAACCCACATTATTGAGATTGATCTCCTTTATTTAATGCCACCTGGTTGTAAAGGATATTGTGGCATTGAACAATGCCCTAAATCAAATGGACTTTATATATGTACATATAAACTAATATACATATAACTAATATACATTAGTTAAAGGGGATAGGATTGAGAGTGGGAGGTGGGGATACATGGGGAAGGTGGTGTTGGGGAGGAATGGAGACAACTGTACTTGAACAACAATATAAAAACTAACATACTGAAAAAATAGAATAACATAATAGTGATCTCACATTCTTGAAATTAAATGGGCATAATTTAAAAACTTAAGAAAATAAAGTCACCCAGTTGTAAATAATAAGCACATTTTTAAATTTTCTTCTGGGCAGCATCTAGATTTGAGTAAACAGTTGGATACCTTAGTCTGTTAAATAAAATTTAACTGTTTCAAGTATGATAAATTAATTGCTATAAATTACATCCAAAAAGAGACATAATTTGTTCAGATATTTTGTAATGACCACATGTTTCTCTAAATTAATGTAGTTGTGAATTCATTTTAATACATTTTTTGTGTGTGTATTATTCCTTTGGAGGTTGTAGATGACTTCAAATACAAAAAATATTTGAATGTTTTATTCTTATTCAAAAATATTTGAATAATAATCTTGAAATTATTAAATGTATAAAATATTTTATAAAATACAGCTCTCAGAAAAATCTAGAAAAGAATAAAATGTTTCTGTTTATACAAATAGGTATCCAACTTACGGGGCAGTGATATATATTCAAAGGGATAGTCTTTTTAGCATTAAAGAGTTATATTTTAAACTATTCTACTCTTGTAAAAATATCAATTTTAAATAAGTAGATCAAATATTGCTTATTGTAAAGGACATATGTACAAATAGATAAATGGAACAGTTTTTTCTTTGAGAGTTTCAGTGTTTTGTATGATGTCATTTCTACAAGGACAATGAGTGATAGTTAAGTATGAAAATATGACAAATAGTAGTGTTAGATCATCTGTCTAGTGTGTGATAAAATATGGCTTATACCAGTTTTGTGAACCTAAACCCATTGTTCATTCCAACTTAACTAAATAATAAAAGAAAAATTAGAAATAAGCTATTGTATAATAGAAGGGAATTTGTTTAAAAGAGATGTGGTCTTAAAAAGGAATTTCCTGTCTTTTACAGGGAGTATGTCTTTTATTTCTCCACTTCTTTACGTGAGGAAAGACAAATTCTACCTTTCTCCTCAAACCAAGTAAGAGATCAGCAAAGGACCCCTCTGAGTCATAGGAAGTGCCTGTCAGAAAGGAAGTATCATATTCCCAGATGGATTCATATAAACCACAGAAAGTTTTTGACTATTTTAAGAGCAAAGCACACACAGCTTTTTAAGAGTTGAGGTATGTATGATAACCCTACTCTAAACAATAAGATGAAGAAAGAGGGCTGAAACTGAGTTAGCTGCATTTCATCAACAATCTCGCAAGAGGGAGGTTTTCCATGTTCAAATGTACACAAAATGATTGCTTGTGCAGAGACATGTAAAGTATGATGCTGTAAGGAAGAAGCTGAGGGTGTGTTGTGGAAATATGGTCAAAGAGTATATAGCACCCAAGTGCACTTCAGAGTCCCAAGGGGTATGGGGCAAGTGAGTGCCCGAGCATACTACAGAAATGCCACAAGAGACATAAATCTAGTGCTTGGTCTCCTGCCATTTCAGGTGGCATTGAATAGCCTTCAGTTGTCAAGGGAGGACCACAAACAATTCCTGATAAGTATAACGACTTGCTTTTGCCCCTTTATTTCTAAATGTTACTTCTCCCTGATCCTAGACTAGGATACAGAGCAACATGGTAAATGGGAAAAGAAAGGTAAAGGGCAAGGTGGGGCATAGAACCAGATTGTATCTTATCCTACAGTGGAAAAATAGATAAGGCCTGCTTACCAGAAGAGGAGAACCTTTGGATTGGAAGAAAGGTAGACATGCTTTATTATATAGAGGGAAAGCAAACCAACATATATATATATTTCTGTGGTATAAAATATTCATGGTGACTTCAATGAAGCCACATACACTATGATTCTGAAGAAACACAATCAAATAATGTTTTTTTAGTAGTTTACAAGGCATATTTTATTCCAGTGGGCATTAAAATACTTAAAAACAGATTATGTTTGCCTGTAGCTCAACATGATTCAAATTTTACTTTCTTACACTGACAGTAACTTAATACCATCATTTGGGCTAACTAGATTTTCTTACTGACCTATTCATGAGGGAACCATCATGTTTGAGCATAGTATGCACTTTGATAGAATTTAGGCATATTGCTTGTAAGATGCTTAAAATTTTAAATATGAATTACTGATGTTTGTGTCACAAAAGAATACTGAAAAACAAATACCACCAATGCTACTATATTTATTATTTGTAGTGATTTATCACTCATACATTCACAAATATGGCATAATTGTGTAAATGTAAATGTGTAACACATGCCTTCATTTAGCAATGATTTTATATTTAACATAAGCCTTAATTTAACAATGTTTTTATTTGTGGGAGGATAACTTTAGATTTATTCTATGTAAGCCCATTCGGTTTTCCAAAAATCTTCTTAGGGTAATTAAGAAAATTAGGTGATTTTATACAGACACACACACTTTCAAATCTGGACAATCTCACACTTGACAAGAAGAATGAAGATTGGAAGCTATTAAAATAACCCCAGGAAATCTGACTTAAACTAGGATGCAAATTTAAAGGTATGCTCATCCTAGAGATACAGTACAGTATGTTAAAATTTCCTAATAGTTCATGATTCATAGCCAGTACTTCTCATACTATCATTACAACTGCTTATGTAATTTATATTTTGATGCCTCCTAAGATTGTTGTTAACAGTGTAATTTGCCAAGTCATGGATTTTGATTAAGCTACATGGAGAAAAATGCAAAGTAGAGAGTATTAAAGAATAAATGTACATTCCTATGCTGTAGACTACATCTGCGTGACTATTCTGTAACAACCAAATTGTACTTCTTAATCTCTTGGCCTTTTCTACCCATGTTCCCAAACCCCCTTCCATCTGGCAACTGTTAAAATGTTCTCTGTAATTTTGAGGGGTTTTTTTCTGTCTTATTTATTTTGTTTTATAGATTCAGCTGTTTCTGAAATATATTTTATTGATTATACAATAGTAGTATACAATAGTATGGTGGTCCCATTTTCCCCCTTTGCCCCTCTCCACCCAGTGCTCCCTTCCTTCCAGCAATCTCCCCCTTAGTTCCTGTCCATGGGTAATGCATATACATTTTTTGGCTTCTCTATTTCCTATGCTTTTTTTAACATCCCCCTGTCTATTTTGTACCTACTAATTATGCTTCTTGATCCTTGCACCTTTTCTCACAGTTTCCCCCTTCCCCGTCCCAGCTGATAACCTTCCAAATGATCTCTATATCTTTGATTCTGTTCCTTTTCTAGTTGTTTGCCTAGTTTATTTTTGTTTTTTAAAATCAGTTATTGACAGATGAGAATCTATTGTCATTTTACTGTTCATTGTTTTTATTTTCTTCTTTTTCCTAGGTATATTTCTTTAGCACTTCACATAATAATGGCTGAGTGATCATGAATTCCTTTAGTTTTACCTTATCTGGGAAGCACTTCATCTGCCCTTCCATTCTAAATGACAGCTTTGCTGGATAGAGTAATCTTCACTGGGTGTTTTTTGTTTTGAGGTTAGTTGCAATTCTTTTTGTGGCTGCTCAAGGAGGCAAAGTATGTCTACCTATGCCTGCGTCTTGACCGGAAGTCCTAGAATCAGTTGTTGATGGATATGTACTTACTGACATATCCATTTTGTTGTTCATATTTTATATCTTTTTTCTTCTTTTTATTAAAGAATACCCTTTAACTCTGGTTTCTCTTCAGATTGTATAAATCCTTCACCTTTTAAAGAAGACCCTTTAACATTTCATGTAATACTGGTTTAGAAATGATGATCTTCTTTAGCTTTTTCTTATTTGAGAAGCTCTTTACATGTCCTTCAGTTCTAAATGACAACTTTTATGGGTGGAATAATCTTGGTTGTATGTCCTTGCTTTTTATCACTTTGAATATTATTTGCCAATCCCCTCTAGCCTGCAAAGTTTCTGTTGACAAAATAGCTGACAGTCTCATGGGGGTTTTAACCTTTTGCAACTTAATTATGAAATATCTTGGTGTGAACCTTTTAGTGTTCATCTTGTTTGGAACTCCCTGCACATCCTATACTTGTATGTCTCTTTCCCTCACATGGATAGGGAAGTTTTCTCTTATTATTTATTCAAATAGGTTTTCAATTCCTTGATCTCTCTCTTTTCCTTCTGGCACCCCTATGATGCAAATGTCAGTATGCTTAAAGTTGTCCCAAGACTGCTTATACTACCCACATTTTTATGGATTCCTTTTTCTTTTTGCTGTTTTGATTCAGTGTGTTTTGCTTCCTTATCTTCCAAATCACTGATCTGTTTTTCAGCTTCATCTATCCTATTGTTGATTCCCTGTAAATTATTCATCATTTCAGTTAGTCTACCCTTCATTTTTGACTACTTCTTATTATGGAATATAGTCAATAATATTCTAATAACTACATATGGTGTCAGATGAGTGGGAGATTTATCAGGATATCACTTAGAAGTTATATAGTGTCAATCACTGGGATGTATACCTGAAACTAATATATTGTATGTCAACTGTGAATTAAACATAAAAGAAATGATTAAATATAAATAAATGTACAAATAAAAAAGAACTTACAATAGAAAAAAGTGCAGATAATAATAATATACCTAATATTTCAACATTTAGAAGTTCTGATACTATTTTTTCATACCCAAAATCTAATATAAAGAAAAAACACTTAACAATTTTCCCTTCAAAATAATTTTTTAATTCTTTGTCCCTCTAGTCTCACCAAAATCATATTATTCTCTTTCTTAATGACACACCAGGTCTTTTATCATAAACTTTTAACTGATTTCTCACTTGGAAAGTCTTCCTTTCTAATACATTTTGCACAATTCTCTCAGATTAATCTTCATAAAATATTATTTAACACATTAGTCATGGAAGAATAATGCAGAAGATTGGTGAAAAGTGATGGTAGATACGATTAAGAGTTTGAAAGTATACATACACTTGCAACTTATTTTTACAACAAAACTGACAGAAATTATAAATGACTACCTTGTAACTTAAAATAATAAACCTTCCAAAACAAAGCAAGTTTTCTACTTGGCCTGGAAAGCAATTCATGATATAACCCCAACCTATGCTACTACTCACAGGATATTTCTGTATTATAATCGGGTGAGTCATTTTCCTATACCAAGCAATTCTCCGATTTTCTGTGTACATCAATTAAACATCTTACAATTTAATTTAATTCTTACACTATCTACCTGGAGTTAGTGTCAGTCCCACAAGACTACCTCCACCTTATTTCAGATGCCACATGAAAGTCCAAGTTGTCAACATGCTTCTAACCAAATGGCTATAAATGGTAGGTTCCTATGACTTTCACTTTAAATGTGATAATTTACTACAATGACCCACAGAACACAGGAAAACCTTTTATGAATTAGATTGCCCATTTATTCTAAAAGAATACAATTCAGGAACAGCAAGGTGGAAGAAATATATAGGTCAAGGTATGGGAGGAGGGGGCTAGAGCTTCCATGTCCCCAATGGGCAAGCCAGTCTCCCAACACCTTTAGGTGTTCACCAACCCAGAAGCCCCCCTTTCCATATGCCATAGTTTAGGATTTTAACTGAGGTTTCACTGCATAGGAGTGATTCATTAAATCATTGACTATTAGTGTGTAAGTCAACCTTCCACTTCTCTTTTCTCCATAGAGGTTAAGGGAGTGGAGGTGAAATTTCAGTCCTCTAACCACTATCATTTGGTTGGTTCCCTTGATGGCCAGCCCCAATCCTAAAGCTATCTAGGAGTCCCTGGACATGAGTCATCTCATTAACATACAAAAAGACACTTATTATTTGGAGGTACCAAGGGTTTTACAAGCTGTGTGCCTGGAAACAAGAGGGTAGGACAGAAACTATGTACATATCATTTTATTAAAACAGGCTTGTCATTATTGTCCATATTTTTTAACACTTAAATTTCTATCCACTCAGGCAAATCTCTGTTATACCATGAAGGTTTGTTTATTTTTGTTATCCAACCTAGAATATTTTTCATTCTTCTTTCTCTTAAACTTGTTACCAAATTCATTCTTTACAGTCCAACTGGAGCCTTCATATTTTCCAAAAAGTTTTTTCCAAGAAATTCTAAGTACCACCATTGTAGTTGTATAGAGAAAAGGTATTAAATGGGACATTTTGTTAGTCATTCATTTATCCATTCAACATGAGTGCTGCCAACATTAAAATAATATCAATAATTCAAATGTAATATCGCTAGAAAATCTGATAGAATCACATTCTGTAGGAATCATGCCCACCATGAATGAGTTAGGAATGGCTGCATGTCAAATGGTTAAAAGTATTTTCTATTCCTAAAAATTCTATGAAATTTGCATTGCTTAATTGATTTTAAAAATTTGAAATATTCATTACATATGTGTTATATGTAACAGGACAAGACATGTTTTAAAGATAACCTGAAAATTTAAATTCATTCAGTATCTGAATTAGAATCTGCTTTACATATATTTAAAACACTGACTCATTCAGGTGCTAGAGACATACTCAATATTGTGAGATTTGAATTAACCATAAATTTATGGACAGGAAAGCAAATTAGTATCATTTTTAATGAATTTATTTTTTGAGAACAGTTTTAGGTCCATGGCAAAAAGAAGGTACTGAAATTCTCATATACACTGCCTCCACACATGCATTGTCTCCCTGTTATTAACATCCCCACCATGTGGTACAGTTGTTACAATTAATGAACCTGCATTGATGTATTATAATTATCTAAAGTCTATAGTTAATATTAATACTTACTCTTGGTGTTGTACTTTCTATGGTTTTGGACAAATGTATAATGACATAAAGTCATCCCTATGGTAACATTCAGAGTATTTTCACTGACTTAAAGATCCTTTGTGTTCCACCTCAGCAAATCACTGATCATTTTATTGTTTCCAAAGTTTTACCTCTTCCAAAATTTTATATAGTTGAAATGATACAGTGTGCAGACTTTCAAGATGGCTTATTTCACTTAGTAATATGCATTTGAGACTGCTCTGTGTCTTTTTGTGGCTTGATAGCTCATTTCTTTTTATTGCTGAATAATAGTCCATTGATTGGATATATTACAGTATATCCATTCACCAGCTGAAGAACATCTTGGTTGCTTCCCAGTTTGGAAAATTATCAATCAAGCTGCCAAAAAAAAAATCTGTGTCCAGGTTATTATGTGGAGTTTTCAATTCCATTGTGTAAATATCAAGGGAGTATGATTACTAGATCTTATTGCAAGAGAGTATGTTTTGTATTGTCAGAAACTGTCAGATTCTCTTCCAAAGTGGCTATACCATTTTGCATTTCCACCAGCAATGTATATGTGTTCCAAAGGCTCCAAAAAGTTGACAGCATTTGCTGTATTAGTCTTTCAGATTTTGATCATACTGACGCCTGTGTAGTGGTTTTATTTTTGTTTTAATTTGCATTTTCTTGATGGCACATGTTTGGAACATCTTTTCATCTGCTTATTCTGTTATATGTATATCTTCTTTGGCAAGGTGCTAGTTAAGATCCTTCACCCATTTCTCAATTGATTTGTTTTCTTATTACTGAGTTTTAACAGATCTAAGTCTCTTTTGTATAACATTCCTTTATCAGTTGTGTCCTTTGCAAATATTTTATCTTAATCTATAGTTTGTCTTCCTATTCTCTTGACGTGTCTTTCACAGACCAGAAATTTTAATTTTAATGATGTTTAGCTTGTTAATTCTTTCTTTCATGGATCATGCCTCTGCTGTTGCATCTAAAAAGTCTTTGTCATACCCTAGGTAACCTAGTTTTTTTCCTATTCTCTTTTCTAGGAGTTTTATACTTTTGCAACTTACATTTAGGTCTGTAATCAGTTTTGAGTTAATTTTTCAAGAGGGTGTAAAGCCTGTGTCTGTATTCAGTATTTTGTATGTGAATATTCAGTTGTTCAAGCACATTTGTTGAAAAGACTATCTTTGCTCCATTTGTATATTGCCTTTGGTCCTTTGTGAAAAATCAACCAACTACATTTATGTATGTCAGTTTCTGGCCTATTCTGTTCCATTGTCTAACTGCTCTATTCTCTTGGCAATTACCCTGCTGTCTATGATTATAGCTTTATGGTACGTCTTGAAGCTGGGAACTGTCAGCCCACAAACATTGTTCTTTAATATTTTCTTTGCTATTCTAGGTCCTTTCATATACATTTTAGAATCAATTTATGAATAACCATAAAATAATTTGCTGGGATTTTGATTAAGATTGAATTAAATCTATAGATCAATTTAGGAATAATTGACATATTAACAATATTGAGACTTTCTATTCATAAATATTGAATAATTCTTCATTTATTTTGTCTTTAAAATTCATTCATCAAAGTTTAGCATCATCTAAATTTATGATAAACTTCCAAAATTCCACAGTAAAAAAAATCCAATTATAAAATGGGCAAAAAATATGAAGAAACATTTCACCAAAAAGGATGTAAAGATGAGGAATAAGCACCTGAAGAGAACATATTAATTATTACTTGAAAATACAAATAACCATAATGAAATACCACTAAAATCTATCAAAGTGGCTAAAATAATAATAGTAATGATATCAAATACATGAGACAACAAACAAAAAAACTGGATCACACTGATGGTAGGAATGTAAATTGATCCAATATCCGTGAAAGAATAATTTGGCATATTTTACAACTATGTATGTAACTACCATGTGATCCAGCAAATATACTCCTGTGCACTTATCCCAGATAAATGCTTTTAGACTGAAGTATTAGAAAAGGCTTGTTTGATAAGCCAACACTTACCATGAATCTTTGAAGACAACTCTTATATTCAGAAAAACAGCGGTACATGATTTTTCCTAGCAACTGTTTTTTGTAATAGCTAAAGACAACAATATGTTAATAAATGGATGGAAACAAACTGGAGGCATTTATACAATTAGATGCTACTTAGAATAAAAGCAAAACAAAACTAAAAGAAAAGATTATTTATACATGCAAACTTGGATAGATCCTAAGTACATTATAGAAACTAAGAAAAGTCAATCTTGAAGAACATGAAGGGACCAAAATTATGCTACCCTGAAGCAGCTTTTTGGGTTATTGATTTTAACCTGATTATTAAGAAACAAAAGACTCAGAAAGAACTTTTTCTGCCCAAGAGATTCAGACAGAGAAACCTGGTTCAGGAAGATTTTAGAATGCTGCCTCAGCCTACTTTGAATTAAATATGAATTGCCTAGCAAGCATTTTCCTGCCTAGTTTGTTCTCTTCCTCAACTACTTGTAAATTTCCTATTCTGACATCTGGAATTGAGTACTGGTTCCTGCACTTTTCTCTTTTGTCCCAAAATGTCTTACATAACCAATGGTGCCCCACTGTCTTCAGAATTGTCATGGATTTATCACGTCTATATGAGTTCCCCATAGACATATATTAGCTTTGATTTTCTCCTGTTAATTTGTCTCTACTAATTTGGTTATTAGCCCAGACAAACTTAAAAGGTGAGAAGAAAAGTACTAACATTTTTTAGTTCCCACAGACACATACTGCATAGTTGTAATTGTATAATATTATTGAAAGGAAAAAAATGATAAAAATTAAAAACATTGTTGTTTGCCAGAATGATAGAGGGGTAGTGAATGGTTGTAAGTATAAATGGTGATAGAATAATCCTGCATCTAGATTGTAGTCATAGTTGCACAAACTACGAAACTATGAAAAGGCGTAAAGCTATAAATTGCATAATATCAACTTCTTAGTTTTCATATTACACCAGAGTTAAGTAAGTCTTAATCATGAGGAAAATGTTGAAGAAAACATGGGATTTCTTTGTCCTATCTTTGCAAACATTTATGAATATACAGTTATTTCAAAATGAAAGAAAAAGCATTTCAGGGGTACTCATGAAGGAGGATTATGTAAATACTGGCAAGATTTATTAGAAGGGCACCCAGGGCACAGATGCCATTGAAAAAGCTGCTGCACTTGAAAAGGTACTTTCCTTGCACTCAGCTGGTAGATTGCATTCACTGCCCCCAGCTGTACAATGTCCTACATCTCATTCATGACCAGGTAGTTCAGCTCCATCTTGATGAGGAAGAAGTTTATCCTCCAAGAGCTGCAGGTCTACACTTGGGCATACCATGCCCAGAAAGGTCAGGACCCCAAAATGCAGTGCCATTGTCCCCGGCACCCAAGGCCAACCTTGGACAAGTGACTGATACTTAAATTTCCTGTGCTTCACTTCCATCTGCACATTGGCAGCCAAGGCTTGCTGGCACCGGGCCATGATCAGCATTGCATTTTGTCTTGTCTGGCTCCTAAAAAGACTTGGGCCTTTGTTAAGTTTCCCTATACAGTAGTACCTCATTACTCACCAGTTAATTTCTTCCAGAACTTGTAATGCATGCCGAAATCCCTGAGTACTGAGTAAGCGATGAGTATGAAGCATTTTCTCTTGCAGGGTGGCATCGTGACTCATATAAGTTTTTGCAAGTGCCACAAGTCCCAAGTAAGCACCAAGTGCTGAGACATATTTTTTCCTCAGCAAAACGCAATGAGCACAGGGTTGACAAGTTCTGAAGCTGACAAGTACTGAGGTAAACTCTCTAGCTTAGAAGTTGTTTGCCTCCATTTCATCTAGTTCTGGGAAATTCACTTGTTCTTTCATCTGGGGTCTATTTCTTTTCTTTCCATTTTGGCTGCTTGTTTGTGTTTTCTGCTTTATTGTTAAACTTATCAGCCATTAAACTGCTCAGCTGCTAATCTAATTGAACTGTAATCAGCAGTGGGGTTTAAGCACCACAGGGTAAGGCAGAGTAATTCCTGCAGGTGGGGGTATTGTTTCCCTCCAGCTGATTCCATTCAGTGAGGAGTACTCTTCCTCAGAGCAATGGCTCCTGCAGTATGCGGGATGACTCAGCAAAGAGATCCTAATGACTATTTCTTCAGTTCTCCTTCCAGAACCACCAATCCCAGACTCTCCTCAAGTATCCCTAGTCCACTCTGCACCGCCTTGCGGGATTCCAGGGTAAGAGGCAGCAAATGAAATTTTTTGTGTTAGCCCTTTATGAGGCTCTTTGTGTCTCCAGCCATTTCTCCCTGCAGACAGAATCTCTGCTGCTTTTCACAATGGATGTCATCTGCATTCCTTTCCAGCTGTGGTGCTGTCGCCTAAGAACAGCTTGGGGTTTAGACCTCACACTTCTCAAGGGAAACCCCCCAAGCCTCTGAAATATCCTTTCAGCACTTCATCTGCTGCCCACTGTCTGTCTGTGATTATAAGGCTTCTCTCCAGTTAGTGTTCAGTTGGTTATTCTGGATGATTTCTCTATAATTTATTTATAATTCCAGATTGGTCCTGGGAAGAGATTAGTGTAGCTTCCACTTTCTCCTCCACTAGCTTGCATCCTCCTCCTCCATATATTTATTATAATGAAGTCATATATGTGGTCTACTGTTAAACTGCTAATCACATACAATTATATTAATTAAGTTTGAACCCTCTTTCACCTCCAACACTACCTATGTTCTAAATTTACTTGCACATCAGTGACAGGAACAGTTTCTTTGCTGAATTGCATCAGGGTTTTGCTTTTGTTTTCCTTTTTATTGAACTTGTTGGGGTGATTCTGGTTAACAAAATTATACAGGTTTCAGGTGCACAGTTCCACAACACATGATCTGTGCATTGTACTATGTGTTCATCACCCCGAGTCTCTGTCCATCATCATTTATTTTTTAAACTATGATTATGGCCCTATAACCATATGGTTCTTTGAAATTTTTTATATACAATAAAAAACGTTACAAAAGTATAATTACTAGCAATTACCCCAAAATGAATAATTTCCTATAAGGAGCTGAGATCATTCTAAAGACACATTAACCAAAGAATTTTTAATATATTAGAATAATTATTTTTATGTAGTAGAGTAGATCTTTCATACTTGTTCATCCTTATTCCTGGCTACATATTTATTTTAACAATTTAATCTAAAACTGAAGCAGTCATTGAAACCAGTCACATGGAAACTTGCATAGCATGAAATATTTTAATAATTAGATAAGAATTTTCCACTTTATCATACTACCTCCCTTTCTATAGTTTCAAGGCCTTCTTTCAAAATTAATTAGAAATAAAAAGGAATTTAGAAAGTATATTTTTCAAAATTTTTATTGTTATAGATGAGTTAGATATTCAGAAAGTTTAGAGAATATATATTTAAGGTCATATAATTGGTTACAGACAAAATCAAAATCAAAACACAAGAGTACTATTGCCCAGGATATCACCTTGCCCACTGTATTGTTAATTTTATATTTAAAATGAATAAGCTGTACCAAAGACCAAATCTTTTATACTAGAATTCTTAAGTCCTAAGCTCATCTTAATTTAAGTGTAGTATTTCTCAGACTCATATCCTAACAGAGATACTTGACTGAAGAGGAGGCATATTTAATCTTCATTGCAAAAGCTACATCTCTCCAAATAGGTGAAAGACTTTTTTCTCTTTTTTCTTTCTAGAAAATTCATAGGACCCAATTATAAATATCAGATATAATGTGGAAGAAAATAATTTGCCTCAGAGAGGGATGTTGTAGTAGGTCTTTGGACTTATTATTCTGTTAGCTTACACAAATGAATACTTGAAAATAAGATTAATTTAATGAACACATTCATTTATAAACAAGTCAAATATATAGGTCTCACATTGTAGAAAAAGTCTACACAATGTTGGATTGAACTGAACTTAAATGTAATTTAAAAAATAGTAAAATTTTTAAAAGTTAGACATAAATTTATATGTCATATATTTTAAAATAAATTTCTTACATTTATTAGTAATCTTTGCATCAACAAAATCAGTGAACTAATTATTAAATTCTACCAGAAATAAAAATGCAAAAGGAAAGAGCTATGTTTCTAGAAATATTAATTTTGAACCAAGAGGAGAACTCTTGGTGTTATTTACTTCCTTTGCTAGCCTGGTAAAATGTTCAGGTACTTTTATCTGTAAGGAAATTGGGAAGGAATAATTGTGTATACTAAAATAACTGCTCTTGCTAAGCTTATATCCAGTGAACTGGAAATTAAACTTTAGCTATTGTGGTGTTTAGTTTTTTTTCTTTTTCTTTTCTTTTTTGAGATTATAATAGTTCCATTTTAGTAAAAAGCAGTTTGAAAGAAGTTCACTGGAAACACTTGTTTTAGTCATTTGCTAGAATAAATTACTATTGATAATTTTTGATCAAAATAATCCTGAATCTGATGCCCTCAGTTTTTGTTTTTTAATCTAAACACCTTTGAGAGGTCACTCTCCTAGCCTTTGGATGAACTAAACACCTTGCCCAGGGTACATTTGAACAGAACTTACAGGTAACCAAATTTGTAAATTTTATAGACAGGGTTATTGACTGTGAGCGATGAAGAGGTAGAGTCAGACTGTAACCAAAATGTCTTAATCAATAATCCATCAGGGAAAAGTTAGATCTAGAGTTGGTCGCAAAGACAAAGGAGTTTTATAAGGCAGTTAGCAAAGAAAAGGAGAGACATGAAGACAGAAAACCTGAGAATGACCTATATATAGTTGGATGGAGAAAGAAAAGCATGTAATCTAAAGAGAATTTTAAAATAACTATGTTTATTGATTTCTTCGTTATGGGCTCCTCCTTGATAATATGCCTCAGGTCCTTCCTTTCCAGGTTTCACTTCCATGAGAATACTGGAAAAATTTAAATTAATCAGTTAATTAATTTCATTGTAGCTAATCAAAGATTGTTTCTTTGTCAGAACTTGATAGATTTACTCAGGATATTCCAACCCTTAAGAGGTGAAGTAACTTGAAAGCTAATTTATTAATTCATAAAAATATTTATGAAGAGTTCATGGTGTAGTAGGTATTGTTTTAGGTTAATGCAGATCCAAAACAAAGAAGTAACTTCCATCTCAGTGGGCGAGAAGGAAACTAAGGTATCCACAGTGTGGTAATAGAAAGAAAATGATCTTCTAACAACTGGAAATATTATGTTCAGATTTAACATAAATAGAAAATGAAATGAAAATATTTGAATGATTGACAACTAAGTAGAGTTAAGTAAGGGTTTTAAAAATCTATTTTTTCACAATTTGTGAGTGCTTCATACACTTTTGTTGTAACATGTGAACATTCAGCCTTACAATTCATAACATCCAGTATTTTTATTCAGTATAATTTTATAAATTGCATAGGTAGAAAGGCAACTGAATTAATCACTGACATGACCAGAGTACTAAGTAATTAGAATGAATATGTTAGAATTAGGTCATTAGCAGCTTGCCTTTTTGTCTAATGACAGGGTATCTCCCATAATTATTAACAAAGAGCAGAATAATAACAGTCAGCAAAAGGCTGTGTTTAATTGCATGTAGTGTATATAGTAGAAAAATCTAAAAAGAGAGATATGACAAAGGTTATAGTTGTTAAGGAATCAGGATTTCTTTACTTGAATTTTGTCATTAACTGAATATTGTTGATTAACATTCTCAAAATGATAGAATCATTTCCTATGCTAGAAATCTTACTGAATATCAGAATCTTTCACCAGTGATTGCACATATGTTGATTATTTCAGGTTATGCCCTCCAGATCCCAACTTCCATTCTTCTCTGCACTTCTCTGTGCTTTGGAGACATGATATTCATGAAATGCATCAGTGCAGCTCTTGACTTGGAGCTGACTTTTGCATTTTTGGCCAAAGGCATACACTTGCATGAGAGGGAGAAAAGGACAATGAAACAGATGGGTTGCTTTCTCCAGGCTCTCTTTTCCCTGTGTGTTCCTCCAGTGGGAGGGCTCTCCCACACTACAGTCATCCATTTCAGATTAGTTAACTGCTCCATGGGCTGGCCGCTTTATACCTAGAAGTGGTTATAGTTCCCCAGTAGTTTTGAGCCCTGGTGCCTCACTCATCCTTTGAGTTTTTGTATCCTCTCTCACACCTTTGGATATGGCACTTCTCTGAACTCTTCTCAGTAAGCCAGTTTGAATGTTCTGTTTCTTTTATGCCAGACCTTGGACTAGAAAATAGTTTCCTGCAGCGATTTGGATTGCACTATACAGATAAAGAAAATATTGGAGACTGGAAAAATTTCATGAATTCTAGTTTATACTCTATAGCTTCTAACTGTATGATTATGCAGGATGGGCGGGGGAGTAGGTTTATAGTTGTGAGTATGCACAACACAGAGTTTATTCTTATATTGTTATTTATTATTGTATTATTTGCCATATAAACAACTGTAAACTTACTTTTACCCAACATTGTATTTATTTTTCTATGTGTCTACAACCTTCCTAGTTCTGATTAAACAATGCAACTTTAGAATGGAACCAGGTATAGGGAAAGACATATCATGCATTTCTTTTTTTTTTTATCTTTTTTTACTTAACATCCTCTTTTATATTTATTTATTTTTATTGTTGTCTCCATTTTCCCCCCATCAACTCTCCCCCACCCCAGCCATCTCTACCTCCCACCCTCAAACCTACCCCCCTTTGACTTTGTCCATGTGTCCTTTATACATGTTCCTTGACAACCCTTTCCCCTATTCCCCCCAATATCCCCTCTAACCTCCCTTCTGGTTACTGTCAGTTTGCTCTTCATGTCAATGTCTCTGGTTATATCTTGCATGCCTATTTGTTTTGTTGATTAGGTTCCACTTATAGGTGACATCATATGGTATTTGTCTTTCACTGCCTGGCTTATTTCACTTAGCCTGACACTCCCCAGATCCATCCAAGCTGTCACAAAAGGTAGGAACTCCTTCTTCCTTTCTGCTACATAGTATTCCATCATGTAAATGTACCACAGTTTTTTGATCCACTCATTTATTGATGTACACTTAGATAGGAGCACAATTAACAATAGCCAAGTGTGGAAGCACATCATGCATTTCTTTTCTACTACAAAATATTACAATGCTCTTTTATGTTTTTATTTTTTTTATTTTAAAATAGTTTATTTATTTATTTTTAGAGAAAGTGTGAGGGAAGAAGAGAGGGAGAGACACATCAATGTGTGGTTTCTTGCATGCCCCTTACTGAGGACTTGGCCTTCAACCCAGGCATGTGCTCTGACTGGGAATTGAACCCACAACTCTTTGCTTTGCAGGCCTACACTCAATCCACTGAGCTACACCAGCGAGGGCTTCTTTTATGTATTTAACATCTACTAAAATAAGTAAATATATTTGATAAATGTTCATTTACTAGAATTTCCCCAAATATTACATTTTATTCAAATTATATTATTTTATTGTATAATTCAGCAACAAATACATCATCTCACCAAACTCATAGTTATTTTACATGAAAACATAATTATTTAATTTATATGTCATGACATAATTTGCTTACACCAAACTAAATAAAATAAAATATTAACAACTAAAATGCAATCAAAATAGAGATTATTAGTAGTTTTTAAATTTTTATTAGATTTAGTTTTATCTATATATAATACTTATATCTAATTTTATTTTATTAAAATGCTTTATTTATTTATTTTTAGAGAGAGGAGAAGGGAGAGAGAAAGAGAGGAAAAGAAATATCAATGTGTGGTTGCCTTTCATATGCCCCCAATTGGGGATCTGGCCCGCAAATCAAAGTTTCTATTAATCCTGTGTATATTTTCTTAGTTATTGGTAATGAGTGATCCAGGAACCATTTAACCATCCAGCCCAACTCTTGATTCTTCCCAGGTTAGAATTGGACCCTCCCACTGACCAATCCCTTTCTGGGGCCTAATTAGGTTCTGGTCCCTCTATGCAATCCAATTACTTTTCCAGTTTTTCCTGGGTTAGGTTCTGCCCCTTTGTAGCTCTTAATGTGTATGTCCAAAAGTAGAAACACCTCCCTCTGTGCCATCATGACTTCTATTGCGTGTCAAAAGTTCTGTTACATCATTTAGTTTCTACTGTGCATGTGCCCAGGAGAGGAATTTTCTCTCCTACTTCCTTCAACAATCTGATGCCAGGCAGAAAGCATCCCTAGGGAGATTTCTGTCTGCACCAGAGATGAAATTTCCTTGGTGGAAGTCCCCTGAAGTGTGTGAATGAGCCTATAAATGCAATAACTTCCTGGTAAGCTTAATGGAATGCTGTCTTAATATGTGATTCAGCTTCCCAGTTTATTGTTTAATATTTTATTCCCTTTGTTTCGTCCTTATTAATAACTGTCTACCTACCTACACTAACATTTCTATTGGATGTACTTTTTATAGTTTTAGAAACATAATGTAAGTTTAACAAATATTGTAGCTTTGACACCATCTACTCTCAGTTTTATTGGTCTTTATATATTTTCATTTAGAAACAATTTCCTTCATTCTAAGATTATGTAGATGTATCATTTTATATTTTTTACTAATATGAAAATACTAAAATTAAACATATTCAGAAAAGATTGACATTTCATATTAATTAATAAAATGATACTAATTTTCTCTGAAGTACACTTTATTTTCATATCAATACTTTTCAGGAAAGAGGCCCAAAAAGCATAAAATATGGATTTCTTTTGAAAAGATATTTGAGCTAGTAATGTGCTGGACTTGGTTCACACCAGCCCTCAAGAGTCAGTTGTATACTTGTCTTCCTGAATATGTGTTTGGTGTCATTTTGTTAATAGCTTATCAGACACAGTGGGAATATTTATATTATGTAAAATACAAAATATCAGAATGATACAAAACATAGTTTACTGCCCCTAACAGGAGAGCCAGTTTTAAAACATTGCCAAATACAGCACTATATTGAATTTAACAGTTCAATTATCCTCTCATGATGGAAGACAGAAGTTAGAAGACAAATGAGAAGAATTCTATATGCAGATAAACTTTTTAAAACTATACATAATGCTTAAAATCTCTAATATTTAAAGATAAAGTAATGATCTTTAAAGGAAAATATAAATTTATAATTTAATTATTATTTAATTAATATCAATTTTAATAAATATGTACTATATTCCAAATCATGGCAGGAGGAATTGGGGCAAATAGAACATATCTTATTAGTTTTCATACAGAAAATGCACAGAAAAAATTGCAAAAAGGCTTTGTAAATGCAAAGACTGCATAATCCTATAAGTCATGTAATATGGCTCTTCCTTTCATCCACACACTACAATTGTGGACTCTACACACTGCCTCTTTACAATTCAGTTGTATCTTAAATTAACACAATGTAAGTATAGTTTTAATAGTTCATAGTTTACTTCCTGCTATTTTTTCTCTTTATACCTGCATTTCTGGCATTCATATATTTTGGATATCTTATTCATAAACTGCTAGCATTTAGCTGTTAGACAGTTAAATATTAATAAAGGAATCACACATTAAGAAGCCTAATAAACTGGGAAGCTGACTCAGGTAATAAGTCTGCCTTACTAGGAAGTTGCAGCATGCATAAGCACCCAAGGAGATCGCAGCATTTCCCCACTGAGGAGATTCACACTACTCCCTCCCCTCTGTAGGGAGAAAAGAGCATCTTTCCAATCTCCCAGGGGAACTTCTGACCAGGTAACTGGATTATGAGGGAAAGGAGGAGGGGAAATCCTTTTGCTGGGCGCATGCCCATAAAAGCCAAGATGGCAGGGCAGGTCACTTCTACTTTGAGGCATGCACAGTAGAATCTAAGATGGTGACCATAATGGGGAGTGTCTAGCCTGGGAAAAGAATAAGCTTGGATAATGGACACAAGACCCAGAATATCTAGGGATAATTGATTGGTTACAGGGAAGATCCAATACAAGCCTGCAAGAGATTTGGAAGTTGATTGGTTAGCTTGAAGAAAGACCTGGTCCTTCCCAAAACTGAGCTAATATAACCAACTTAACAAAAAAGCTTTCTCTCCGTCTTGCCTCATAACATGAACTGGCCCCATTCAGGCATCTTCTCTCCATAGCAACCACATCCACCTGGGGCTCACAGCAGAATTTGCATGTCTGGACACAGCATCAGCCAGAGTACAGCTGGGAAAATAGATTGGGCTAGCTGGATTGGGAGAGGCATGAACTGAACCAATGGTACAAAATGTCTGGACACTGGTCCTATCTCTGGGCCTGATGAAGAGGAGGCTGAACTTTTTTCATGATGTGAGGGACAGAGATGAACCATTGAGAACCTAGGGAAAGTTTTCTATGTCTATCCAAATAAGTCTTACCACTCCACCACCTCTCATATGTGGGTTTCTGGAATGCTTTTCTTGTGACTCTGTTGAAGGGTTTCATTTCCAACAGCAAGAAAAGGACTACCAAATATTTTCAGAATTGCCCTTTTTTGCAAGAGTTCATTTTACCAACTTTAGAATCCTTTATTCCTTGCCAGACCTCATCTCTACTGAACTGTTTACAAAGCTTTCTTAGCAGCTTCTTCTCTGGATAAGAGATATAGACCAAAATTAAGCTAATGATTGGCCACTATGCTCAGATTCCCATATTTTGCAATAGGATCCAGATTCAACTCTATGGTAGGTACTATGTTAAAAACTTCAAAAAGGAAATGAAAAAAAAAAACAAAAACTTTGTAAAATTGTCCCTTTTAATATAAAATAATTGGGTGGCTTTAAAAGATACATATTGGAAAATCAAGTATTTTATACTTTTGACAATGCTTAGCTTGTCATCAGGAGGCACTGATGATTTTTTTAAATTAAATAGCTACTACTATACTGTCTTTAATCAAATTTAAGGTTTTTTAGCATGCTTTTTTTCTTAAGTACTATTTTAACAGCCATCAACAAGAATTTGTCTGAACCAAATATTGGCAATGGTATAATGGAAAATAGAATGTGTTAGCAAGAAAAAAAAACTGGATAATACTAATGAAATACACATGAAATAATAACACATGACATTTTTATATAACATGCATGGATTAAGCTATACTATCTTCTACCAATTATATAACATTTAAGAACAGTTCTGATTTTTAAAACAGAGACATACAATGGTCATCATTTATAATTCTGCCATTACCTATCTAAGTTCAGAATCTGAAGCAAAGTGATGCACTGTTCATTTTCACCAGAAAGCACCAATAAATCCTCTTGCCAGTCCTTAACACCTTCTGTAATCCAGGACTCAGCACTTCTTTCAGAATACCTAGTAATATGCACACTGGAGACACTCAATTTACTTTCTGGAATCCAGCTTGGCTGGAGTAAAAAGATGGTTCTAGGAACTTGATTATGCAATACATTTCAGAGTTGGTTACTGCATTATTCCAACCTCACAGTTGCTTCTCTAAACATTGTAAATGAAACTAGGTAAGAATTTAAGGTGTAACTTTCCTTGTCCACTAGAAACTCATGAACCAGAGTTTCAATTAATCACAATTGACTATAGCAAGAGACAAGATAAAGCTCAACAGAACAAAATAATAGAGTGAGGTTGGTATGTTAAATAAATGTTTAAAGCTGATTTTTATACTCTATAAGAAAATAAAGAAAATAATGTGCTGAAAACTTGACTCTGTTCTCTGCAGTCACCACAGAAGACTGAATATAAATAGCCAAAACAATCTTGAACGTCAAAACACATTTCTTCAAAGATATTCTGTCCTTTTAGATATCCACTGGATTTATTACAGTCAAGGTGAAGGATACCTCAACTCTTTTGCTTTCTTAGTATTTCTTCCCTCTTAGTTCTTCCATACAGTTCAGTTTCTGAAATTTTCTAGAAGGTCCATGAAGCTTTTTCATCCTTAGTCTTTCTTGAGTGTGTGTGTGTGTGTGTGTGTGTGTGTATATGAGTATATATATATAAAATATATTTTATATATTTTTGTATATTTTGTATATTTTATAAAATACATATACATATATTTTATATATATATGATCTTATTTTAGTCTTTACCAAAGGGGTCAACCTGATTAATATGCTGTTTTTTTCAATTCTATGTAAATTTGATACAAAATAGACTAACTATAGATTTTAAAAATGATTCTGTAGGGGAGACAGAATTTTGTCTTCACTCTGCTAGTTTCTCAGCTAGTCCTGAGAATTAGGACACACTAATAGGAGAAAAGCATACAAATTTATGTTTCATGTAACATAGCAGTGCTCATAAGGAAATGAAGACCTGAAGAAGTGGTGAAACCTGAATACTTTTATGCTAAGTTGAACAAAGAGGGAAAATTGTGGACAGGTAAAATGTATGGGGATGCTAAAGGAAGATAATAATTATTTCCACCAAGTCTGTTTATGCAGAATTCTAAATCTCTTAGCTTTTATTCCCAGTTTCTTTTCTCCTGGGAGGGAATCTCTCATATGGGTGTTGTTATCTCCTGTTTTCAGGAAGAAAGAGGAGGTTAGAACTCCCTTCTTTGCATCTGTTGTTTTTTAAGTGCTTTTAGCTCAAAATAATCATGTCAAAGTAGTATATTTTAGTATGGCATATTCTTCTCTTCAATGTCATACTATATACTAAACTTGGGCTGCATATTCTAGTGATTGAATATGATAATATGGGACTAGCTCAATGTTTTAGAATCCAGATCAGTTGGATAAAATAGAGAACACCTCAACACATAAGTATGTTTATACTGTTGCAGTAAAATCAAAGAATTATTTGACTACAGCATTCCCCACCCCCTGGCAGATAATGAAAACTTGTAACTATTTTTCCAAACAAACCTTTCTACACATTTACTCTCTCAGATGCAAAGTTGACATCACCATTTAACACCTGTACAGCAGAGCAATATGTTCTGAATTACAGGACTGTTAGAAGCTTGTTCTTTCCCCCTCGTCATTTGTAGTGGCTGTCTACACAGTAACCAACTACCATGTGCAGGCAGACAGCACAGTTATAATTAATGAGGTTGAGCCTTCCAGCAGCTGCTTCAGACATTGCATCTTGTTCTTAAGAGATTCTCTATAAAATACCACTTTCTTAAAGTTTAGAAACACTTGAAAATTCTCTCCCAAGCATTATAAAATCCTTTGTAAAAAAAGTTTTACATATGTACTATTTTGTGTCCATGTAGATAGAAAACTCCCAAAGTCCAAACTGGCTTGCTGGTACTTTTTAAAAGATTAAAAATAAAAAGACAATACAGTCTTGATAAAGTAAAACTAATTCAAAAGGTAAAAAGTCCTTTTCAGCAAGTGCTGTTTCATCTGCTGTAATGATACTGAATTATTAATACAATAACAGACATTCAACTGGCTTTTGTTGATATTGGAAAATAATTAACTCAGGTATGAAACCTGTTAACATAAATGCCCAGAATGACCACAACAGAATATTAATGGTTCTTGGTTTAATATTAAGGGTTCTGGGGTTAATGTCTCACAGTATAACATACAAGACATATAGTAAGAATATAAAGGAAAACTTAATTTTATTTTTCTGTATTTATCTTTTGATTTTTATTAAGATATAATTGACATGTAAAAGTATATTAGCTTCAGGTGCAACATAATGATTAGATAATTGTATATATTGAGAAATAATAAATTAAGTTTTCTAGATAGTTGTTAACTAGAAAACATAATTTTAAAATAATGGATAAAACTCATGGACTGCCAGTGGGAATTGGTGAGGAGGTTAACGTCCATGCATCAATGCCCCTTTAAAAGATAGTCTGAATGTTTTATGAATATATAATTATGAGACCGTATATAACTTAATTTCTGCAAATATATTTAAAGAGTATAATTTCTGTAAATATACTTTAATTCCTCTGGAATTAAAAAAACTAAAGCATATTAACATTAATTTGATAAGGAATAGTGCTATCCATTCCTATGTAAACCACATAGAAATGCAAGGGGATAAAATATATTAGTTCAACCCAACTAATAAGAAAAAGCAGCAGATTATAATAGCCATGAGATTGGATTTTATGCCTATCTAATTCTCACTACGAAAAAATAGCATCTTTCAATACAGCCTATGCTACTGGTGATAGTGTAAATTAAAACTTGTCAAGTCAATTAGCTATTATTAACCAGAAGCCTAAAAAAACTTTGACTCTATATTTTCACTATTAGAAATATTTTAAAAGAAAACTCAGGCATATGAATAAAATTTGAAGCTAATCTCATCATAGTAAAACACAGGAACTGAGTAAATACCCAAAATGATGATGGTAGGGTGACATTATTTAGTATATGTATGTTAAAGTCAGTCAATCCATCAGAAATCAATAAATGGTTGATATTCAGTCATCTATCTACATTTTGTGCACATTAAAAATTTAAATCAAATTTTTGTGTGCGTTAGTATGAGCAAATACACATTCATGCTATCATTATTTTGCTATGGATGAAATAAATACTTTTTGTTACTTTATTCCACTGAGTTTTCCTATTTATTCTACAAAGAATAATATGCAATAAAGATACTAAAGAAAGTTAAAATATAACTATTTAAAAGAATGAAAAAGAACAAAAAATGAGCATGCTCTGACAAATGTGGTCTACCATTGAGGCTTTTTCTAAATTTCACACAGTCTACCCATTCAAGAAACAGGACAGTTTCCCCCATTGTGGTCATCTGTCTCACAGATCAGACTGTGTTTAGCTAGAGATTTTTCTTGGCCTGTGTGCTTATAAATGCATATGCCGATCTTATTTTTCTTAAAATACACAGGATAAAAATGCTATACAAATATAATATGTCTGTCATATACAGCCCAGATTGACCCTAATGCACATTTGTAAATTATAACTTTGCTTATTGTACTTTTGTGAAGGTTACTCTTTGTTTTCAAAGTGAAAACATTACTGGAAAAAGAGTCATCATATCATAAATTAACAAATCAAAAACATATTACTTGCCCACAAAAAAGAAGAAAATTTTACCCTTTGTGACAGCATGGATGAACCTGGAGAACATTGTACTAAGTGAAATAAGCCAGTCAGAGAAGACAAATATCATGTGCGTTCACTTATATGTGGAATCTAAAGAACAAACTGAACAAACAAACAAATTAGAGACAGATAGACTCATAGAAAGAGAACAGGATCACAGCTATGGGGTGGGGCATTGGGGGAGGAGGGGACGAGCAAAAGTGAAAAAAGACTCATGGACACAGGCAACAGTGTAGTGATTGCTGGGTGTGATATAAGGAGGATAATGGTAATGGAAAAAATGCAATATAAAAAAGATTTTTACAAAACCATGTTACACACTGACAAATGCTAAAGTGAGATATTTTAGTTCACACTGAATGTTATTAGACTTATATTGACAATGGAATTAACACTAAGAACTTAATGGATTTGCTGTTTGACACATATGTTTTGGTGTAGATAACAACATAATATTCTATTTAACTATCAAATAAAGACTTAGGTGACTTTATGCTACTAAGTATATCATATTTGGATCATTTCCCAACCAACATTTTGTAACATAAATATAAAGATGTATTGGATACTACAGAGGGCTTTTGAGTTTCTGGATGCTATATCATTTCTTTATTAAACCTAAATTCTACAAGTGGTTTAAGGAGAAGTCTCAACTTATCTGGGTACCGATATGAAGTGGCATCAATGACAGATCAAGCTCCACTATTTCACTAGATATCCAAAATTCCTATTGGAAATCCACTTACCTTGGGCATACCAAATATAAGATAGGTAAAATGAAGGCTGTCCAATAGACAGCCATCTCAACTCTCTATGATAACAAGCCTCTGACTTGGTGGAGGGTGGGGATACAATTTGGGTATTGCTAGATTTTAAAGAGTTATTCTTTCGGTGGTTTCCACTTTTTTACCTTGAGAAAGGAAACCAGTTCATTGTTGTTCCTCCTCAAATAGGAGTAAAAAAGTAAAGAAAAGCCCATTTTGAGGGGTGGCAAGATGGTGGGAGAGTAGGAGAATATATTACACACGTCCTCTAATTTAGGAAATAAAGCTAAAAAGGCTACTAGTCACTTAAAACAAACTGAAGACTACCTGAAAGAGAGACTTTTAACCAAGGACAGGCGAGAACCACCATGAGACTGGTTGGAAGAATGTGATCATTAAAGGTGCTGGCCCTATTCACCTGGGTGATAGGCAGACATGGTGGTGCGGCCTGAGAGCTCACCCTTGAAAGGAGGCTCTTTAACACTGAGAGCCAGTGCTGAGGTCAGCCGACCATGTAGCATCCAGCAGAGAAAGGCAATGGGTTTTTCTGTTCTGGGGAGATATGAGACCCACTGGAGGCACAGCCATTATTTATTTTTCTTAATTACTAGATGAGTCAAAGCACATGTTTTGTGTTCACAACCATTCACCTTGGACTCCAATGAAGGGAGGGTGGTGTGGACTAGACTTGCATGAAGAGGGTCTGGAGTGGGAAATACTGGGGAGAGATGGGAAGGAGCAGCTGCGGGCGTGGGGTTTTCTGTGCGGAGATATACCTGGATCATGCAGCAGCCATCTTTTTTGAGAAGAACAAGCCCCTCCCAAGGAAAAACAATTACCTTATCACGTGGGCTATTATATGCCACACCCTCTGGAATACGCCCAACCTTGCTTTTTTTTCTCTTCTTTCTGTTTTGTTGCATATTTTGTTGTTGTTGTTTTGTTTTGTCTGGGTTACTTCTCTTTTTTTCTTTGTTTTTTTCCAATCCTGCTTCTTAACCATTGCTGAGGAGACAGCAGCATAGGCAGACTCAGGGGGTGTCAGAGATGGGCTGTATGGTCCAGCCATCACTTTCCTAGGAAACAGTCTAGTGCTCCCCACTCATGAAAGAACCAGACAAACACCCTCATGATTTTTGGCAGACCAAAATCTGGGCTCTGGAGACCCCTGCAATTAGCCTTCTACATGCCCCACCATGCCAGGTGCAGGGAAATCATCCTGGGCAGAATCAAACTAGTAAATCAGAGGTGGGGGCACACACCCATCATCTTCCCTGAGGTCACAGGAGATCTAGTAGCCCCCTCCCCGAAATTCCACCAGAAACCCTCTCAGAAACATGTCTGTGACTAATGAAAGACTGATAATAGGCCAGCAGGCAGAGACAGGCAGAGGTGAACCCTGTGGTGACTTGGTGACTTGCTGACACACCCCCAGGGCAAGCAGTAATAAAATCCAGCTTGGCAGAGCAGCTTGGCCTATCCTATGTGCCACCAAGGCCCGAGGAATCAGCCACCAACTGTGGATCACTTGTAGCTCTGTAGAACAGGCTGTAGAACAGGCTGCTGAGGGATAGATTTGGACAGTGTTTGACATTGGCTTACACCAGCCTCAGACAACATCAGAGCTATATCCAAAGGGAGAACCCATCAGGCAAGAGCTAAACTCTGTTGCCAGGAAGTCCACTTTTTTCTTTTTCGTTATTTTGGTTATTTTTTCTTTTCTTAGCCCCTTTTATTGTTATTTCCTGTGTTTTCTTCTTCTTCTATTTTTTGCTGTATTTTTTCTTTCATATCTTGTGTTTTACTCTCACCTTTGGTTACCCTATTATTTCCTTATTCTATCCTTTTCTTATTTTTGTTATTCTTTCTATTTCTCTGTCCCTTTTTCCTGTTTTCTTCTTTCAAAACATTTTTCAAATTACTTCTCTTCCCTTTTCTCCTCCTATAATCTCTTTGGTCTTCTTTTATTTTTTATTTTTTTCCCTTTTCCATAATATTCTATTTATATTTATATTTTTATTATTCTTTGATCTTTTGTCATTGATATTGTTGTTGTCTGGGGTAAGGATTTGCTTATTTTGGTTTCATTTTTTGTGTTGTTTTGCTTTGTCCTGACAGCACTGGTACAACAATGTTCAAGGTATGGTGGGGGTTGACCCTCTCTGTCGGTAAGCCAGAATGATTCTACCAACAAACAGGGCAAGAACTTTCAGGACCCAAATGCTACAGGAGAGCCCAAGAACTCACATACAGGGCATTCCTAGAGCATCCAGATCAGGAGATCAAGGAGTCTGCACCACTGGGTCTGACAGGACTCCTACCACATTAGCCTACCCCACAAGACAGGGAGTCAAAGCAGATATAAGTAATACATAGAAACAAACAAAAAGACAACTAAAATGAGGAGACAAAGAAACAAATTCCAAATGAATGAAAAGGAGGAATTCCCTGAAAAAGAGTTTCCCTGAAAAAGAGTTAAGTGAAATTAAGGCAAGCAAACTATCATAGAGTTCAAAGTAATGGCTAAAAGGATGCTCAAGGACTTATAAATACATCAGCATGGAAAAAAAGCCACAGAATTTATAAATAAGAATGAGTGAGAAATGAAGACTGCAATATCTGTAATGAAGAATACACTAGAAGGAATTAAAAATGGATCAAATCAGAGATTTGGAATACACAATAGATAAAAACACCTACTCAGAGAAACAAAATGAAAAAAAGACTTAAAAATAATGATGATAGTCTAAGAGACCTTTGGGACAAAATGAAATGTAACAATATTTGCATCATAGGGATATCAGAAGGAGAAGAAATTGAGCAAGGGATAGAAAGCCAGTTTTAAGAAATAATGACAAAAAACTTCAACTTGGTGAAGAACAGAGTCATGCAGGTTCAGGAAACGTAAGGAGTCCCTATCAAGATAAACCCACTGATGCCCAAACCAAGACACATCATGATTAAAATGTCAACATTTAAAAACAAAGAGAGAATCTTAAGGGCAGTGAGAGAGAAACAGTTAGCTACCTACAAGGGAGCCCTAATAAGGCTGTCAGCTATTTTTTAAATAGAAACATTACAGGCCAGAAAGGACTGGCATGAAATATTTCAACTAATGAAAAGCAGGGACCTTGCAACCAAGATTACTCTATCCAGGAAGACTCTCATTTAATGGAAGCCAAAATCAAGAGCTTCCCAGACCAAAAATGCAAACAAACAAACAAACAAAAGCTAAAGAAATACATTTCCACCAAACCAGCACTGCAAGAGATGCTAAAGGGACTGCTTTAAGAAGAAGAAATAGAGAGAAAGGAGAACTCAAGTACAAATGGGAAAAATGTCAATAAACAAACATCTATCATAATAAACTTAAATGTGAGTAAATTAAAGGCTCTAATCAAAAGACATAGGGGAGCAGAATGGAAAGAAAACATGACCTGCATATATGCTGTCTACAAAAAAAAAACCACACTCAAAACTAAAAATTTACACAGGCTAAAAGTGAAAAGATAACAAAATATTCCATACAAATGAAGGTGAAATAAAGCAAGAGTAGTAATACCTCAAATCGGACAAAATAGACTTCAAAACAAAAGCCATGCTAAGTGAAATAAGCCAGGTGGTGAAAGACAAATACCATATGATCTCACCCTTAACAGGAACCTAAACAACAAAACAAACAAACAAGCAAAATATAACCAAAGACACTGAAATAAAGAACAGGCTGTGAGTGACCAGAGTGGAGAGAGCAAGGAATATTAGGAGAAAAGGGAAGGGTTTACAGGAACAAATATAAAGGACACATGGACAAAAACTAGTAGGGTGGAAATGGGAAAGAGTTGGAGAG
>CM052540.1:143069225-143084343 GCA_028533065.1 Trachops cirrhosus | reverse complement strand
ACTGTCAACAATGGAGAGATCTCCCAAACAAAAAAAATCAACGAAGTATAGCAGTGTTAAATGACACACTAGGTCAAATGGACCTAATTGATGGTTACTGAACATTTCACTATAAAGAAGCAAAATATACATTCTTTTTAAATGCACAAAGATCATTCTCAAAGATAGACTACCTGATAGGACCCATAATAACCTTTAAAAAGTCAAGATTATTGAAGTTATATCAAGCATTTTCTTAGATCACAATGGCTTGAAACTAGAAATCAACCTCAAGAAAAAAACTCAAAAACATTCAAATACATGAAGGCTAAATAACATGTTATTAAATAATGAATGAGTTAACAATGAGACCAAATAAATCAAAAACTACCTGGAAACAAATGAAAATGAACACACAACAACCCAAATCCATGGTTCCAGTGAAAGTTATCCTGTAGGGAAGTTCATAGCATTACAGACCTATCTAAAGAAGACTGAAAAATCTCAAATAAACAATCTATCCTTACATCTAAAGAAATAGAAAAAACAACAAAAAACAAAGCAGAGAGTGAGTAAAAGGAAGGAAATAATCAAGATCAGAGCAGAAATAAATGGAAAAGATGAAAAAATTCAAATGACCAAAGAATCCAGGAGCTGCTTATTTGAAAAGATAAACAAAATTGACAAGTCTTTAACTAGAGTCATCAAGAAAAAAAGGGACAAGACACAAATAAATAAAATCAGAAATGAAAGAGGAAAGTAACAACCGATACAAAAGAAATACAATGGATTGTAAAAAAAAATTACTAGGAATAACGATGTGCCAAGAAATTGAACAACTTGGGTGAAATGGATAAATTCCTCGAAATATACAATTTTTCAAAACTGCATCAGGAAGAAGCAGAAATCCTGAATAGACCAATAACAACTAGCAAAATTAAAACAGTAATCAAAAAACTACTGGCATAAAAAAGCACTGGACCAGATGGCTTCACCAGTGAATTTTACCAATCATTCAATGAAGGTAGCACCTACTCTCCTTAAACTATTCAAAAAAATTCAGCAAGATGGAAGATTTCCAAACTCCTTCTATGTGGCCAGTATTATCCTAATTCCAAAACTAGGTGAAAACACAACAAAAAAATAAAATTATAGACCAATATCTCTGGTGAACATAGATGCTAAAATCATTAAAAAATATATTAGCAAGCTGGATTCAGGAATACATTGAAAAGATCCTAAGCCATGATTCAGTGGGATTTATTCCAGGGAAACAAGGGTGGTACAATATTCACAAATCAATAAATGTGATACATCACATAAACAAAATGATACAAAAATGACATGATCAAAAATCACATATCGATTGAAGCAAAAAAGCTTTTAATAAAATCTAGCACCCATTTATGATAAAAACACTCACCAAAGTGGGAATAGAAGGAGCATACCTCAGGATAATATTGGTCATATATGAAAAATCTACTCCCAATATCATACTTACTGGGCAAGACTAAAAGCATTTTCCTTAAAGTCAGAAACAAGACAAGGGTGTCTGCCTACACCACTCTTATTCAACATATTACTGGGAGTCCTAGCCAGAGCGATCAGTCAAGAAAAAGAAATAAAAAGCATTCAAACTGTAAAATAGGAAGTAAAATTGTCATTATTTGCTGATGACACGGTTTATATATAGAAAAGCCTCAGGGTCCACCAAAAAACTACTCAAACTAATAAATGAATTCATCAGAGTAGTGGGATGCAAAGTCAATATTCAGAAATTGTTAGCATTTCTATACACCAATAATGAACTGTCATAAAGAGAAACTAAAAACAATCCCATTTGCTATTGCATTAAGAACAACAACAAATAAAGTATCTAGGAATAAATTTAATCATAGGGGGTAAAAGGCCTGTGCTCAAAAAACTGTAGGTCGCTGAAGACAAGGAGGAAGATACAAATAAGTGGAAGCATATACCATGTTCATGGATTGGAAGAATTCATATCAATAAAATGTCCACATTACCCAAAGTAAACTATAGATTCAGTGCAGTTCTTATTAAGATACCAATGGCATATTTTACAGATCTAAAACAGATATTCCAAAAATGTATATTGAATCAAAAATGACCATGAAAACCTCAAAATCTTAAGAAAGAGGAACAAAGTTGGAAAGATCACAATACCTGATATCAAACTATACTACAAGACCACTGTAATCAAAACAGTCTGGTACCAGTGTAAGAACAGAAACACAGATCAATGGAATAGTAGAGAGAGCCCAGAGATAAACTCATGTTTCTATGGTCAATTAATATTTGACAAATATTTGGTCAATTAATATGTGGCACCAGCATGCAATGGAGTAGCATACAATGGAATATAAATAGTGTCTTCAATAAATGGTGTTGGTACCATTGGAGTGGTAAATGCAGAAAATGATCTAGACCACTATCTTATACCATACACCAGAATGAACTCAAAATGGGGAAAAAACTTAAATATAAGTTGTGATACCATAAAATCCTAGTGGAACACCTAGGCAGTAAAATCTCAGATATCATGTAGCAATATTTTTGCCAATATATCTCCTAGCTCAAAAGAAATAAAGGAAAAAATAAATGATGAGACTATATCAAATTAAAAATTGTGTGCACAGCTAAAGAAACCATCATCAAAATGAAAAGGGAACTGACTGTATGGGAGAACATAATTGCCAATGATGCATTGGACAAAGGTTTAATCTCCAAAACATATGAAGAACTTATACAACTCAACACCAGGAAAACAAACAACACAATTAAATGGGCAAAGGAACCAAACAGATACTTCTCCTAGGAGGAGATAGAGAGGGCCAATAGACATGAAAAATGCTCAACATCACTAACCATCAGAGAGATGCAAATTAAAACCATAATGAGATATCACCTTACACCTGTCAAAATGGCTATTGTTAATAAATCAACAAACAAGTGCTGGCATTGATGTGGAGAATAGGGGACCCTAGTGCACTGTTTTATGGCAAAACAGACTGGTGCAGCCACTGTGGAAAATAGTATGGAATTTTCTTGAAGAATTAAAAATTGAACTGCTTCTTTTGACCCAGTGATTCCAATGCTGGGAATATATTCTAAGCATCCTGAAACACCAATTCAAAAGATTTTATGCACCCCCATGTTCATAGCACCACCATTTACCATAGCCAAGATTTGGAAACAGCCTAACTGCCCATCAGTGGAGTACTATGTAGCAGGAAAAAAGAATGAATTCCTACCTAGTGTGACAAAGTGGATGGAACTGGAGACTATTATGCTAAATGAAATAAATCAGTCAATGAAAGACAAATACCATATGTCTCAGTTATAAACTAATGAGAAAAATAGAACCAGAGGCATAGAATCATGGTATAGACTGACAGCTGTATCAGCAGACAAGAGAGATGGGGACTGACTGAAAGGGAGTGCAGTGACTGTTCAAAGAACATATGTGAGGGACCATAGACATGGACAACAGTGTGGGGACTGACTATGAAGGTGGATGGCCAGCTGGGTTGGGGGCTGAGAAAGGGGAAAAGTGGGATAACTGTAGTAGCATAAACAATAAAATATTAAAAAATAAAAAGCCAGTCTTTTCATGAATATTGCATTGCATTCCTTCAAAAGAAAACTTCTCTTCACTTATCTACCTGAGATGATGAGAAGCAAATATCTCCCTGCTAATTTTCATAATAGTTTATTCTTCCTTTTCTGCTCATGTTCTGTATCTGAGGATAAATGGGTACTTAAACAGTGCCTGCTTTCACTTAAATAGGCGACCATATTGAGGATATCTAGACCGACATAAACATCGATGCTGGCTTTGCCTCAGAATGTTTTCTGGCCACTGTCATCTTCCCACAGCCCCAAAGTCACATATATTTACAACATGGCATCTTTTGGATCTCTACAGAACTCCTCATTTTGGAAAAATAGATAAACAATCTCTCTCTTCTTCCAAAGTGTATAACAAATTTTTATTGGCTGGGTATGAACATTCCCAACACTTGTAGATAGATGAGGAGTAGAGGAAGTGGAACATTGTCTTTTTCTATTAAGAATTTAATCAACTGCCCTAAATATACTTTTACAACTATTGTGCTCCCAAACACAACTATTGAAGCCACTCTGATATGGAATAAATCTAGAATTGATGCAGATACATTTAATGATTCCCCAGGAGACACAAGATGTGACTGATAAACAAATCTGGATGGCCATGAGGATGTGTGGTATGGAAGTGGGCTTTGTTATACCACGGTATGTTTTGATATTATGTTCAACCTGTGGACTCTGGTAGTGACTTCCCTCTTGAAACTTTGGCCATGATGCACACAGGTCATCTGTGTGTGTAGTAGTAAGAGAAAAATATAGACAGGCAATTAGGACATTGGCTTGCCTTTCCTAAAGTATGCTAGGGATATGGCTTTTCCTTGAATAAGATGGAAAGCAATTATAGGGGTTTTTTGAAATGGTGTAATCTGGGTGTTTTGTCAGAATCACTATGCCTTCTGTGTTGAGAATTACTATGACTGTTTTAGGGAGAAAGAGGTTGGTGGGTATAGTCATGAGAAACCAATAATGAGGCTATTGTAGTAACTCAGGATTCCTAAGATGGACCTGGGGCTTGGGAGTGTAGTGGAGAGAAACGGTCAAATTTCAGATATATTTTAAAGGTAAAACTAATATAATTTGTTGATACTTGTAGCTAGTATTACTTCAAGGTTTTTCTCCTCAGCAACTGACAGACAGAATGGTGTGATCATTAATTGAGACAGAGAAAATGAAGGAAGAGCTAGTGGGTAGAGTGCCTATAAAGTGTCATACTTGGACGTGTTAGCATTATATATACTTTATGGGAGACATGTAAAGGAGATCAGAAGGTTGTAGAGTAGAGAAGTCACCAGTCCCTTGAATACATATCTAGAACCTGCACTTTTCCCAATAAAGACAATAAAGAATATCTCAAAACTTTTAAAGATTATCTCAAAGATAACTGATGTTGGTACTACCTTAATTTTTTGAGACTTCCTCAAGGCCACACTTATGCATGGAAACAATAATGATGCTCAATTCAAATTTTAATTAATGTTGTGCTGAATAACGGGAGAAAGAGCACTATATTTTCAAAATGTTGAAGATATCTATGCAATATTATATAATAGGAGTAAATTCTGTATTTTACCACCATGGGATATAAACTGAATACAATTTAGCCCTTTCAAAATTATCATAAACATTTTTGCATGCAGATTTATAATAATGAGCTATATCACTGTATAGAAATTAAACTACTTATATCTCAAAACAGAAGGAATAAAATGTTTAGAAAGATACCTACTACTTTTAAATTGATATTTCCAGGCAAACTACCTTAGAGTAATAAATTCTAAAGAGACTGTTAAAATGCTGTTTATTAAATGAAATTTATTTGTAAGAATACATGCTTATCTTATAGTTTTAGTATATTATGATGAATGTAAAATAATTTCAAGCAAAAAAGAGTATGAAATTCTTATATGAACACTATTCCAAGTACTTAAAGAAGGAATACACTCAGTTGATATTTAGATTTACATATGATTTAGGAGATAGTGTATTCTTAGAGGAGAATAAAAAGTAAAACTTTAAGCACAAGGATGGAAGATCTTATTATGAAATTAAAGGTAATAATTATAATAACAATTAAAAAGTAAAATACCATTGCTACTACACACCTTAAGAATAGAGTACAAATAATCTTGGAGTAAATTTTTTGCATGCTTTGATTACATGATAATGCTAAGAATATATACTTACTAAAACTAACAACTCTGATGGCAAAAAAATTAATAATAATAAAGTTTGGATAGCTTTATACATTTTTTTATTTCCAAAGTCAACTAAATTTATGAAAAGCAATCTATGAAGACACATGTTTAATAAATAATGCCTTTTGAGAATTATTATTATCAGACATTACATTTACCCTCATTCTCTTTTACATTAATTGAGCAAACACTACCAATAACAACTCTGTCATTAGCTGATTAGAATTTACTGCAATTCTGACATGACATTATATCCATGGTTTTAATTAATTTTGAGGTCACTTGATTTACAAAGGGTTAGCCCAAGCAATCTTATCAAATCTAGTTCATAGTAAGACCACCCACATAGGTCTCTGCCTAACAGGATGATAAAAAATATTTTTAAAAATAGGGACAAGAAAAGGTCACGTGCCTTATTACTTCTCATCTTTGTTAGCATTTTCCAAGCAAAGTTGAAATAACACCATTGAAATCACCTAACACCTTTGCCATTTGGGAATTTGTTCAAATTACTGCCAAGTTCCACATGGAATGTACTTCAGCCTTTTTAGCATGAAATTGGAAGGGATTTGCTTTTCAGGGCTCTTCCACAATTTTACAATGTGGCTTTTTCCCCTTCTGTGATTTATCAGTGGAATTCCTGACCTAAATAAATTTGATTTCTTTTTTTGTGTACCTTCTTCCCTGTGGCATCCATACTTCAAAACAACAAGCACAGTTTTGAAACGTGCCTTCACCTTTGGGCCATAAAATATAGAACAGCTAAAACTTATTTTGCAATCCACCTTGCACTTAAATCTAACAGCCTTTGTAATAGTCAGTTACCCTCATGGGTGAACAAAGCTAATGTGCATGGAGGTCAGCAATATTTCTGTGATAGATTTGATTTTATTATGGTTCCTTTGGCCTCAGATATGCTTGCACTTTATAAGATTTCTCGAATGGGTTTGTAAATTAATTTCTATCCATGGGGAATTTCCCTTTCTTTATATTAAATCTTCTTGTCTTCCTGACAGAAAATAACTAAGGTATGTTTTCTACATTTTATGTTTTGTTAAGGTCCATTATTATTTCCATTAAGGAAACATGTTTTTATTAAAATACCAACTTATACTTGTGTCAAATTATTCCTTAAACCTGGGTAATAGGTCATTGGAATGGGCAGAGCATAAGAATTGGAATCTAGAAAGACCATTGGAACAGCTACTTGGATGTGTAACTCCTTGGGGGACATTTTTCTTAAAAAAACTGCCATTCCATTAAATAATAAACAATAATAATTAATAATTAATATTCTAAAACAATCACACATGGGTTTATAAATATAAATGAGGATGAATGTTTAGACAGAGGTACTATTTTTTGTCTCCTAGAAAGAACACAGCAGTTAATTGGCAACATCCTCATGCTCATGACTCAAAACCATATATTTTTAGCTCTCTGGCTTAAGGGGTAAGCTTCCAGAGGAGGAGCCCAGTAAACATTGGCCATGAATTTAAATGTATGTCATAAGTTTTCTTAAGCCCACTGTTTAATTTAAGGTTAGAACTTCTGCCTTCCTGAATGATTTTTGAAAAGTTCATCATTTCAAAATGCACTTTGAGGCTTACATATTGGATTTTTCAAATATTTTTCTTAGAGGCTTCTAATAGTCCTACAGAGAGTCACATGTATCTGTCATCATTAAAAATTAAACCTTATTGGTAATGGATGATATTTTTACCTTACTTGAATTTATATATACCTAAAAATGATTTAAATTCTCTACAGAAAAGCACTTTAAACTATATAAACAAAAAAGATACAGTCAAACAAAATCAAGCTGAAAAAAGAGAAAATAAATTTCTCATAGCTTAACAACAAAAATGATTTTGTCACAAAATACTATTATGTTTATAAAAAATAGGGATGTATTAAACAATTAAAATTAGATTCTGGCATATAACTTTTCACATGCAATCTAGGAAATAAAAGTTTTATTGCTGACCTTCACATAACATGTAAACATCATGTAAAATATATTTAAAAAACCAGAAGAAATGTTTGGTATGAGATAGATGTAAATACAAAGCAGACTTTTTCAAAAACTAAATACTTAATTTAAGTTTGCATATTCTGAATTACATGCAGTGTTGGGCAAACATCTAAAATTGCTTTATATAACAACAAAATGGAACAACACATCATTTTACAAAAGTCAAACATCAGATAATGACCCTATTTTAAAGGACCAATAACTTTAAACCTATAAAAAGGATACTATTGATTATTGATGATAATTTCATTCTTCTTCAAAAATAGACTCAAGTTTATTACCCTATGTTAATGTGCCTGCATAAAGCAGATTTAGGCAATTTCACTGTGAGATTTTATCCCTGAGTTATTAAACTTGCCTTTGCCTTCCTACACACTAATGTTAAAGGTTAATACTAATGTTCTTCTTTTATCCAGTGCCTTACTTCACTTAAGGCAATCATGCATGACTTTCATTAAATCATGAAGCAAAAGCAATTGCAGAAAAAACTAATATCTAAATTTAGGGCAAAATAACCTTACAAAAATAAATAAATATTGTTTTATTTAAGTATACAATGTAGTTATAAATAAAATATATATTGAACTTATCACATAAAAGATAACACTAAATCATACCTTAATATTTCCGAAGTGCTCTCTCTAGTGTTGCTTTTGACACCCGAGTATCTATTAGAAGTATAATGCAGAAGAAACACGTGCTACTTGTGCAAATCTGCTTCGGAGTTGTGCTGCTCCCATTCTGATCAAGTGTGTGGTTCAGTAAAAGGGTCACTGACATGATGCTGAAATAAAAGAAGGTATAAGTGCCTTTGTGTATTTTCAAAATTCCATTTTATATTATCAGTCTTTATATAGTATTAATTCTATTCTTATGTATGACAAATGAATAAAATCCATTACCTTTTGCTTTTGTCTTTTCTTTTGGAAGAGGGAGTTTTACGTTTTATTTTTAATGCACAATAGCTCAATTATCCAGAATGTTTGGGAAATGCAATATCTTTGTAGATTGAGGTATACACTGTAATTTATGTTTCTAATGGCAGAATATTTCCTATTCTGTCCTTGACTCTACATCTCTGTTTACATGTTGATTGTGTGTTATTATCATGGTTTTCACAACTGTTACATTAGTTGTGAAAGCTTTCTTTAAGTGAAAGCTCATACTCATGCAAATATTCAAAAATGATTTATAAAAGAGTAGATACTCTTATTAAAGGTAGTTGTTCTCTCACCTACAGGCATCCACTTCTCTGTCACTTGAGATTAGTTTTGCCTATTCTTAAAATTCATATAGAATCTTACATTATATACTCACCATAACACTTCTGAAATTCTTCTATTTTATTGAGTCTATCAATAGTGGATTTTATTTTATTGCTGAGTAGTATTGAGTATATGAATATAACAAATTATAATTTTAATGATGGACAAATGTAGTTTTTCAAGTTTTTAACTGCCATAAGAAAGCTGGTGTAAACATTTTAAAATAAGTCTTTCTATGAAAGTTTGTTTTTTTATTCTTGTTGGGTAAAAACCTTGAAATAGAACTTCTAGATCCTCTATAAGACCTGTATGAACAATTGTGAAACTGTTTTCTAAGTAGTTGTACTATTTTACATTCCACCAGTGAAGTACAGTATTTTAGTTACTCTATGCTTGCTAAACGTTGATGGTGTCTTTTTTTATTTAAAGCTAAAATAACCACTATGTTTTGCAGTTGTTGGCCAGCTTCTGTGGTATAAATTCTTTTATTATGTGTTGTTTCATGTTGCTCTATGTTTCTCACCATAAGGTAAGCAAGGTATTTGTACAGTCCACTCTTGCAAGTTTTTGTGACTTGGCTTCAGCACCACAACAACTGCCATAAATACATGTATACTTAGGTAGTGAAGTGTTTTGCATGGCTTTATGTGTACTTCTGATGTTGACACAAAGAGTAAAGAGACAAGAATTAAAAGTCAGGATGTAATAAAACTGATACTTAATTGCTCTCTCAAGGTCATTCTTAATTGCACTTTTTAAAAATATGTGTGTGTGTGTGAAAGTGAACAACACAGAGGTTACCAGTACAATCGGCTGCCACTGTATTGGTCCATGCTCTAGTTTTACCCATGATTGCTCTTTCAAGTATCTGTGTACATGCCAATAAAAGAAAAAACACAAACATCTCAGTATTATTAAGAAAAGAGATTTGACTTGGCAGATCTCTTGAAAAGGACTGAGAACTCCTACAAGTCCGTGGACCATACTTTTTGATGATATATCTAGTTTTATCAAAACATTGGAAAGTTTATATCATCGTGGATATAACTTTTAACTCTGAGTTACTGCAACTTTTTTTAGTTTCTCTCTTTATAAATTAAAACATTCAGAAAATCAAAGAAGGATGATTGATATAAAAATGAAGTCAATATAATTATGATTTATATTTCACTTTTCTCTAACTTCTATGAAGTAAAAAGAATACTTTTTTGATACAAGTATTATTAATAAAATAAGTGCTAAAAATCAAAACTAATGAATTCTTAGTACCTGCTATATATCTCTCAATGTTTAATAAGGTATAATGGAGTTTTATAGCTTGTGAGTGATGAATCACTGCCTATACCAATACAAATGCTAAATTTGTAATATAAATGCAAAATGAAAGTAATGCCAAAATATTCCTTCACTGATTATAGGAAAGCAAAAGTTTTACATAAGAAAAATAACAGATTGAAAATTATGGATAAATTTAAAATGATTTTAGAGATACATCAATTTTCATACAAAATACAATCACCATATATAATGAACAATAAATAGAATATAACAAATAGAATGCAAAATCCTAATGAAACTGTTCAGCTACATTTTATGTTATGATATTATATTTTCATATATATATAAATTTATCACATTAGAAAAAAATAAAATTACTACTTAGCAATAAAATTGCTAACTTATGAATGAAAATGTGGCAAATACTTGGGGAGAAAAAGCAGACTAATGACTCAAAAATCATTAGTTGAGAAAGATCATTGCATACTAGGAAGAATGTTATGAAACTTTGTGTAAACTTTTCTATTCCAAAACAGTCCATACCATAGCTATTTTGGGTTATGAAACAAAGCAAATAATTATCAGGATATAAAACTCAGTAATTCAAGAAAGGAAACATTAAAGCTCAGCAGGGTAAAACCAGACAATCCAAAACTAATTAAATTACTCAATTAGATTTAAAATAAACTTTAACATTTTAAAGTAAGGAAGCTTGATAAATTATAATTTTCAAAAATTTTCCAAATACTACAAGGCAGTATCCAATACTCTTTATTAGAATGTTGTAAGTTAAAACAATTTATCTAAAATAATAGGACTAGTAATAGAGATGAGATTATAACCATCCATGTCACATATTACATACATATCAACATAAGTGCTTTCTCTTTAATTTAATGTTACATATCAATGAAAACAGCAGAAGTCACCCAACTAAGACCAGTGTGTCAAGTGCAGCCTGTCATCTGTTTCTGTGCTTCCTGCGGCCTAAGAATGTCTATTATAATTATAAAGAGTTTAGGGAATGAAAAAGAAAATGGTATTTTACGACAAGTGAAAATTATATGAAATTCAAATTTAGGGTCTGTGATTAAAGTTTTATTGGAAAACAGCCATGCCTATTTATTAATTTTGTCTATGGCTGCTTTGCATTACAAAGGCAGAATCAAGTTGTTGCAACAGAGGCCAGATGGCCTGCAAAGATGAAATATTTACTATTAGGTCTTTTACAGAGAAAGTTTACCAACCTCTATAAAACAATCAGAGATTGTATTAGTAAGATAATATTTTTAATGTAGTGAGTCAAACTTTAATTATAAAGCTTAAATAATTCTCATAAATCATCTCTATAGTTGCTTGACCTACTATGAAAGCTGAAGTATTTTCTATGCCACTTGTGTTCCCCAAAGTAGAAGTGGCCTAATATTAGAAAATAATATTTGAGAGAAGTGAAAACCAACATACTTTCACAACTAAAATTATTATGTAATCAGAAAGTAAAAAATAATAACCTATTGTAAAATTTATATAAAATCTCAAAGGGTGCCAAGTAGCCAAAACTATTTTGAAAAAAAATCTTGAAAAAGGAAAACACAATTGGAGGTCTCAAACTTGTACATCAAAATAAATAAGATATATATGAGTGCAAAATAAATAAAATTATTGTACATTCATTCACACACTGAAGAATTACCCCATTTAATACTTAGCACAGCTCTAAGGCAAATCTCTGTCTCCTCCTCCTCCTTCTTCTCCTCCTCCTCCTCCTTCTTCTTCTTCTTCTCCCCTCTCCTCCTCCTTGTCCTCCTCTTCCTCCTCCTTTCTCTTTCATGGAACTGGAAGAAGCATCAAGGACTTTGATTTCAATAGTCTGACTCAAAAAGTCTTTTTCTGTAAACCAGACTCTGTCATTTACCTTGGAAGAGCTGAATGTACAGTCACGGCTGTTTACAACCAAATGAATAAATCAGTTGCAACTTCACCTTGGTACACTTTTCAGATAGAGCTGCAGGTGCATTTATAAATATTTTTTCTATCCATCATCTTCAAAGATTTTCTTCCTGTTGTTAAGCCTATCTAGAATTTTAAAATTTTATTTTTTAGGATTTAATTATTATTGTTATGTGTTTTGAGACAAAGGAATTATTGGAACATAAACTCACTATGTGATCTTGGTTTGAAAATCAATATGAAAACAACTTCTAATTTATAAATTTTTGAGGGTAAATAACTTCTAAGTGATTGAATCCTAAGTGAATTTAATAGTTGAGAAAAAGTCAGTTTGTTGGCGGAGCAGCAAAGTTTTGTGGCCATTTTCTCATTGTGTTCTGTAGACTTTTTCATCAAGTGAAGTTGTGATGCAAAGAAATAGATGTTTTTTGTCCCATTAATCCCATCTCTTAGTTGTAGTATCTTATGTTGCCTTCTCCATTATCTGATATTTCAGAAATGAATAAATATTCTGTGAAATAAACTCTTTGAAGGAAATATATCTTTTAGATAGTATTTGAAGTTGGGGACAAGCTAATCTACCTGATGGCAACAATGGATAATTTCTTTATTTGTCTCCAGTGGATAATTTCTTTAACACTGGTCATTTCCCCTCATTCTGATTAACAATACAGTTGAGGCCCTTCTGCTTTACTGAACCATGTAAAAGAGAAGAGTGATTTAATGATATATAACTAGTGCTAAAATGATTTGCATGTTGGCATTTTCTTCTTTTCTTCTCTGGAAACATTATAATCCCTAACAACCTTCCCTTTTGGGACCCTGAGATTATAATTTATATTCATAATTTGCTATAGAGCAACTTTTTTGTTAAAAACTAAGAAAATGAATGAGATATACCTTAAAAGATAGGCTTCTAGTGAAGAAGCATCAGTCATTTCAGCACACAGTTCTGAAAGTGAAATTTATTGCAACATGTCTTGGCAATTATAGAGAAAATGATAAAATATCTTGACATCAAAGCCAAGTACATTGTGTTTTTCCAGGACTTTATTGAATCTTAGATCAATAATTCTTAATATATTTGATTATATGGATTTCCACCTCTAGCAAATACAACACAATAAATAATAAAACAGAGAACAAGGAAGGTGCTAAAAAAGACAACAGAAAAAGGAAGAACTATGACAGGCTGCCAAAATGAAGAGCTATAACAAAAGGATATAATAAAATGATTATTCATTAAGAAAACAGATTATTCTTGGAAAAATTCTGTTAAAATAACTAACAAAATAAATAATGAAATTGGAAAATTTCAACAAAATGGAAAATATTATGAAAAACATTCGGAATATGACAGGATAAGTTTTCATTAGCATATTCCAGCAGGTGGGCCATGGCATGCTAATGTGATGTGACTCTGTTACAAGAATGCTGATATTATTGACTCTTTGAGATCTTGGGGCACATGGAGTAAGTAGTAGAATAATTCCAAGGCCCATTTTCTAATGCCAAAACATTCTTGTCCATTTAATCCCTTGTTGTCTGAAATGAAAATATTGAGATTTACTATTTTGGATAATTTATAACAGATGAAGACAAAAGTGCTCAGAGAAAGAAAGCGGTTAAGATTAAAGATACTTCACTTGGGGCAATGGATATGTGATGCAGTGTGCAGATGAGTTTTGTTGCGTTGTACACTTGAATATCTGTATAGTTTTCTAAACAAGTGTCACACCAATAAATTCATTTTTTAAAAAAAGATTATCCACAGTGGAAACTCCTTGTTGTAAGAAATTATGAATTCTTACTTATTTTTGTGTCTCATACTTAGCAGATGTCCAACACATAGGCTGTACAGTAAATATGATGAATGGACTTAAAATGTCATTTCACTATATTATCAACATAAAAATTGAGATATTTTACATTCTTTTTATTCTAAGTCTTCAAAATCTACTTTGTATTTTATACTTTCAGCATGTCTCAATTCACCATCTACATTTCAAGTGCTCAACACCCAGAGAGAACTCGTGGTTACCAAGTTGGACACTATCTGTCTAGACAAACTAAATGATAATGAACCACCTCTGTGCTTTCCAACCCCTTTCCTGTTCGCTCTGTTCTCTCTTACAGATTGTTCTTATACTTCATCCACAGATCCGTTTACTCACTTAACATGTATTAAAAATGTATGGTGATGTGACAGATTAATCATGCTGTAAAAAATATCACAGATAGGAGAAACAAATGCAATACACACTCAGGTTGAAGAACAGAAATGGGTTAACCAGAAGAAAAAGAAAGAGAGAGCAACAGGGAGATTAAAATAATAGGTAATGACACAAGCAAAGTCATGCAAGAGACAAGGAATAGGAATGCACACACACACACACACACACACACAGCAGAGAGCAGCAACTAAGACTATGGGGAACTGTTGACATTAAATTATATAGGTATATGTTTTAGTTAAAATGATGCATTAATAGATCACTGCCAGATCAATATGAAAAAAAAGCCAGATTTGGAAGAACATTCAATAGAACATTCTAACAGAGGTAATAATAATATATTTTCTTTCATGTACAATTTTTAACATTTTAATAAAACATTATTCTCCCACATAATTTTATGGTGTACATTAAAAGCATTCTAAATGGGAAAGCTAATAAATATACATTGAAAACTGTATGTATCTTGAAAAAAACCCTAGACAAATTAGATCTTTTTTTTTTTAATGATTTAACTCTTCTTTTTTTTTTTTT
>CM052540.1:143057268-143069125 GCA_028533065.1 Trachops cirrhosus | reverse complement strand
TATGCTTACTAGATGGAGAATAGTAATTTGTATCTCTCACCAGGATTTTCAGATGATAATTTTTCTTTCATTATGGAAACATCCTTGGCTCAATGATTTCAAAGCACTGAAGGTTCTCATTTCAATAATTTCCACTTTTGGAAAACGGACTTCACAGAAATGTCAGTAAGATAAAGGCAGGGAGGAGTTCTGCCAGCAGCCAGTGTTCACTGTAAGTGACATTCCTGAGAACAGTTTTTGGAAAACACATCATAACTGGAAGACACTTTACATCAAGACAGCTATCATTTTGGAATGATAGCTGCTCTCCACTTCCATACATGCTGTCAAAATTATGTGAGCAAATTTTATATTAGTTATCAATTCCAGACAAATATAAAATTCCAAGAACTTGCCCTCCCAGAGAACAACTTATTTAAACATGAAGCCTAATATTAAAAATACCCTTAGTCTATGAGTTGGAAGTCACCTAACATTTACATTGTTGTTGTAGAATCCTGACTTGTGTACATGTAAATACTGTGATTTCTCTTTTAAATGACATGTTTTATTATGTCTGAAGTCAGGTTTCTTCAGTACACTTTGAGAAGAGCTTGAAATTAGGGACTATATCATCCACTGGAAAGTGTAAACACTACACTGGTTACACACTAAGGAATGAGAGGGTACAAACAACTCTACAGGTTTTACAGAATGAAGAGCAGATTGAAGCTTACCAGTGAACTACTCTGGACATATTTTCTTTTTAGATTTGAGAAACTTTCAGATTATCAGATCCCTGCACATGTATTTTTTATTGTTGATCAATTACAATTGCCCCAATTTTTCCCCTGTTGTTCTCCCTTGCCCCACCCACCCCCCTCAGTCAGTCTCCACCCTGTTGTCCATTATCATGGGTCCTTTATACATGTTTCTTGATAGACTCTTCCTCTTCTTTCCCCGTTATCCCTTTCCCCTTTCCCCTCTGGTCACTGTCTGTTTGTTATTTCCAAGTCTCTGGTTCTATTTTGCTCATTTGTTTTGTTGATTATGTTGGGATCTTATGGTGAGATCCATACGGTATTTGTCTTTCACAGCCTGACTTACTTCACTTAGCATAATGCTCTCCAGTTCCACCCATGCTGACACAAAGGGTAGGAGTTCCTTCTTTCTTTCTGCTGCACAGTATTCCATTGTGTAAATGTACCACCGTGTTTTGATCCACTCATTAACTGATGGGCACTTAGGCTGTTTCCAGCACTTGGCTATTGTAAATAATACTGCTATGACCAAATAGGTTCACTAGTTTATGCACTAGGGGTGCATAGGTTCTTTTGAATTGGTGGTTCAGGATTGTTAGGGTATAATCCCACTAGTGGGATCACTGGATCAAGAGACAGTTCCATCTTTAGTTCTTTGAGGAAATCCCATACAGTTTTCCACAGTGGCTGCACCAGTCTGCTTTCCCACCAACAGTGCACTAGGGTTCCCTTTTCACTAGGGTTCTATACATCTTCACCAGCACTTGTTGTTTGTTGATTTGTTAATGATGGCCATTCTGATTGGTGTGAAATGGTATCTCATTGTAGTTTCAATTTGCATTTCTCTGTTGGCTAGTGATGTTGAGCATTTCTTTTTCATATGTCTGCTCTCAGTATGTGCTCCTTGGAGAAGTGAATTTTTTATTTTGAGTAGGAACTGAACCACATCCCTGGTGAATTTATTAACTTAAAAATCAACCTTGGATGGCCAAGCCAAATAATACATTGTTGATTTTGCATACTGTGGATCATTTTGGTTTAATTATGAAATCGGTTTTGCTATAATAATATGCTTTGATTGAACCAAGAACATTTACTAATGAAAGGAAAATTAAATATCTACATGAAGCTATAAAAGTTTAAATTATTTAAATAAAATTAGAATATATTTACTGATAGATGATGAAAAATGACTTTAATGATCATGTAGAATTTTAAAAAATTATTTGGTGCTAAAGGCTAATTACCTATAAGCTGTCTAGAATTTAAATTAGAGCCACTTCCACATTTGACTAAACAGGACCATTTTGATGATTGTTCAGCAAATGCTTACTTCTGATATTTTAAAGAGAACACATGCTCCATTTTGATAACTATCTTCCTCAGTGTAGTGACCTTAGCCATACAGTTACCAACTTTTATGGCATCATGTCTCAAAGTTCCATGCTTTATCTTCATATATATTCATATTGTGTAATTATGGGGATTATTAAGTTTTTTTAGTATGATGATCAAAATTCTTAAAATGTAAAACTTCAACCCTTTAATTTTATAGTTTATTTCTATTACCTGACACAAGTGCAAGAAAAAATGAGGCTTTTGAAAAGAATTCGTTATAAATATTTCTTGTTACAGTTATTCCATTTAACTGTTTCAGCTATATCAAAGAACAGGCAAGAATGTTCATTTGTAGGATTGTAAAAACCATAAGAAATTTTATAAGAAACTTGATCATTTTTCAGTAACTGAACTAGAACTACCACAGACATTTCATATATCCAATAAAAGTGCAGATAAAAATGAAAGCATCACCGTAGTAATATATTAGAAACTAACATTTCAATGACTACTTTAAGTACTGAATATAACATAAATTGCAGAAAAATGGCCTTAACAGCTCATCAGGCTGCTAGAAAAGGGAAGCTTTCAAAATAATTTTGTATATAATTCTCAGGTATGAGGCCATTAATAAAGTGGAAAAACTTTCTTGGGGTAGAAAAGATTTAGAGACTGAATTATAAAAATAGGGTTATTTAGATTTTAATGATTCAGAACTATCGTTTAGTATCTTTTTTCTAAGAATATTCTACAAAACTTACTGTTTTAAAGGGTAACTATCATTGCAAGTTTTAGGAATATGTATCAGTAGTTAAATTTAAGTATTATATATTCAATAACAACAGAGATGCTCCACTTTTAAAAAATAATGCAGAGTGAGAACTAATTTATCAAAAAACAAGGCAAACTTTGTAATATGATAAAGTGTATTTTAATAAACTTTATACCAAAAATTGGGGTACTATTATATTTTTATAATATATCAATGAAACCATTCATATTTGATACCAATAAATATGTGGAATTTCAGTTCATAGGGCTTCCCAGCCATATTTAGTGCAGAGTTTTGGACACACTGTAAATCTTTCAATTTCTCTCTCTCTCTCTCTCTCTCTCTCTCTCTCTCTCTCTCTCTCTTTCATACACTCACACAGGAATACACACTCTCTACCCTCTGGACTTCCATGAGTTGCCAAGGAAATAATATAAAGCCAATATGTACCCTTTCACTTGTAGAAAATGCACAAAACAAATGATGGTATCTAAAAAAATTTGAATTTTCAGTTTCATAATAAAATACACTCTCATTTTTATCTGCCCCCCGCAAAAAAAAATACAAGAGCTCACACACAAGAGATTTAAAGATTGTGGAAGGAAAGAGAGTTGGATGACAAAGTTTTTTCTACATTTGTAAAATTTTAAAAATAGTTTGTATTTTCTAAAACCAAACCATAAAATAATTCTGTGATACAGGGTTTCCTTAAAAACATCAATGAAATTTTGCATTTCTTAAATCTGTAATGATAGTTACTATACAAAAATTACTATATACTATTATTGCTTACCAGAAGTTTTTCTAGTGCTCTATAACTTTGGCCTCATTCCAACAGGAATTCATTCTCATAGTCGCTTTTATGAGATGGTTCTTCTGACCAATGCCGTATCAACTTGTTGCTAAAGCTCCTTGAAACATAACCTCACGTCCCTCCAAAGTTCCAGAGGATGCAAATTATTTGGCCATTGTATGGGTAAACAGGCATTTTCATACAATCTTAGTGAGATTAGAAATCAGTCCTATTTTGTTGGATATTGATTTGCAACTTTTATCAAAGTTAAAACTGCAAATACTCTTTAAAATAGTAATTTCATTTCTGGGAATTCATCCAAATGTTAAAATGAATGTATGTGAAGATATGTGTGCATGAAAATGTGTCATTGTATATCATTATGGCAGCACAATTTTAAAAGCAACAAAAATGCAATAAGGCCTTGTTAAATAAATTATAGATATCTATGCAACACAGCATATGATATTTTGTTTTTAATTTTAAGGTAAAAGTATGTATTTAATATGGAAAGCATTTGACATAAATTATTATGTGAAAAAAGTTTTAGCATAATACACTATTTAGTTGAAAAATATATATTTACTTGTATAATTATATAAAATTTTAGAAAGATACATAAGAAATCTTAGTTCTGACTATCTTTATGAAAAAGACTTAGAAAAGGATACATTTCTGTTTTACTCTTTTACTACCTTGAAAAATTTAATCTAAAAAGGAACTTAATGTACCACATTTTTTAAATTGTTTTTTTATTTATTGTTGTTCAGTTATAGTTGTCCCATATTTTCCCATTGTTCTCCCTGACCCCATCCCTGAACCACCACAGTCAATCTCCCCCGCCCCATTGTCCATGCCCATGAGTCTGCTATTTGTGTTCCTTTGCTTGCTCCTTCCCCTTCTTTTCCCCATTATCCCCCTCCCACCTCCCCTCTGGTCACTGACAGTTTGTTCTTTGTTTCCAAGTCTCTTTTTCTATTTTGCTCATTTGTTTGTTTTGTTCATTAGATTCATCAAATAGGTGAGCTCATATGGTATTTGCCTTTCACAGAATGGCTTATTTCATGTAGTATAATATTCTCCAGTTCTATCCATGCTGTGGCGAAGAGTAGGAGTTTTTTCTTTCTGCTCCATAGTGTTCCATTGTGTAAATGTACCAAGAGTTTTTTATTTATTCATTCAGAGAGAGGGGAAGTGAGCAAGAAAGAGAGGAAGAGAAATATCAATGTGAGAGAGAAACATCGATCAGTTGCTTCTTGTAGAGACTGAACCTGAAACACAGGCATGTGCCCTGACCAGAAATTGAATGGACAACCCTTCATTTGTGGGATGATGCCTGACAAACTGAGCCACACTGGTCAGGGTTGTACCACGTGTTGAAAGACATTTAGGTGTTTCCAAGCCTTGACTATTGTGAATAATGCTGCAATTGTGCCTAATTCTTTCCATTTACATCTCCCAAATCATTTCCATTGAAATACTTCAATAGTTCTTAAATTATTGCTTTTCATTCAGTTTCAACCTCTCAAATTTGATTTCCCACAAAGAGCACAAAGCTAATCTTTTAAATATGTAAATCTGGTAATGTCACTCACTATCTTTAAACTCTTCAATGGAATCCCATGGAAATGAGAGAAACCTCTTAACATGGCTGACAGAGCCCGAAATTGTCTGACCCCTGGTTTTATCTCACACAACTCTTTTCTCCTTCACTCTGTTCCATATATGGACCTTCCTATGTCTGCTCCTAAAAATATACCTTAGGTTGTGTGTTCACCACCCCAAGTCAAGTTCCCTTCCATCACCATTTATCGTCCCTTTACCCTCTTCTGAAACCTATATAATTTATTAACTAATCTCTCCCCTATAAGTTCAATTAAAAATATATCTATAAGAAATATCCCTTAGACACAAAATATAAGGTTTCTAGAGGCAACATAGAAGAGAAGCTTTGTGGCATTGGATTTGGTAATTATTTATTAGATATGACACCAAAGCACAGGCAACAAAAGACAAATGGAACAACATCAAAATTTACAAAAAACTTTCATTCCTCAAACAATACAATCTACAGAGTGATTTTGTGCACCATCCCTGCATTTAGAAAGAATGTCTATGTCTCACATTCTGTATACCTTCAATATATAGAACTGTGATGTGATGATAGAGTGTTCTCAGTAAGTGCTTATAAATTCATGAATGGGATGTTTTATGGAGAATTGAACAATGCACTGATTCCTAGTAACATCTGAATTAATGAATTACTCTCAATTCAGCAAGACGTGGAAGTTGTTTCCTGCCACAGGGTTGGTTTTATAAGCAAATTCATTGAAGTATTTGACTAATGTGAGCAAAGAAGAGTGATAACCTATTAAGTGGAAAGTGAGTGATAGATAGACAATGGTTTAGATGTGGACAGATGAAGGATGGGTAAAATGGAAAAGCTGGACAATTAGGTAGGAGTAAAGTGAAATCATGTATAGATTGGCTCATTTGTCATGAATGTGAAAGGAAACAGAACCAAACAAAAAAGCTGGGAACTAAAATAGGTAGTGAGAAGAAAGGACCAAATGCAGACATATAATGAAGAAATATAAATCTCAGATGTTACACTATATATGTGGAAGTATATTTAAGACACATACATACTTGAATTATTTTGACCAAAAGGGCCATACCATGCTTTTCTTCAGCTCTATGACACATTCAAAACCTGACCAAAACATCAGAGAATATAATAGAAGGAATTTTTAATTTAAGAATTACAGTCCTGAATATTTTAATAAACATAAATGATAATAATGATGATGATGATATACATTTAGATATACCAAGATATTTAAAATTTACTAACTGTCCAGAGAGGACAATTGTTGACAGACACACAGAGTCCATTGTTATAGAATTAATTCCTATTACAATTTTTTATTGCGTTGAGTGAAAATCTTGCACTTCCATTTTATTTTATTGATCATAGTCTCGCCCTTTATACTAATACAGAATGTCTGTTTCTTATACATGACAAGACATATACCCAATAATTACCATCTTAACACATAATGAATAAGATAAGTAAGATAATTTATGAATAAGATAAGTAAGATAAATAATGAATAAGTAAGATAACTTACAAGATAAACATTGATATCCCCACTCATTTTATTTTTTTATTATAATATGTATAACAGAACACTCAGTAGTCTGGATATCATGTTGTGTGATTCAGCTTTTCAAAATTACATAGAAAATATGTTAGGCCAAAATGTATCATATAGGGGCATAACATCCTAATTTTAAGTGTACACCTGGAATGTTGCATACATTTAGCCTAACATATATGTATCCTTACATCATTTTGTTAGTTTGGCAAGAGAAATTGATACGAATACAACTTGGAGTTCACTTGAACTTCTGTGTGTGTGTGTGTGTGTGTGTGTGTGTATGTCAAGTCTTCCACTTGTATGGCTAAATTTTGAAATAAAAGAAAACTAATAAATTTAATCTCAAAATTATCATATTGGTTTCAGTCCATTGTTATAGTTGTAATACACATCCAACATATCAAGTATTCACTTACATTTGTATATGTAAATCTTATAACATCCACAAAGACTTCCCTAAATATAATAGATAACTAAGAGAGATGATCCTCAGTGTGGAGATTGGGGCACAAAAGAAGAACAGCATTCCCCGAGACTTTTGGTTGCACAGTAGAGAGGGACCCTTGACTAAGGTCTCTGCACAAGTAAAATTGAACACTGAATCAACTTTTTACCCATTCCACTGCCCACTCACTGCAGAAAGGATATTTTCCTAAGAATCCATATTCGTGCCAAGGAAACAAAAAATTATCAGACTCGAGTAACAACTATTGAGCTATTTAGACATTAATTTATAAATATGTATGGACAACTGACATTTTTAAAAGTTGCAGAATGTTTCTTAGAGAATATGTTTGGAATAAACGAGTGTCCTTATATTTAAAAAATGTTTATTGACTCCCATAACGGGCTGGGAAGTCACCATTCTAGGCTCTGGGGATAGCCATGTGAACCAGCTGATAAGGTCCTAGCTAGCAAGGACCAAACAATGAGGAAAATGAATTAATGGACATGAAAGAAAAGTTTAGTTATAAGTCATACCAACTGGAGCATTCAAGAGTTTGTTTTTTTTTTTAATAAAATAAGAACAGATTTATTTAACATACATGTTTGGTGTGATAAGCTTTGAAAAGTTGAAAAAAGAAAGTGAAGTATTTTCCAAACAATACTGTATTAAATGAAGAAATTATTTTTTTACTTAAGTCTAATCATGAGCAAGGACAGTGTCTTTCCTAGATAAGGAATTTAAAATACATATTTGTTTAATTAAAGGTACAGAAGTTCCATATTTAATGAAAACTCAGATAATGGTTTTGCAAACAGGGTAAACAATTTTTATCAAAACATTTGCACAATATGAAATTAATATGGCAGAACCAGCTTAACACCACAAAGTGACAAACATCATCAATTCAAATTTGTTTTAGTTTTCCTTTTCTGAGTACCAGGATATTTTCCTGTTATTAGTTAATGAGGTACCAATTGCAGCTGTAAATTTTGTTTTAATTGAAAACAATGAACTTATTTAAACATGGACTATATTACAAAGTTATATAGAATTGATTAAGAACCAAAAATAAGTATCCCAAGAAGACTTTGTTCAATTAATTTCAGTCTGACCAATAAACAAAATACTTCTAAATTTATGTAATTTTATTACATTAAATTTAATGATTTTTATTTATTTATTTATTTCTGGACAGAGGGGAAGAGAGGAAGAAAGAAAGGGAGAGAAACATCAATGTGTGGGTCCCTCTTGTATGGCCCCCACTGGGCACCTGATATGCTACCCAGGCATATGCCCTGGCTGGGAATCAAACCAGTGACCCTTTGATTCTCAGGCCAGTGCTCAATCCCCTGAGCCACACTAGCCAGGGCTAAATTTAAATTAATAAATTTTCTAACTACGAATTTGTGTTTTGAAGGAGTTAACAGCATTTTTGTTTTTTCCTTATCATAAAATAGACCAAAAAACACTAAATATATATGTATATATATATTTATGTATATATATATTTAATATGATTGGAAGAGTTGCTAGAACAATTGAATAGATTCAGAAATAAGCCTATCTGCAGAATGTCAAATTTTAATCAGGCAGGGAAAATAGCATTTTTTCTAGCTAGTAGAATCATGCTAATTTGCATTGTTTTTTGCATAATTAGATGTCTTGATATTCATCATTCTTTATTTAAAACATTCTCTAGTAACCCTTTCTAGAAGAGATAAACCATGTTGAAGGTTTTTTAGACATAAATAGTCTTCTGGAGTAAAATGTTTTGAAACCTCTCCATATAGTAGCTATATTGGGGCCCCAAGATGTCATTATTTTATATAAATAAAAATATAAATTTAGGTTCAAAGACATAAAGATAAAAATCTCCTGCATTATGAGAAATGGACTTATTTTCAATGACTGACTAAATGATAAAATCGTGAGGAATGTAACAAAAGTGTTTCATGATCAAAAGCAAAAATGTTTCAGCTTTTACAATTCTCAAATTCTAATTCCATTGGTTAATAGTGGTCACTAATCAAGTAGTAAACTAGTAAAATATAACTAGATATCATGGTATCTATGCACAATTATGCTCCTACATTAAGAAATTAAGCAGGTTGGTGGTAAAAGTTACTGGTTTCAATCTTTAAAAATATGATACAAGAAGATTAAACTATTTCCCATTATATATTTTGATTATTCCTTCCAATTCTCAAAGAGAATTAAAGAAATATAAATCTAAAATATGTTTTTAATTCCAGAAACTCTTTTTTACAAATGCATACCATAACAAATTTCTTTTTTAACCAAGCTCAGTTGTCTTCTAGGATATTCACATAAGTAAGCATTATACACATTTAAGATCTAATGATGTGGACTAACCAAACGGAAAAAGTCATTTCTCACTAAAGCTATCTCTTTTTATTCAAAGAACACTGGATAAATGAAATTAATTATACAAATATAGGTATTTCTTTCTACCTTGTCTTCTAGCTCGCTGATTCGATTGGCTCCTTGCTTCATCCAGCCTGCCTGTAATTCCTTCTAGAGTATTTTTTATTTTAGATATTGTGCTCTTCATTTCTTCCTGATTGTTGTATTTACTATCATTTACTATCACTCTTGCTTCTGGATGTTTGATAATTTGACTTTTCCAGAAAGACTTCATCTGCAATGACTTTTGAATCTCATCATTGAAAGAGGAAACTAAATAAAGCAATGGGGCAATGGCCTAGAAAGGGTACATGACAGCAGTAGGCAATATTAGGTGTTAGCTCTCTTTCTCTGCCATTGCCATTATGTATAAGTGGCATCGGTTAGACATATATCATGGTGTATGCATAGAAAGATGTCCAGGAATATCCATCCTCCTCTGACTCACTTAACCATACCATTGATAAATATTTGTGAAAAATAATAATTGCATCATAAATTACAGACCACATAGCTCAAAAAAATGTATAAATAATAATTTTATTTATTGAGTGGGATGTGTGAATATAGATATTCTCATTTTTGGGGATACAATTCTTTGAAATATACTTCTACAGTTTAAGTTCAACTTCCATTTTTACCAGCCAATTAAAACAATCTTTTCCTAGAGTTGACTTCAAAACATCATTAGCCCACTTACTCTGTGTCAGGAATATACTGATATACTACCAGTAGGAAAGTTGTCAGTGACATAAACAACTAAAAAAAGAGTTTAAGAGTATGGCATGCAAAATGGAAGATAGATTGATGCTTCTAGTTCAAACATCCATCCAACATAATCAGTTGTCTAAGGAATTGATGGGTTATTTGACTAAATTTGCAGACATACTTTTTTTTAAGTTTGTATAAAACCTTTTATTTAAGATTAGTGTAATGATAGAGTATAGGATTGAGAATGGATTGGAATTTAAAATTCAGGTTAGTCCTGTATATGAGAAGGTTAATGACTAGAGGTGAGGAGAGGTATAATGGGGAAAAGAAGGGAAGGAGCCAAACAAAGAAACACAAATAGAGGACTCATGGGCATGGACAATGGGGGTGATTGACTGCAGGAGTGGGGGGGATGCGGTAGGAAAGAGCAATGGGGAAAAAAGCTGCACAACTGTAACTGAAAAACAATAAAAAAATATCATTATATATAATGCCATTTACAGTTATATAGTTGTAACACATGTTGTTTCTTAATAGCTCTTTAGAGAACAGTTCATTACTTACTTGTTCTCATTGAAAAAAGAGTTTCCGGTGGTTTCAATGCACACTTACGAGACTTGATGCTAAATGCATTTTACTTCAAAACAAACATTAATTTCTCTGCTTCTTACTGCTCTGCGACTAACAACTGTAACACAGACATACTTTTAACCCTGCTCTTCTTAAAGGCACTGTTTACATGGCTTAAAGAATTGGAGCAACATAGCTCATAAAAAGTCCCCAACAATAAAGTGACAGTCAGATGAGAAGGTAAAGTGGAACTGAATGAAGAGTGTCTGTCCAGTCTTAGTGCCAGGTGTTGCAAATAGGTTTAAAGATTTTAAAAGCTTAGGCATATAAAAATGATCAATCTGGGTGGGGCAGGGAAGAGTAATGGGGGAAATGGGGACAACTGTAATTGAATGACAACAACAAAGATCAGTCTTTAAGAGGTAGAGTCATTGAAGAGTGTGAGGACAGCAAGATCAGAGCAAGCACAAAGAGCTTTCTTATTCATACCCTGACCCTTACAGTGGTTTTCATTCAAAAAAGCAATTCATTGGAAACAAATCTACAATTAAGCAGCTCTCCGTGTTGATTCTGATATTGTGTTGGTACACTCTGTAAAAATAATAAAATAATAATCTCAGTAGTTTACAGCTCCAGATTCTTTAAAAAATAACCTCAAGGCTCTCATTATGGACACAAAAATCATATTATTTATTAAGGGAGGAAAGTTGGAACCACAACTTTTAGTTCCTGTTCATTTTCATTGCTGCTCTTGATAGCAAATTTCAAGACAGCATCATGCATAGCAATTGTATAAAAGTGGACTTTTCCAAGTGATTTCAATGGAAGACCTATCTCAAAAAAAGTTTTAAAAATGGCTTGAATAAATAGCTTCAACACTCATGCAAGGAAATTCTTCTT
>CM052540.1:143013965-143056768 GCA_028533065.1 Trachops cirrhosus | reverse complement strand
GGAAATTCTTCTTAAGACTTAAAACATTAACATATTAAAGCTCAGAGTGTCCAATTTTGTTTTCCAAATTGCCTAAATATGTTTTATTATAGACCATCATTTTAATAAACTCATATCAGCATCCACTGGTACTAGTATATATAGTAATGTTGAAGCTACAAAAACCAACATCCAATAGAATAATGTTCTAAAGCTAAGGAAAGTGATTGTTTAGGTTTCTTCTTTGCCAACCTCACCTTCAATCCCTTTCTCATTCTCCAAAGTATATTTAACAATGTGGTGCATTAAATATGAGAAAATGAAAGCAAATGTATCAAAAAATTTAAGAAATTGATATGTAAATATATGAACACAATATAAATTAGTACAAAACCCAATACTAGAATGAATTAAAAATTTTAAAAAACTTAAAATGAATATCTGTGTATATTTGATCATTAGCTGTAATGGGGGATGATTAAAATTTGAGTACCTCATTCTATTTAATGTACAATATCAATACAACACACTAAGGAAATTAACTGTATTATGAAGGTTCATTCTGCTCTTTGAACTATTTACCAAGACTCCACTTCAGATTTTATATTCAGGGAAAAAAACAGATTACAGGCATTCTATTTAAATATTGCCATTCTACTGTGCTGCAGAGGAAAAATCAAATGCATTAGCCTTGTAATATCTCACAAGGACAAAGAAGGCATAAACCCTTTTTATATGTGTCTTTCATTATTTCTAGAATTCAAAATTTATTTTTGAAACATGAACAAAGAAAATATAAAGAAATGCATTATTAAAGAGAACAGTCAGAATTCAATGTCTTTAAACTATTAAAGCCTACAGATTTAATATTGCACTTGAAACCAGCCTAGGTAAAAGAGATTAGTTTTTATTTGTGTGGAATGAAGATACATTTAAATGATACCAGTGGCTCTGGAGGAATAAAAACTGTTTTTCCAGAACATATTAAGTAGTAAAGAGCATAGAGGACTACTAATTCATCACTTTTCAAGGATCATTTTTCACTTGAAGAAACTATGAAGGGACTGTCAAAATTATGCTCGATCATATCGTATCACCAAAGTGGAATTGTGAGAAGTAAAAATATGTCATATTCTACTTATGCTGGGCTTACTGATGATCAAATCAATCTTGTCTCTACTGTATTAACATTCTATTTTGTATTTAAAATTATCATTCAAAAATGTATTTTAAGATATGACAACCAACAATCAAAGAGCAATAGCGAATGCCGACAAGTAGCTGGATTTTCAACATTTTTGTTAAAAGTTTGAGTTAAAAAATAAAATGAAATATATTTAGTATCTATTGTCTGACTCTCTGTATAAACAACTAAGCACCACTAGAGAAATTAACAGTTATGTAATTAATCTGGAAATAATAATTTCAAAAGCTAGAGGGCCAAAACTAATATATTAATGGAATAAGTTAACAAATGCTATTAATTTGCAAATCTACCAAATATAAAAGCTAAATGCCTAGATAAATTATACTGATGAGTGACAGAGATAAACATTCCACAATACTATAGCTGTCTGTAGTAGTTACAAGTTTTACACAGCATAAACATAATAGACTATTTTTATTTGAAGCATATTCAATAGATATCAGAAACAATTTTAATGAATTTCACCACAAATTTCTTGTGAAAAAAAAAGATGACCTACTGTAATAGTTTTATCATAAGGAGAGTGAATGTGATCAGAAACTACTTCCCTCTTATTTTATAGGGGCTTGGCTCTTTGGAGAATAAGCCAGTAGAAGTTAGTTAAATACATAAATCCTGTTTATATTAAGTGCTATCACTGTTTTAAAATGTTATGAATGGATGATAACTTTCAACTTTACTAGTCACTGTAAGAAATCATTTAAAGAATCAGTGTTGGTGTAACTATACAAATTCTCAGTATCGATATATTCTTACTCAAATAACTAAACATATTATTAATGGCCTTTATATTTCACAATATTGGTTTAAATAAAACTGATATTATAAAAGACTTTTATGCATATGACTTCAAAGTCATGGCTCTTTGTCTACTTAGAGAATATAATATGATTCCCACATTTGAATATGAATTCCCAATTTTGAATATTAATTTTCACTTGCTAACAGTAATTGCATCAATTAGTCCCTTTCACCTTTCTAGAAGAACCATTGCCTCATTTGCTTTTTCAGTCCTCTGATAAGTCTTTATAACTTAAGAAGCAGTTGCAACAGAGTAACGCCAAAACTGATCATACACACAACAATGAATACAGTTGGAATTTAAAGAGAAAACTCCACTGAATAGTAGTTTTAGAAAATATGAAAAATAAGACTCAGTTCTATACCTGATTTTATTTTTATGCCTATCTGATTTAAATTGTTCAATAGATATATTAAATACCTCAGATTTTGTGTGTTTCTTTAAATGATCACATCCACTCATCTGCATATGTCTCTTTTCAAACTTTTGATATTCATTCAAGGAAGATAATGAGTTAATACTGGTGCTTAATAACTAAGGGGCAGACATTTCAATATTTTAAATTGAGATATTTTCTGATATTCTTTCCAGTTCAATCATTTGACATGATAGAGATATTTCCAGAGAATCAAAGTTGATGAAGTATTCTAATTTTCAGAGCTTTTCAAATTCTGTTGGTGCTTTACACCTCCTGTTAGCAGTTGAATAATTGTTAAGCAATTACCAATGGGAGAGTGTCAATGGCCATGCTCTTATAAATCCTAACAATTAGCAGCTTCAGGGACTATTTTCTCTATGCTCTCACCATTATAGTTATACCACATAAAAGTATCTTCTTATTTAATATATCCCAATCAATTATAAAATTACAGATTATCATTTTAGTATTAATTTTAGGCATATATTCAACTGCCTACCTCTAAAATTCCTCTGAATCATCACAATTAAAAACTTTTGCTCAGTAATGATACTATTATAAAAATGAAGATAAGCCACAGATTGAAAAAAAGATGCCAAACATATATGTGATAAAGATCTTATATCCAAAATATAAAAAGAACATTTGAAACTCAACAATAAAGAACAAAATTAACCTAATTTTTGAAATGAAAATTAAAAATGTTTGAATTAACAAAGATGATATACAATTGCCTAATATGCATATAAAAAGTTGCTCAACATTATTAACTTTAAAGAAATGTATTTTAAAAATGATACAAATTTTAAAACTATATACATATACAAACACTAGTAAACAATTGGGAATAGCATATGAAACATTTGCTTTCAAAAGAAAGTGAACAAAGATAATATGTAAACATAATTATTTAAACATTATTCATGATTGCAATTAGCTTTACAATATATTTTTAATAGGAGATTGATTAAATAAGTGGTCTAATATTGGGAATTTAGAATATCAAACAAAAATTTAGGGTAACATAGGAAATTGCCATATTATATAATAGTGACAAAACTGGTTTTCCAAACAAAATTAAAATTGTATTATGCACATGCACACACAAATATAAATATACAAATAACTAAATTGGTAAAAGTGGTTGTCCCTGGATGCTTATCTTTTCCTTTACATATAGTTTTCACAAATATGATGTACCTGCTTAAAAGTAAATCAAATTAAAATGATTATTATAACAATGTTCCTTATATTATGCCAACATTTTACATATTATATCAAAATTTATTCTGATTTTTTATTTCATGAAAGACTTTAATAGAAAAAATAATGTGAACATCTCATATTTATTGGTATGTATCAAGAAATCTTTAGATAGATACTTCTTTTTTCCAACTGGCTTAATTTTGTTTGTAAAGACTGAAGTTTTATATATTCTTGTAATCAACACACATTTCTTATATTATTTAAACATTGTAATTCCTCAACAAACTAACAGTTTTTAAGTAATTTCTGCTGCTAAAAAATTACAACTGTTTGAATCTGTTATGAGAAATATATATGTCTTGTTTATTAATTAAGAAGAAAATATTGCACATCATTTCTTGGCAGTATTGTGCATTTCTGAAACACTTGCAAATGTTATTTCTTCAGTTCATTTTTAGTGTCAGGATCTATGTTTTTTAAGGAATACATTATACAAATTACCACTCATTCCTTAAATCCACTCGGTCAACCAGAGGAAAACTGCATTAAAACAAATCATTATTTTCACTGTGGGAGAAAGGAGCTATTCCTTAGTCCATCAACTATGGTTAAATCAAAAATGGCAAAATATATTTCTCAGTTTGAAAGATGGAGAACTATGGAGTTAAAACACAAAAAGCTGGTGGGCAGTATATTCTCTTTTCTGTCACATTTGTAACCAAAAGAACTATAGTTACTACTGTGAGTCTGGACTTCATAACATTTTTCTTATTTACTAAATATGGTACATGCTTTTTTTTACCGTTTCATTCCACACACTATAAATTTAAAGCTGAAATTCCAATCTCAGAAGCTGAACTGTGTATCACTTAAAGCTTTTATTTAAGATATTTTAAAAATATTTAATTTTCTTTCTAAGTACAAGGTTGACATTAGTATAAATTTTATTCCTTCCTAAACAAAAAGAAAATGCATATAAATCTCCATTCCATTGTCTGTCTTCTGTTTTTCAAAATGAAACATCAGTAAAAGAAACGTGAGGCTGTTCTATGTCCCCAAAATAAGTGTTTGTATCTGTGAAAAAAAGAGTAAGAATTATTTTTATTTGTTTCTAAATAGAGTCTGTGTGTGTGTGGCAATGAATTTAACTTTTACCAAAGAGAGGTCTGGCTTTGCTCTCAGCTTTATGTCCCTACAAAGTACAAGTATCCTTCTTTTTCTGGAGCCTTGAGCCATGTTAGATAGTCAAAAATGTGGCTCATGATGTGGCTTTGGTTGCTATGGTATTTGACCCATCTATAGAAGGGCTAGAGACAAGTGTCGAATGGACAGTCAACCATATCTACATGAATGAACCCCAATAAACCCTTCACACCAAGAACTAAGTTTCTCTGGTAGCAAATCCACTATGAACACTGTCACACTGTATTGTTAGGAAAGTTAGCACTGTCTATGACTTTACTGGAAGAGAACATTTGTAAAACAAACTTTTGTGGACTCTGTCCTGCTTGCCTTGGCTGATTTTAATCTTTATCCTTTCACTGTAATCCACTATGACCATGAGTGTAATGGCTTTAATAAGTCATGGGACTCCTGGTGAATTATCATAACTGAAAGTGCTCTTAGGAACCCCAAAACTTGCAATTGGCATCAAAAGTAAGAGTGGTGTTGAGGACCTCTGTATTCTGTTTTTGGTGTCAGAAGTGAAGTTGGTCTTATGGGCTGCTCACTGAGTTGACAGTGTGGTAAGATGAAGGGTCGGTACCTACCATCTAATGAAGTGATTGTGTATTTTTTTAATTGTTGCTCAAGTATAGTGTTCTGCCTTTTACTCCCATCCCAGCCCACCCCCCCACCGCCCTCCCCACCTCTCTCCCATTTCCACTGGCCCTAGTTTTTGTCCATGTGTCCTTTATACTTGTTCCTGCAGACCCTTCCCCTTTTCCCCTGAAATTCCCTCCCCTCTCCCCTCTGGACACTGTCAGCCTATTCTCTATTTCAGTGTCTTTGGTTATATTTTTGCTTGTTTGTTTGTTTTGTTGATTAGTTTCCTGTTAAAGGTGAGATCATATGGTATTTGTCTTTCACCGCCTGGCTTATTTCGCTTAGCGTAATGCTTTCCAGTTCCATCCATGCTGTTGCAAAGGGTAGGAGCTCCTTTTTTCTTTCTGCTGCATAGAATTCCATTTTGTAAATGTACCATTGTTTTTGATCCATTCATTTACTGATGGGTACCTCACACAAAACTAGTTTATCAATTCTGAAGATTCTTCTTCTGCATTTTTCCTGAAATTGATAAAATTGAAATTATATGACATGGTAAATAATTACAAATACATATTTGACTACTACAGAATAAATATTAGCTAATTTTCTAGAAATATTATTTCAGAATGCTTATACAAATAAGGGGATATGTGGATAAATAATGTCCTTTCTTACTAAGGGTATGGAGAATATTCTTTAGCATAGATTATACATTAGGCCACAAAACAAATCTTAACAAAATTAAGAACATTGAAATCATAGTGTTTTTTTTCTGACCACAATGGCATGGAACCAAAAATTAATAATAAGAGAAAAACTGGGAAATTAGCAAATATGTAGTAATTAAACTATGCACTTTTGAACAACAGATGGGTCAAAGAAAAATAAGAAGGGAAATAACAAATATCTTAAAAAAACAAAACTGAAAACAATATATTCAAACTTATCCATTGCAAATACCTACAAAAAGAAAAACCTCAGACAAGCTAGTTTCACATCTCAAGGAACTTTAAAGAAGAACAAACTAAGTCTAAAATTAGCAGAGAAATGAAAAAACAAAGATCAGGTTAGAAATAATAGAAATAGAAACTAGAAGAAAACATTAGAAAAGCTAAAAGTAAGAGCTGATTTTTTTTTGAAAAGGCAAACAACATAGACAAAACTTTAGCTAGATTAAGGAAAAAGAAAAGATTCAAATAAAACCAGAAATGAATGAGAAGACATTACAAATGATACCACACAAATATAAAGATACAAAGGATAGTATAAGAGACTATGATGAATAATTATACACCAATGAATTGTATAACCTAGAGAAATAGATAAATTCCTAGAAACATACAAACTGCCATAAAAATCTGAATATACTGATTACTAGTAAGAAGTTTGAATCAGTAATTTAAAAAATCTCACAAAAAAACCCCAAAAGTCTAAGCAAGACCAAACAACTTCACTAGTGAGTTCAAAGAAGAATTAATACCAAACTTTCTCAAATTGTTTCAAAAATAGAAGAGAGGAAACACTCCCAATTCTGTTTTATGAGGCTTGCATTACCCTGATACCAAAACCAGACAAGAACACCACAAGAAAAGAAAATTACAGGCCAGTATCCCTAGTATAACACCACATAAACAAAATGAATGCTAAAAACCACATGATCATCAAGACAGTTGTAGAAAGAGTTTTTGACAAAGTATAGGATCCTTTCATGACATAAGCTTTCAACAGATTAGTTTGGAATGAATGTGCCTCAGCAAAATAAAGGGCATAAGTAACAATGACATTGGATGTAATGTCATTGTTAACATTGCATCCAATATGAAAAGCTGGAAGCTTTTTCTTTAAGAGAAGGAACAAGACAAGGTTGCTCACTCTGAACACTTCTGTACAAAATAGTACTGCAAGCTCTAGCTAGAGGAATAAGATGAGAAAACAAAAAAAATACATCTAAATTAGAAAGAAGTTAATTTTTCTGTTTGTGAATGACATGATCTGAAATATAGAAAACCATAAAGTCTCCATGAGAAAAAAACTGTTAAAACTAAAAACATATTCAATAAAGTTTCAGGACACAAAATCAAAATATAAAAATCAGCTATGTTTCTATACACTACCAATGAAATATCCAGGAAACAAAGAAAGAAAGCAATTCCATTTACAATATGATCAAAATGAGTCATATACCTAAGAATAAATTAAGTCATGATGATGAAAGATGTTTGTGAAAACTATATGCCATGGATAAAAGCAGTTGTAGAAGACACAAAATAAAAGCTACTCCATGTTTATGTGTTGATACAATTAACATTGTTAAAATGTCTACACTACCCAAACTTATCTAAAGAGTCATCACAACCCCTGTCAAATATCCAATGGTATTTTTCATTGAAATAAAAGAAAATAAAATGTGTATGGAAACTAAAAGACTCATAACAGCTAAAGCAACCTTGAGTAAGAAGAACAAAGCTGGGAACACACATGTCTATATTTTTAAATTATATTACAAAGCAACTGTAATCAAACAGTATGGTATCAGTTTTAAAACAGACTCACCGACTGATGAAACAGAATGGAGAGCAAAGAAATAAACCCATGTATATACAGTGAAATAATCTTTGAAAATATGCCAATATACCCAATAGGGAAAGGATCAGCTCTTCAATAAATAATGCTGAGAAAACTGTATATCTATACATGAATAATGAAATCAGACACATCTTACACTGCACACAAAAATCAGTTCCAAAGGATTAAATAAATGCAACATTTGTTTTAAACCTCAAATATTCTTTTTTTTATTTTAAATGAAGTAATATAAGTAAAAAGATGTAGAACTTGGAGTGAGAATAGTTAGTAATATAATCTTGAGTCAGTCACTTAGACTTTTTCATCTCTATTTTTTCACTTGTTAAGAAAGAAGTGAAGAAGAAGGAAGGAGGAAGGGGGAAAGAGATTATAAATTACAGTTCTATGACAAAGACTGCTAGTTTCTTGCCCAAATTTAAACCTTTTCTTTCTTTTTTCACAACATCTAAGACAATGTGACAAGTTGAAGAAAACTACATTTCATTTCCCAGCATGTGCCACAGCTATTTGTGACCATATGTGACCAATTTCTGCTTTATATGTCTGCTCAAAGAGTTGTAAGAAAAAGTATTGTGTGGGCCTCATGGGAAATACTCTAAAGGGATAAGACTCAGTTTAGAGGCTGAGTCTACCCCTCCTTTTTCTCCCTTTTGCTGGGTGAATGTGGATGAATTATTTCTCAGCATGGAACTCAACAGTCATGTGAACAAGGAGGTAACATCCAGGATGAAACTGCACCCGTAAGTCAGAACACAAAGGTAACAGAAGATTTGGTACTCCTAATTTTGTGGGGCTACCATTCTGATCTATTCACTGATTTTTAATGGAAAGAAATAATTATTTATTTTTAATTCCCAAGTATTTTATTATTTGTCATTTTATCTATTTATTTATTTTTATATACTCTCAGTACAACCCACATCAGTATGTATAAAAACATGTACCTCACCATCCAATATTCTGTTAAAGTTTATGAACAGTGAGCACAGTTACAACATACATAATTATTATTGTCATCTTCAAATAAATAAATCTGGTCCCTCGGAATTCCAAAAATACCAGCATAGATTCTAACATCAGTAAAGGAAATTTTGACACAACATTATTTACATATATACATGAATCAAATAAATCATTTATTAAAATATAAGTTTAATGCACGCATATACTATGACTCCTACTTTTTTTACATTAAAAAAAGAAGGTTTATTTTCCAGTAATCCTTTGAGTTCATGATGTCTCCATGGATTCCTTAGGCATTCAAGTATCAGAAATCATGGAAGTTGCAAAACTCTTGGTCTGCCTTAGTTGTACTTCCTGAGCATACTTGCTTAAGAACAATGCAAACATGTTCTCTTACCAACATCTTGACATTTCCAAGCCCAGTATTCTTGTGCTTTTAAACTTTGACTAATTAATGGACCTGAGAATTACATTCTTTTCTTTCTGATTGAGAGTGTAGGGGATTTTGCCAGTCCTGAGTACATTAAAAGTAGAGAAAATTGGATCATTCTAAGTGGAAACTGAAGTTTAAATAAAAAACTGTGAAATTTCATTTTGAAATCTCTCTGCCCAGTCCAATTGCTATCTGGACAGACAAGAGTTTGTGAATGTGTGTGTGTGTGTGTACAAATCAAAAATTAGTTTACCTAAAGTTATTTAGTGATTAATACATATCTAGGATTCAATAACCCTGATCACATTTAGATCTGAACACATGTCCAAGTTTTATAGTTAAATTACATGTTGAACCAAACTTTATTTTTTTCCAACACTCACCAAGAGTTTTCACATGTTCCTTTGAAAGATATCATCTCAAGTTCTCTATACTGTATTTCTTTTCTTTTTAAAAGTTTTTTTTTATTTCAATGTCTCTGGTTATATTGAAATAAGGAGCAAACTGATGACAACCAGAGGGGAGGGGTAGAGGGATAACAGGGAAAAATAGGGGAAGGGTCCTCAAAGACCATGTATAAAGGACATATGAACAAAGCCAAATGGGGTAGGATGGAGGGTGGGAGGTAGGGAGGGATGGGTGGGATGGGAGGGAATAGTGAGGGGGAAAATGGATACAACTATACTTGAGTATCAATAAAAAAAATCTAAAAATATATTTTTTAATTTATTTTTTAATTACAGTGGCATTCAATATTAATGTATATTAGTTTCAGCTGTACATCATAATGGGTAGACAATCCTATGCTTTACAAATTGATTCCCATGATATTTCCTGAACCCACCTGGCACTATTATCATTATATTATCATTATTATCAATAACAATATTATCATTATCACTAACAATATTATCATTATATTCCCTGTGCTGTACTTTATATCATTGTGGTTATTTGTAATTACCAATATGTACTTCTCAGTGCCTTTACCATTTTCAACCAGCCCCCCAGCCCTTCTCTCCTCTGACAACCATTAGTTTGTTCTCTGTATCTATGAGTCTGTTTCTGTTTTGTTGTTGGTGGTGGTTATTTATTTTGTTTTAAATTATGCATACAAGCGAAACCATATGGTATTTGTCTTTATCTATTTGACTTATTCCACTTAGCATAATACCCTCTAGGCCCATTCATTCTGGTGCAGATAGTAAGATTTTTTAAAAATATAACATATTTACTGGGATAACTTTGGTTAATAGGATCATATAGGCTTCAAGTACACAGTTTCACTACACAAGATCTGTATACTGCGCTGTGTGCCCAGCACCCAAAGTAAAACAATCCATAGTGCATTTCTTAGACAATGTCTTTTCATGCAACGTCTAACTATACCATGCCCATCTGCAATCATCCTTAAATGTAAGTTCTGCCCAATCTAATTTCCTAATATGCACCATGTTTACATTAGTTATGTTTATTTTTATTGTATCCTAAATATTCATCTTTTTAGAAAAGTACTAACATTTATAATGTCAGTGAAAAGTACAAAATGATTAGTGGATTCTGTTTCCTAAATTACATGTAAGAGACCAATTTTTTTAATAGTGAAAAAAGAATCTGTCCATTTAGTTTTTATTTTTATAGCAAATTAATTCTTTTCTTAGCTAATTAATTGTTTATGTTTTTACTAGAGATGAAACCTTTTATTTCCTCCAGAGAATAACATAATTAGGTAATTATTTGTTTAATATCTGAATTCCTTGCAAAACTTTGACCTCCATAGTCTCAAACTTATTGTGGATATCCGCATGAGCACTTGACCTCCATGAGCTCTGGACCTCACATAGAGCCTGTTGAATAGAACACAAATGAAGGAAGGAAACTTTACAACAGATAATGGAATTAGTTTTTAAAAAATTACTAGATGTGTGTGTATGCATGTGTGTGAGTGTGTGTGTATACCACAACTGCATATTATACATTCATAAATCCTGTTTGGAATAATTAAATAGAAAATCTCCAAGAGGTTAGTCAAAGATTGTGGTACTGATGATGAATGATGGATAAAAGAAGAGCAATGCTCTATGCGCTATATTCTCACAGAGACCACTTACTATTTGACCTACATTTGATTGTCTCCTCTTAAATTTTACGACTCCATTTAAAGGTAATAACAGCAACCACTGTTAAATTCCTCCTGGGAGGAATATACGTTTTCAAAATTGAGCAACTTGGTGCTAACAGCTGATTCCACATGAACAATAAACAGATTTTTCTTGTTTTCAGATCCGGAACTCCATTTCAACATACTTTTATTTTTCATTGATGAGGTTACTATATACTTTGCTTGAGATAGTGAGGTGACACCATTTTTTCACTGATATTAAATTATGTGCAAAAATTTTATAATAATTATATTATGCAAAAGTCATATTAAAGCATTTATAATTCTAAAATTGATTTCAATCTTTTTCTCAGTTTAAATACTAAAGTTATTGTCTTAAAATCTATCATCTCTAAGAAAAATAAAATTTGGAACTTCTGCACCAAATTAAAGGAACATTAATTTTCTTGTACAATTCTAATAATCTTTCTCACAAGAAAACACACCCTACATGCCATAGGTGTTGCTCTTGTAATGGAATGTACACAAGAAATCTACTTTTACAAGCTATTATTTAACTTAAATTTCTTCTTAAATCAATTAGAAATACTTCAAGAGCAGACCAGCAAGTGTTTTCTTTGTATTCTTTCCTTCTTATATTCACCATCACAAGAGTGACTGCAAACATTGAATTTATTTTTCATATATTCATTGAATACATTTACAGAAAAACAATGCTATATAAAGAACACATAACCTAATTTATATATTAATCATTTGTGGGTATTTCAAAATTAAAATATTTTAGATAACAAAATTGTCATTTAGATAGCTATGGTAAAGCAACTTTGAACTATGTTAGCTTTTAATGTAACAACTTTTTAAGAAGCTATTCTGATTGCAATATTATACATTTAAAAATTATGGTATTTGAATTTTTGTTTTGTTAATAATATTTTATTAATTAAACTCAGTGGTAGTTTTTTCTCTTGTATGTGATTAAGAAACATTTTGAAATATAAACAGCATGTAGAAAAAAGCATGTTCATTTGATATCTCCAAAGTAATTATATCTTTTCAAATTACCTAATAGCAAACTTATTGAAAGCTGAATAAACATTTAAGTTTAGCCTTGCTATTTAATCTGTTGTTAACATTGTAATACCTTTAAATCACTATTCCAGGAATATAGGATTAAATTATTCATAAAGGATAATTTGATTCTAAAATGACTTGAGGTATATACCTTGTATAAGTGATACATCTCATTATCTTGACATAATTTTTTACTGGAAACGCTTGTGTTTAACAGTAAATAGATTTTTCTTATATTATTTGATATGTTACTTATCTTACTAAAAACAAGTATTTTTAAACAAAATTGCATTCTTTATAGTGCCAAAAAGTGATGTCTTTTTAAGTGTAAAATATACATATTTCATTGCATTTTAGTGTTTTAACCCAGAGTAAAATTTTAAGTAAGACAGAATAGCGACGGCTGTGCCATAAAAGATATGAAGGCATTATTATATAAATCCACAAAAATAGTTTAAAGTTTTAGTAGATAAAGACTCCAGACATCTCTCAAAGCATGATGAAATGTTTTGTTGATATTAATAATTATCTTTTCAAGTTTGTCATTATTGATGTATAAAATGTATTAATGCTTATATAGTTATTATATTTAGCTGTTACTAAACTCTTAAAAATATCAGTAGATTTGTATTGCCATTTGAAACCAAAGAAGTCATTATTATTATAATTATTATACCAAATTATTATTATAATTTTATCTTTTGACCTCACAGGGCTTCCCTGTGGGGTGTGTGTGTGAAGAGTGAAAATGAGAGGAGAGAGAAGAAAGAACCAAACCAAGGAGTTTTCTGGTGTTTCTATTTATACAGACACTGATCCTATCAAATCAGGGTCCTACCCTGAATTACCTCCATAAGGCTCCGTCTCTAAATATAGTCCCATTGGGACTGGGGATTCACACATGAATTTGGGGGGAACACAACATAAACATTCATTCCATAATAACTAACATGAATAGTACAACTGAAATATAACTTGTGGTTGTTAAAAGTATTTATGTTTTAATTGAAAACATTAAGAAAAGTCAGGTGAGGAGCAATGTTAAATTACTGTATTATAATTCTTTTACCAAGATAATTGTGTTGGATTCTCCCTCACCACTGGCTGATGAATTTAGTTTCATGTGTCTCTCATCAGGCCAGCAGAATTTTGAAAAAACATAGTGGTTTATCACAAAATCACACTAAATAACCTAAATATCTACTAACATGGATGCTAAACATAATTACAACAATTGCTACTAACACACACAACAAAAAAAATAGTATGTTGAACTACTGGGAATATTGTTTTTGATATTGGCACTTTTTTCTTCTTCATGCCCACTTCTTCATTCATCAATTCATTCATTTGAGAAATAGAGCATAAATGATATGCCCAACATTTTCCTAGTTTATGGGAATGAAGGAGTAAGAACAGTAACCATAGTCCTTGGTTCTTATGAAACTTCTAATCTAATGGTAAAATTGGACAACTTAAAATTTAACTATGGTAATTGCAATTGTGATAGTATTATAAATATAAGTTGCTATAGTAGCATATGCTGAAAGGCATATGACCTGAAATTCTTAATGCACAATGCACATTTAAAGGAAAAAAGATAACTAAATAAGAAAACCACATGGCAGAGCAAGATACAGTTTTCAAAGCAAACACTGCTTCTTCTGAAGAATTTTTGATAGCATAAGAAATGAATGACTTCAAATTAATAAAAAGAGACTTATATAACTCTATAAGAAATCATTTTCTTTCTTCCAAAGCCAAAGAGATATTTTAAGGTCCCTGTATTGCAGCAGCAGAGATAGCAGGTATGCCCTTGTAGTAGTGACAAGATTTAACATAACTGGGCATAACAATATATCTAGCATTTACATAAATTTTCATATATTTATGCAGTGGCAATTGTTCCTGAAATATAATCCTTCAAGGCTTCATACCTCTAAGTCTCAACTTTAAAATAGACTGAGAATTTTTTTCAGTTCCCATATCAATTCTATATTTAAAAAAAAGGAGAAATCCAGTTTGAATAAGCATGCATGTGCATGGAACGTAGATGAAATCATACCAAAAGTAAATATGAAGATGGTGCAAAATTGGATGACTAAAAACACACAAAAAAGCAGAAATAAAAACAAAAATGTAAATAGACTTTTTGTTAAGATGTACATTTTCAGACTGGTTGTTTCATCTCTTCATCTCCCAGTATTAGGACATTGGCCCATGCAAAAAATAGGACAACAACATTAGTAGTGAGGTGAGAAAGTAATGGAAGATGCAGAAAGACAAAGGGTTAAAAAGGGAATACTAAAAAGAACACAGCATATACAAAAAAGATGAAGAAAAAGTGGCATATACAAAAAAATAAATTTGCAATAAAGTTGCACAGTGGAGATGATGTGGTAATGGTGATGGGGGAAGACAATTAAACGTGAGATTTGAGAAGTTGGAAGCCAAAATATTAGGCATCATTAACATCAGGCAGAGTTTAGTTTGGAAATCCAATACAAGTGTTCTATCTAAGAACAACAAAATCAGATTTATTATTTAGAAAGGTCACTCTGTGTGCACTGTGAGTGATAGATTGAAGGCAGAGAAACTTGTGGAAAGAACTTTTCTTGTAATAGAAAAGTTATGTTGAAAATAAACATATCTAGAGATAAAGTACCAAAAGTCAGATATATGAAAAATCTTCAGATGTGGGAGAGGCTAATGATTCAAAAGCAAGAAAAGTTAAAATTGCCTGCATCTAGACACATTGTAGCCTAACTGCAGAAAATCAAAAGTACAGAGAACTTAAAAGTCACAAAAAAATTATCTACTTATAAATTTAGATTATGACTTTCTTAAAACAAAAATGCACTGAAATGAACTATCATCAGAATGGATTAGAATATTTTCAACGTGTTGAGACAAAATAGATGCCCACCTAGGAATTGTAAAGCCAGCATAGTTTAATTCAAGAATAAAGTTGAAAAAAACACCCTTTATTTGTACCAAAGTATAAGAAAATTTAAAATTGGCAACCTCACCAAAGGAATTTCTAAATGTCCTAATTCCTGAAGTGAATAAAAATAACCATAGAAGGGAAGCATGAAATGAAAAAGCCCCAGTGTAAAGAAAATAGTAACATATATTTAAAAATAAACAAATACTGACTATGAAATAATAAAATTTATTTCTATATGTAGAATTAAAAATAAAGCAGTATAGTTATCAGGTAGAAAACAAAAGCAGAAAAACAAGAGAGGAAGATAAAGATGTATTTATTAGTATAGATTGTATTACTTATTCACCTTAAAACTTCAAGGAAAACAACTAAAATAATGTATATAGTAGAGAAAAAGGAAAAAACCTTCAATCAATGCAAAACATTTCAAAATGAGAGGAAAAGAAAAAATCTGGCTAAGTAAAAAGCATGCAAAGTGATGGAAAAAATACAGGAACAGCAAACGTGTAAATAAACTTTACACAGTCTATTAAGAAATACATATTTTAAGACTGGATAAGAAAGAAATATAAAGCTAACTCCCAAATTTAACAATGACAATTGCTAATGAACTTGCAAAGCCCCATAAACACACTATTGTGTTGAGAATGGAAAATAGTACAACCACTTTGGAAGTCACTGGCAGAGTCTTGCAAAGCTAAATACAGACTTAATGTAGAACCCAGCAATCACCCTCCTTGGTTTTTGCCCAAATGATTTGAATACGTATGTATACACACACACACACACACACACACACACACACACACACACACACAAACAGCAAGTGAATGTTCACAGTAGATTTATTAATAATCACATAAAAATAAAAAGCAATCAAGATGGCCTTTAATAGGTAAATAGATAAACAACTAGTGGTACATCCATATAGTGGAAAACTATTCCACAATAAAAGGAATGAACTATCAATTCAGGTAAGACATGGCTAAATCATCAATGCATACTGATAAGTGAAAAAAGTCTAAAAAATACTATGTATTATATGATTCCATTAATATACGTTATAAAAAAGCAAAATATAGAAATGATAAAAAGATCAGTGGTTTCCAGGATTTCAAAGGGAGGGAGGATTGAATGGGTAAAACACAAGGGATTGTTTTAAAGACAGTGAATCTATTCTGTATGATGCTGAATGCTAAACACATAACATTCCATTAATCAAAATAGAATTTTATAGCACAAAAAGCAAACCATAATGTATACAAATTTTTAAAAATCTTAGGAGGTGAAGTGTCCCAGGGTGGAACAGAAAATGTGACAAAACAATCTAACTGTACAACCGATGTATAAGACAGTCTTATTGATGGGGGAGGGGAGAAATTTTAGGAATGAGCAGAACCCAAAAGGTGAAAACAAAAGAAACTATGCATAAGTACTGCACTCTAGCTGATAAAGTTCTTCACATGAGGCTATGGATTAACAGTTATAAAGCTATATACATGTATACTTGGACTGAATGAGTAAATGGGTAGATGGTAGATAGTAGGAAATAAGTTTCTCACCATTGGAGCAGAGATTACAGACAAGCAAGGGCAGAAATCTGGAATAATCCATGTAGTAATGAACTACAGTTGGAGACAGCAATATAAACTAATCCTTAGCTTGTTATAAATATAAATGGTTCTCTACAAATTTATATATATATAAGTTTGTGCATACATATAAATATGCACAAATATACTTCTTTGCTCTATGAGTGGAACAGGTCTAGAAGCAAGACTCACCATGATGAAAAGTTCACCTTGTATCTAGATCTAATACCATTCTCCAGTAAAAGGAGCCAGAACTTAGAGAAATGGCAGAGTGGCAGATTCTAGGACTGGGGAAGGAAATGTGTAGGATGAGACCAGGGCTTCTGGTAATATCAGGAAGCATGGAAATGTTAAAAAAATTTTTAACATCTAATTTGTTGGAGTTAAGTCAGAAGGACAGTGGAGCCAATTGAAATAGCACCTGATGGTCAATCCTACAATAATTGGAGCAATAAAATACATAAATTATACATGAAATAAATAAAATATACAAATTAGAACCCAAAGTATAAAATAAAATCAATGAGTTCATAGTGATATAAATGATTAAATTAATAATTAAATGGGGAGAAGAGACAAATCTTCTTTACAGAAGAGTTTCAAACAATTTAGGTAGAAACCTGAAGCTTATGAGTATAGTTTTTGAGAAATAATTCACAGCATATTTTTAAATATCTGAAATATTACATGTTTGAAAATTATGATTATTTATTAACCAAACTGAAAGCATTCCTCACTAAAAAAAGAAAAATAATTGTAGTAAAATATTTTCATTTAATGGCAGCAACATTGAGTAGTTCCATTTGGCTTTCTAACATTTAATGTATGCCTATGCTTTTTGGTAAGTGTTAAGACTGACATGTTCATGTTGATAATGGCTGAAGTTTGGACTTTATCCCAGGAGCACTTGGTCGCTGTTGTCCTTACGTATGCAGTGGTCCTAATTTGCAGCCACAGGTCATAGATCAAGTGCAAAGCAGATTTTTCATAATTAGTGTGACACTCAGTTCCTAAAGAGTTTCATTAAGTCTTGAAAAATTAAAAAAAAAAAAACTGTAATGCTAATCTTTTAGAAGAGTGGACAAGTATTGTCAAGTAAGCAGTCTTTAAAGTTTTCAAATCAAAAATAATTTCTGAGCATTAATTTGTTGATTATAAAATATGTTCAATTTGCCATTTTGAAAAGAAGAAATAATAAAAATATCTCCACACATTGAACAATAAGCAAAAGCAAAACAAAATGCAAGCCTAAACTGAGGATTATCAAGGTTCCATGCATTTCAGAAAGGATGTTTTTGCAGAACTTCCAAGGGATACAGCAGTATTACCTGCTCTTTCTTCTCCTTGACCATCCACTCATGTTTCTAAGTTTTACAACCAAAGTCATGCTGCTAGACTGTCAATAGGCATAAAGCTATTTAACTGTACAGATAGGTATATGATTAGGATCCCTAAAATCAATGAGTGATAGTTAAATTTGTAAATCTGGTACAAACCTCCAGGCAAGACTCTGCTTCTAATTTGCACCATTGATCCTAAACCTGTTACTTAATATCCGTGAACTGAGTTTCTTCATTTGTTACTTGGAAGGAACTATAACATTGATTCATCCTCAAGACTGTAGTTAGAATTAAATAATAAGCCAAAAAATAAAGAGAGGGTGTGAACATATTTTAAACATAATTAGTAACAAAGCACTCGAGAACTAATACAATGGCAACACAGCCAGCCTGAGAGTTGCCACTGCCCTCTTGCAGGCTCCCTGGAGGCTTGGAAACGCAGGTTGCATCCTTTTCAGCATCCTGGGCTCTGTGGGGTCCTCTTCAGAGAACATTCATTTCACAACTTTGGTTTTAATATGTGGCAGAAAATTTCACATGGTTTAGGCAATCAGGAATAAAGTATTTTGTTTATACATACATGATTCACCTTTATTATGTTTATTAACTATGAAATGAAAATTGTGTCCCATGCTTTCAATAAATATGTGTATATAGATATAGATATAGGTGTATCTCTCTATTAGCTATCTTTCTATATTTTATCTACCATCTATCTGTCTATAGTGTTGAAAACACAAGTAGGGCAATAGGCATAGCAATTTAATTGATTTACATTTTCATTTTCATAAATGTTTGGCACTGAGTCAGATAATCTCTGGCCTAGGAAATTTAGCAGGCATTTGCCATATAATTATTGACTACTAAGTGGTAAAATCACAAAACTCAGGACTAAAAGACACTTAATGATCATCAAGTAAATATTAGTAATTTTACAAATAAGTTGTATTTGGGGCAAGGTAAAAATACATGCTTATTACTTTTATTTTATAGACCAGCTGTGGTAATCAAAATTTTATTCAATTACCCTTCAAAATAATGATTATCAACCCCAATTACAGAAAAGGAAAATGGGGCTAAGAAAGGTTAATTACATTGTTCAAGTTCATCCAGGAAATGTGTAGCAGAGCTATGTTCGAATACATATCTGTGTGATCCCAAAGGTTTCGTGCTCCCTGCTGTGCTATGCCGTGTGAGAACTTATTAAATGACTCATGCTAGGTCATGATAAGAACAAGATAGGGGAAGTCTAGGACTTGGTGTCTTTTCTATGACACTATATAATTGGCAACCCAAAAATATGTCAGCAATTATAGTTAAATCCTAAAGATTTCCATCTTAGTAGCTTAAACCACTTACTAAAATATCTGGCCAGCAACAAATAGTGGTATGTGAGCAATGGAAATTGTTTATTGTTCTATAGTTTCTTCTAATTAATAAGCTGAAAATTTCTGACATAAGGCAAAAGTATTATTTTCAGTTGCAGTTTAGATTTTCTATTCACATTTTATATTCAGGCATGTTATATTCAACTTTTCAACTCTCTATAATGTATTTATTTAATTTGAGGCAGTTATTAAAGAAGCTTTTTAGTTTACTTTTAAATCAAGAAATTATAAAAACATAAATCTACATGAACATAATGTACAAGAAGTAAATTTTGTATGAGGGTTTAGAGTACTTGAAAACTAAAAAGCTCTTTGTTACAGTACATATACATATATCCTTATTAGTTTTAAACTTTATCCACTTCACCACAGTGGTTTATTTTTTCAAAGATTTTATTTATTTATTTTCAGAAAGAGGGGGAGGGAGGGAGAAAGAGAGGGAGAGAAACATCTCACACATCGATCAGTTGCATTCTCTCAGGACTCCACAGGGGACCTGGCCCACAACCCAGGTGTGTACCCTGACTGGGAGTCAAATTGGTGACCTTTCTGTTTGCAGGCAGGCACTCAATCCACTGAACCACACCAGCCAGAGCTCCACAGTGCTTTCAAGGATCACTGTTCACTTTCATGTATTGTGAACAACATTTGGGAGGAATAAAAGTATCCTTTTTTGAATGGGCTCAGAACAGTCCTCCCTCATATGAATTATTTTTAGTTGAAGGCAATCGAGACTCTGTGGGCTACTGAGAAATTGTAAACACTCCCTCTAAGAATTTAAATTTGGATCCTTGTCTATAGTAAGGGTTAGTATCAGAAATAAATTGTTATGACCAGTCTATATGCCAGGGCAAATTTTTACTTACTGCACATCTGTTCTTATAATCCTGCAAATGACCTTCCTCCCCTCTGAAGCAAGACATCTTACCCTATTTTAGCTGAAAATGCCATATATACTCCATTTTAACTTCCTATATTTGAATATGTCATATATGTGGAGTCCCTCATGTATGTGGTGTGTGTGTGTATATATGTATACATAAAATTAAATTTGGTTATTTTCTCATGTTAATCTGTCTAATGTTGATTTAATTATTACACAAGCAAGAAGAAACTAGAAGGGTAGAGGGAAGTTTCTTCCTCCCTCCACATTTTCAACATTTCAATCACAAAAATTTGCTGTATGTTTAATAAAAAGAATATGATTGGTATTGTTCTAAAACATAATATGTTTCTCTTTGTGTTTTTAAGATATGTTTTTTAAGGGAAATAACTTTTAAAAGAAAATCCAGATTAATTTTAACTTTCTGCCCTCACAAGTGACATGGACAGATGTGTTCATCCCTTTGTGATCAGTGTCTATATTGATCCCAAATACTCAGGTGCTAAAGAGAATCACAGGTCCAAACCTTTACTACACAATCTGAAAGGTCTTCATGTTTGGAAACATTCACATTATAAAAGGAAAAATTGTAACGTATTGCAAAACAGAAAGTAGAAGAACTTAAGTAACTGTGGACCTTATATACTTATTACATTCCTTCAAATGGGAAAGTCTCTGATCCTTGTTCAGATGAAAGAGCAATCCATATTACAGAGAAAAAAAAACACTCAAGCCTTTGAAATTAAGGGAAAAAAACCCCTGTAATGATGACACTGCCAACTGCAGGAAATGGAGACACACCAAACACAGCCCTGCTAGTCAGCAGAAAATGTACTGTCATTCCCTGAGAATGGACCGAAGCCAAACAAGAGTCCAACACTTTGTTGATACAAGTCTTTAATAATTCAATCCTTGTGGATCCCAGTTCCTTGAACAAGCCAGCAGAATGCAGGAACTTTCTTAGTCTCTGTGCACTAGACTGCAAAATGTGAGAATGATACCACTGGTACAGCATAAGGAAGAATGTGTGGATCACCTCTGCCTTGTCCTGAGAAGCAGTACAAGTATGTACCTCCAACAGAACTCTTTTTTTTTATTTAGTGTTATCACTTTATCAGTTCTCTCTTTTAAAAAATAATAATAGTTTTCTTATCTTATTTGCATAATCCTATGATGAATTATTTATGAAGACAGTTCATTACCCAGTGGAAGGAGGAAAAATTACTTTTCACTCTATTTAGTTATCTAGAAAAGCATAAAATAAATAAAGACTAAATACCTATGAAATGAAATCATTTTTAATTTTCTGTTCCCAAAAGCAGGATCAAATAATTGTTCCCATACTAGTGGCTATAATTATATGAACACTCTTTTACAGTTCTAAAGTTGAGATGCATTTCATAATGCTTTAAATTAATCACATTTATTGGAGAAAATTAAATACAGAAGACAGAGAAAATATGGCCTTTTTCTTATAGGTACTGTAACTTACTTAGATTTTTTTTTATGATGGCTTGAATCCAGGATAAAATCGAGGAAGCTTATTCACCTCCCTTAAAGTCAAGTATTCTGAATAATTTTTTGTGCATAAATTTGTCTTTCTAACTTTGTTCCTGTGTCATTCAATCTGAAGTGATATTGGCTGTAATGAGATTATTCTCAGAAGGACTTTAGGACAATTACTACATCTCCATTTTTCAACAAAGACAAGGTTCATTTCATTCTCCATTAGAAGGGTACCAGCCCTTTACAAAATGATTTTTTGTATCTTGGATGCTGAGTGAGACACTCTCCTCTCCTGCACTATTCACAAACCTACCCAGTGAAAAAATAGAATGCTGTTATGAACACTTTGCAAAGGAGACTGATCATTATACAGATGAAATCTGAAACATCAGCTCTCCATATTATATCATTTTCATCAGATGATATTGTTTTCCAATCATCTTCCTTTCTGAAAACAAAATAGAAGCACTTACTTCAGAAGACTCTAGATCTGACCCAATTAAGTTTCCTATTATTTGAAAACAAATTGACCTCCAAAATCCTCTTTTTTGCAAACATTCAAATCCAGTGGTAAAGCATCTGTAAAACAGCATTTTCAGCTTATTTTAATTATATATTTCTCTATTTTTGCTACATTTTTAATGTCTTGATAAGAAACTGATCCCTAAATATTTCTACCTTTATATAGAGATATCTCTATCATATCTATCTGTCATCTTTCTATTTGCGGATGCTAACGTATATCCTGGTACTTGGGGATAATCATTATGACCAATTGAACGGATTTCGTACTTACTTCTGGTGTTCAGATGTGGACTGTATAAGCTGGTTAAAACATGCATATCTAATACTGTTCTTGAATTTATAGGTCTTTAATCATGCCAACATTGAGTCTGTCAAAGTTATTTTTCTCATTTTTATGTGTGTAGCCATTTCAGATTATTTCTCTGTTAGTATAGCATATCTCTTTTGAATCAAAAACATTTGGTCTCAATTTCCTCTAATCTATTTTCACTACTAGGGAAACTCTTAGCAATTCTATAGCAAGCTTTCTTGTATTTTGCTATGCCTCCCAGAAAATATTCCTCATTTCTTCCTCCTTTTTCTGACTAAAGTTACTCTGCTTAAACTGCACCTGCTTCTTTGCTTCACCCCAAATTACATATAGGACACAACTAGAGGTAACAATAAGAGCTCACTTATTCCCAAAATTTTATAGAAAACTTTTAATAATTTATAGAATTTTGTGACTCCTCAGGTGAATTAATTTAACAAAAAATTAATAAGTATCGCCCTGGCTGGTGTAGCTTAGTGGATTAAGCGCGGGCCTATGAACCAAGAGATCACAGTTCGATTCCCAGTCAGGGCACATGCCTGGGTTGCAGGCCAGTTCCCAGCAGGGAATGCACAGGAAGCAACCATACACTGATATTTCTCTCCCTCTCTCCTTCCCTTCCCCTCTGAAGATAAATAAATAAAAAAAACTTTAAAAAAATAATTTTAAAAAAATTAATAAGTATCTATTCTCTGACAATAGAGTGTGCTTAGTGCTGAAGTTGAAGCTTCTGCTCTTTAAAAAAGCTCCTGATGTAGTAGACTCTCTTGCACATCCCCATTTACTTATTCCTAACACACTCTCTATTTATTTTTCTTTTCTGTAATGCCTTCTGTGGTTATTCTGTGGGTATCTGAAAGTTCTGTTATTCTGTTGAGGACTGGTCTTTCTATACTCATTTTAATTATCATTAAAAGATGTTGAATTTTGACAAATGCTTTTTCTGCACTATTGAGATTATCATATGATTTTTTTAATTTTTACTGTATTTCTCCATTACCATTTAATCTCTATGCCCTCTCCACCCTGCAATCACCACACTGTTGTCCATGTCCATGAGTCATTTTACCTTTTTTTTCAATCCCTCCATCCCTTAACCTCCCTCACCCATAGCTGTCACCCTGCTCTCTATCTATGAGTCTGTTTCTATTTTGCTTGTCAGTTCAGTTTGTTTATTAGATTCCACATATGAGTGAAATTATATGGCATTTGTCTTTCTCTGACTGACTTATTTCACTTAGTATAATGTTCTCCAGGTACATCCATACTGTTGCAAAGGATAAAATTTTCTTCTTTTTTACAGCTGAGTGGTATTCAATTGTGTAAATGTCACCTAGTTGATTTATCCACTCATCTATTGATGGGCACTTGGGCTGCCTCTGTATCTTGATGATTGTGAATAGCACTGCAATGAACATAGCGGTGCTTATGTTCTTTTGAATTAGTGATTTAGGTTCCTTTGGATACATTTCCTGAAATGGGATTACTGGGTCAAAAGGCAGATCCATTTTTATTTTTTTGAGGTATCTCCATACTGCTTTCCACATTGGTTGCATCAGTCTGCATTCCCACCAACAGCGCAAAAGGGTTCCTCTTTCTCCACATCCTCACCAGCACTTGTTGTTTGCTGATTTATTGATGATAGACATTCTGACAGGTGTGAGATGATATCTCATTTTAATTTTCATTTCTCTGATGATAAGTGATGTTGAGTGCCCTTTCATATGTCTGTTGGCTATCTGTATGTCCTTTTTGGAGAAGTGTCTATTCAGGTCTTCTGCACATTTTTAAGTGGATTATTTGTTTTTTGGTGTTGAGTTTTGTAAGTTCTTTATACATTTTGGATATTAACCCCTTATCAGATGTATCATCAAGTATGTTCTCCCATCCCATGAGCTGCATTTTTGTTTTGTTGATGGTCTCCTCTTTTGTGCAAAAACTTTTTAGTTTGATATAGTCCCATTTGTTTATTTCTTTTCTTTTGTTTTTCTTGCCTGGGGAGATATATCAGATCATTTTTTTTCTTTTTCAAAAGGAAAACATTTTCAAAATGTTTTAAGGATGTTATTTATTTATTTTTAGAGAGAGGGAGGGAGAGAAAAAGAGGGAGAGAACCATCATCGTGTGGTTGTCTCTCAAGTGCCCCCTACAGGGGACCTGACATGCAACCCAGGCATGTGCCCTGACAGAGAATCAAACCAGCGACCCTTTTGCTTGCAGACTGGAGCTCTATCCACTGAGCCACACCAGCCAGGGCAGATGAAACTTTTCTTAATTTTGTTTAATGTGTTATATAACATTTATTGACTTGCATAGTAGAGATAAATTCTACCTGATTATGGTGTTTGATCCATTTAATGTACTATATTTTTTTGAAGATTTTGTATCTATGTTGATCAAGGATACTGGCCTATAATGTTTATTTCTTGTAATGTGCCACAACATTAAAAAAATACCATACATGACAAGTGTGTACCTGTTGGGGGCAACTCTGTGTGGTTTCACACCCATGAGAACAGGCTGTGAAAGGGGCTAGTAAGTCTCCCTGGAAAACCAGGCAATGCAAGTGGCAGACATGACTGGACTCTAACACTGAGGGTTCCCAGTGTGAATCAGGCCTGATAAATACATTGTATCCTTTGAAGCTTGTTCTGCTTTGTATAGCCCTGTAGATATTAACCAGATTTTTAAGTTCAAGGTATAAGGAATAAACTCCTTATCTCATGAAACACGTCTTAAAGACCCTCTGGCATCAGCATGACTAACAGACCATGACCTGTGACAAATCTCTGTGCTCCTTCAATTGTTATCTATAGATAATACCTGTTTTTGTATGACTATAGCCTTTTTGACATTGATTGATGAACTATGCATATATACACATACACATACCATTCCCAATAAAAGACATTTGGGAGAAGGCCTCAGGGCCTTCTCCACTAAAGGGAATCATCACCCACTTTCCACCCCGAACAGCAAGATTGTGTCCGGAATGATTTATTTCTCATCTTCGGTGGATGGGAGGAATTCTCCAGGCTGGAGTTCCTCCCACATGTATCTAACATCATACTCATTGCTGAACAGTTGAAAGATTTTCCTCTAAGAGCAGGAAGAGGGTGCCTTTTCTTACCATTACTACTCAACATAGTGTTGGAAGTCCTAGCAAGAAAAATCAGGCAAGAAAAAATAAAAGGCATCTAAATCAAGAAGAAAAAAGTAAAGCTTTCTCTGTTTGCAGATGACATGATCTTATACACAGAAAACCTGAAAGACTTCACACACACACCAAAAAAAAAAACTTGTGAAAACTAAAAAAACAAATTTAATGATGTTGTAGGATACAATATCAACATACAAAAAGCAGTTGTATTTCTACACATTAACAATGAACTATCTAAAAAATGTTTTTAAATCTCATTTGCAATAATATAAAAAATAACATACATAGGAGCAAATTAACCAGAGCAAAAGGTTTCTTCATTGAAAACTAGAAGATTTGATGAAAGAAATTGAAGAAACAAGTAAATGGAAAGATATCTCTCACTTACGGATTTTAATAACAAATATTGTTAAAGTATCCATATTACCCAAAACAGACTATAAGTTTCATGCAATCCTTATTAAAATTCCAGTGACATTTTTTACAGAAATAAAAAGGAATTCCTAAAATTTGCATAGAACTAAAAAAGATTATAAAAACTAAAGCAATCTTGAGTAAGAAGATCAAAGCTGGAGGCATTATACTTCTAGATTTCAAAGCTATATTATGCAAAACAAGATGGAATTGGCATTAAAATAATCATACTAATGGAACAAATACACCAAGGCTTATATATTCAACCAGTTTTTACAAAGGCATCAAGAATACATTGAGAAAAGGAGAGTTTCTTCAATAAATAAGGCTGGGAAAACTGGATACTAACATGCAAAATAGTGAAATTGGACCCTTATCTTACACCATATATGAAAATCAACTCAAATTGGATTAAACACTTAAATGTTAAACCTGAAACCAAAAAACTCCTAGAAGAAAACATAAGGGAAAAGCTCTATGACACTAGTGTCAGTCATCATTTTTTTCAATATGCCACCAAAAGCACAAGCAACAAAACAAAAATAAACAAGAAGGATGACATCAAACTAAAAAGTTTCTGTGAAACAAAGGAAACAATCAAAAGAATGAAATACAAACTATGGAACAGAGAAAATATTTGCAAATCTGATAAGAGATTAATGTAAAAATGTATATAAAGAACTCACAGAACTCAATAACAAGAAAAAACAAATAACCTGATTTTAAAAGTGTGTAAAGACCTGAACAGACATTTCCAAAGAAGACATACAGTGTCCAACAGGTTATGAAACATGCTCGATGTTACTAAGCATCATGGATATGCAAATCAAAATTACAGTGTGATATCACCTAATACCTATTAGCATAGTTATTATCAAAAAGTCAAAAGATAACAAGTATTGGTGAGGTTATGGAGAAAAGAACATCCTCGTACATTTTTGATGGGAATATAAATTGGTATAACCATTATGGAAGACAAATGAGAGCTCTCCCCAAAATTAAAAATAGAACTACCACACAATCCAGAAATCCTACTGTTGGATATGTATTCAAAGAAAATAAAACCATTTCCATGTTCATTGCAGCATGAATCATAGTGACACAAGGTATGGAGAGAACCTAAGTGTCTGTCAATTACTGGGTGAATGGAAAAAGAAAATATGTTACATGTACACAATGGAATATTATCCCCCTTAAAAAAATAAATCCAAACATTTGTGACAGCACAGATGAACCTGGAGTACATTATGTTAAGTGAAGTAAAACCAAACAGAAAAACAAAATTTGCATGGTTTCATTTATATTTGGAATAAAACAAACAAACAATCTCATAGCTACAGAGAGTAAAATGATGGTTACCAAGGGCTTCAGTGTGGGGGGGGAAAGAGACTTGTTTAAAAATAAAAAAAGATAGCAAAATAATGGTGGACAGAATTGGAGAGAGGGAGTTATGTGGCATTACTGTTTAATGGGGACAACATTCCAGTTTTGAAGATGAAAAGAATTCTGGACATAGCAGTGGTCATGGTTGCACAACAATATAAATGTACTCAATGCCACTGAATTGTGCACTTCAAAGTGGTTACATAGCAAATTTTATGTTATGTATATTTTAACCACGCTAAAACAGAAAAAAAAGAGTTCTTACCAGTAAAACAGCCTTCTCAAATTAGCTATTTTTGAAAGTGACCTTTACTTATCTCTTGTACTTCCCATTTCTTACTGGCTAGTCCATTTGAGGAAGCAATAAATCAACCAGTTAAAAAAAAGACAAAACGTGTTTGTGTGGTGAGGAAAGGAGCCTAAAGTGACAACTATTCACATTGTTGTTGCTCTTTAATTGAAGGCCACAGCAGACATCTCACATATACATTTGAAAACCCTGGCTACCTTGGGTGAGTAAGACCCAAATACCTCTATCTAAAATTTTGGCAGAAAGCTTTTCCCCAATATCTGGCATGATACTATATTAGAATGCTTTACTATCTCTTTAAGATAGCCCTGGCTGGTATGGCTCAGTGGATTGAATACTGGCCTGGGAACCAAAGGGTCACCAGTTTAATTCCCTGTCAGGGCAAAGATAAATAAAAATGAGATGTACCTTAGAAGAAACATTTTTCAATTTATGAAATCCTTAGAGAAATTTGGGTGAAAAGTATTTAGTACATGAAAAATTTAATAATAAAAAATGAGGAAGTGCTGTGTATAATTGGACATCCTCTATTCATTAAACACTTTTGAAATAATGAAATTCTTCATTTTCAAGAGTTAGGATCAATTTGGTTAGTCTTATTTATTCTATTCATATTGAGCATATATACTTTATACTCATTATAGTAATATATGTTTAAGAAAAATATTTTTCCATTTAGGATATATATACACACACACACAAATATATATACATATATAGAACATATGCATATGGCATATATATGGTTTTATAATAGTGTCAAGTTGTGTACTTTCTGTAAGTTAAAATTCTATTTAAAACTTCCATCAACCAAGCAGTGTTTTTGCAAAATAAAGGAAATGATGACAGTATTATATAAAAATATCTTAAATTTCCAAAAATAATTATGAACATTTTGACCAATGTAAAGCAAAAAGCCAATAGACAATGCACTGGACCATCATTGTCACTGCCTTTGGTAAGGCATAACTGTTCAGCCCAAATAATATCACACAGCAGACTCAGAACTCATAACAGTAACAGAACTGATTTTCTTGAACACAATGCCCTTTGGAATTTAAGAGTAAAAGAAAATAACGTGACATTTTAAAGTTTCAATAATGGTTTAAATATATTGAATGGATGCATAGGGAATTGATAGCCCTTGAAAATATTAGCTTGTCTTTTTATTATTAAATCAAACAATGGACATTCTATAGAATAAATATTTGCAAATGCATACAAGTTAAGCATATGCATAATGACAGTCAAGGAAACCTTAACATCTCTGTCTGTACATTTAACATGAAGTGGCAATAAGATTTTACATAACAATATCCAAAAGAAACTGAAACAAAAACAATAACTCAGAAGAAAACCAGGTTAGAAGTGAGGTGAGGGGAGGGCATTATGAGAGTCAGTCTGAAAAAATACCCCAAAAATCACATGCTGTTCAATGAAGATATTTGAAATTACAGATATGGAACTGAAATTATTTCCCTAGAAATTCAAATAGCAGGAAGTATTCTCAAAATTTCATTTCTTCTCTTTTCCTTAGCATAAATGTCTTTCCTATACATGTCTCAATGTAGAAGGTTTCATAATTGATTTTTAGTATGTATGTTAAAGGAATTAACTTAAAAATTAACTTTAGACATCAATTATAACTAAATCATAAGCAAAGTCTAATGGAATAGCCCTTTTGACAAGAAAATAGCACTTAAACCAACATATATGAGGAGATAAGCATGGAAAAGAGAGACATCATGGTGTTACCCTATTATGTTGTGAAAATATACAGACATTGAAGATGAACAGTTAAATGGAATCTAATAAAAAGTACTAGTGTTAAAAAAGAAAAATCAATAAGAAATGGTAATATGGTAGGAATTGTAATTGACCTTTAGAAACATGGTGGAGACAGTGGATTAGGTTTTTTCACTCAGTTAATGAGTGACTTTGTATCAGAACCAGATGTTTATTAGATATTTGAATTACTTGGATATTTGTTGAGCAGAAAGCCAATCACTAGAATGGCTTAATATTTAAGGTTCCCCCAGTATGTTGTGGCATTTGTAATGTTTAAATCAAGAGAGAAATAAACTATGCGCAGTCAGTTTTCTTTATTATAACCTTACCAATGAGGAAAAGTGGGTTGAGGATCAAACACTACAGAGAAGCAAATATTACAGGAAAGAAATAGCAGGCTAAGCCACTAAACATGTCCAAAGAAATCTGGTTTGTTATTCAAGAGAAAAATCAAACAATTCAGAGGATAAAACTGCTGTTATAATGGCTGGGTAAGAGAAAAATATTTTGAAATTATAATCAACTTTATTGAATATACTATTCTTTTTGCAGATACCAGTGCCAAGACCTCTGACAAGATATCCGCCCTAGCTAGACTTTGCTTCATCTCATTAAAACCCCCATACCCAAAGAAAGAAGAAAGGAAACCAGTCTTTCAGGTTGATCCCAGCGTAACGTGAGCACGGCTTAATTTTTAAATTGCCATGTATGCAAGTTTGTTTTGCCCGATGATAAGCATCTTAGGAAGATGATCATCTGCAGTTACCATATTTTTTAAAAATAACTTATTAAGGTGACATTCACATAAAATAAACTATTTTAAAGCAAACAATTTAGTAGCATTTGATATATTCACCAATACCTCTAATTTTGAAAGATTTCTATCATTCCAAGAGAAGCCCCTTACTTATTGAGAAATTTATTTCTATTTGCCCTCTCCCAGACCCTCAAAACTACCAATCTGAATTCTGTCTCTATGGATTTATCTATTTCAAATATTTTGAATACAAATGGAATCATACAATATATGGCCTTTAATATTTGACTTCTTTCACTTGCCATCGTGTTTTGGAGGTCCTTTCAGTACTTGCAGTAAAATTGTGAACAGCAGTGGTAAAAAGCAGCATCATTGCTCTGTTCCTGATATTAAAGGGAAGTTTTTGGTCTTTCACCCTTGAGGATGATGTTAGCTCTGGATTTTTGATAAAAGTCCTGTATAATGTTGAGGAGGTTTCTTTCTATTCCTAATTTTCTTCAAACTTTTAACATGAAAAATGTTGGATTTTGTCAAAACAATTAGCAGAAAAGTCATTATTATTTGAAAATTTTGTACAAGCACTCTGCAAAAATGATATAGATAATATAGTTCATGTAATTTTAAGAAAGAAAGAAAAGCAACAGTAGTGGTACTCAGAGACAGTCATCTTAAGCTCTGAGAAGAATCTGAAATAAATAATCAAATAATCAACTTACAATCATCCAGCAGAATATAAAATACTGGAATGAAACTTATATGGATTTAGGGAGTGGGAGTAAAACTGCAACAAGTTAACTATTTCCCATGAGAGGGTGAGAGACTACACAGAAAGAAAAAGTAAGATTATATTAGATAAGCTTATATTTTAATGATATTTATTCTAGCTTATGGCATTGTCATATCTAAGCCAGAACAAAATATTTTTTAAGATTTTATTCATTTACTTTTAGGGAGAGGGAAACGAAGGGAAATATCAATGTGTGGTTGCCTCTTATGTGCCCCCTACTGGGCACCTGGCCCACAACCCAGGCATCTGCCCTGACTGGGAATCGAACCAGTGACCCTTTGGTTCTCAGGCTGGTACTCAATCCACTGAGCCCCACCAGCCAGGGTGCAAGTGGTTTTAGACTGAGAGAGATTTCTAATGATGAAGTAGATATAAAATTTTAAGAGCCATCAGTACATAAGTACATGTCAGTACATGCTTGTTTATCTGCTTATTAACTGAAGGACATTTAGGTAACTTTCAGTTTGGGGTAGTTATAAATAATACTGAAATAAGCATTCATTACAATTTGTGTGAAGATGTTTTTATTTCTCTTGGGCAAAAGTATGTTAGTTTTCTATTGCTGCTCTAGCAAATTCCTATGAATCAGTGTCTTTAAACAATACATATTTATCTCATAGTTTTCATAGGTCAGAATTGCAGGCACAGAATCTCTTAACTGATTTCTCTTCTTAAGGTCTCATAAGCCTCAAATCAAGGTGTGAAGGACATCCTTGCTTCTAGACTCTGAAAGGATCTGCTCCCAAGTACATTCAGGATGTTGGGAGAATTCAGTTCATTCTCAGGTTTTTCATGTGCCCCCTTCCGTTTCCAAACCAGCAAAGATACAATGAGTCCTTCTCATGCTGTGAATATCTCTAACTTCCTCCTCTGCCCTCACCCAGGGGAAAGCTCCACTTTCAAGAATTCATGTGATTTATATTGGCCCACCAGGATAATCCAAAATAATCTCCTCATTTTAAAGTGAGCTAACAGGTAAATTTATTTATATCTATAAAGTCCCTTATGTCACATAAAATAATATTCAGTGGTGTGACACCAGGGGACAAAGGTCATAGGTTCACAATTCTGCCTAACTTACCCAGGCCATATGATAAGCATACGTGTAACTTCATTAAAAACGAAGAAAAATACCAGTTGTCTTCTGCATAGTTTTTACCAAACAACATGCTATAATTATTGTCTCTGTTCCTCTGTATCCAATGTGTCTGTTTTTCATCTGATGGTTTCATGATGTTTCTCTTCGTCTCTGCATTGTATTAAATGTTTAATTAAACTTCACCACTACCCTATCAGCTTGTGTGTAACGTGTCTACATGTGGGTTTTTCTCTCTGATTGCTGTTTCTGTTTGTTTCTGTTTGGTTTCAGTTTCCATTCTCTTTGAAGTTCTCTGAGCTTGAATCTTTGATGCTTTTGAAAATCGGTAGTCCTTATATTTTTAAATATTTCTTTGGCTTCTTTTTTGATTTAACCTTTATTATACTTTTCCCATTACCATTTAGTCCCCTTAAACGCCCTTCCCCCCTGTTTTCCATGCCTGTGAGTCCTTTTTCCTTTTTGTTCAATCCCTCTCTTTTTTTATCTATTCTTCTATGCCTCCAATTAGGCATATGTTCACAGCTCATATTAACCTGTATCTTATCATATTCTGCTATTTTTCTCTTCTTTTTACTTCAATTTCTATAATTATTATTGACTCATTTACATTTTCATGGATTCTTTTCTGAACTGTGTGGAGTCTTGTGATAAGTCCATCAACATCTTGCTTCATCTTTCTTATGGTGTTTTTACTTTAACTCTTGCATTTGATTCATCCCTGTCATTTTCTTGTCTCTGCTGAGATCCTCTGTCTCCTCATGGAGTATGTTGTCCACATTTTCTAGAGACATAATAATCAGAGTATTTTTAAATATTTTAACTTAAAATTTTACAATCTGAATCATCTCTGAGTCTTCCGTTGAATGTTTTCTTTCTTGTTTTTCTTTTAATTTTCTTATAAATGTGTGTATCATAATATCTAATGGCATGTGAGATAATAGTGTGTAGAATTATAAAGAATGAGGAAAAAGGGTTTTTGTGACTGGAAATGGGCATACTTTTTTTTTCTACTAGGTCTTTAGTGGGGAGATAAGTCAAAATTGTCAGAAATTGTGCACAGTTTGGGTACTGTGTTTGCTACACACATTTCCAGTGCAGTACCAGCTTTAAATCCCTCTGGTATGATTGTGTGCTTAGGCTTTTGGTTGGTTTATTGGGGGATTTTTGTCAGTTTGCAGCTCTACCCTCAGCATAAGGCCTTCGTTGTGCTTCCCCACCTCACAGATGGTCTCTGCAACATCTCTATCTTCCTCAGTAGATACCTATTTCTCATTACTTTCCTTCACTGGTATAGTGGTGGAAGACAGGGCGGTTATCTGTTCTTCTGGTTCAGCCTCATTTGGGGTTCTGTGTCTCTGGTGCTCAGGTGGATTCTCAATTATTCTGCCATTTCTCCAGTGATAAGACATTTCTAATTTTCTGGGTCCTTCACCTAGTGGTATAAAGCCTTTGTTCTTTTTTGTTTTTCATTACAATTTACATTCAATATTTTGTATTAGTTTCAGATATAGAGAATAGTGGTTAATCATATATTATACAAATTGTTCCCCCTAATATTTCCATTATCCACTGGGCTCCATACATAGTAATTACAATAATCTGTTTCTGTTTTGCTTGTTTGTTTATGTTATTCTTTAGATTACATGTATAAATAAAATCATAAGGTATTTGTCTTTCTCTGACTGACTCATTTCACTCAGCATAATACCTTCTAGGTCCATTCATGCTATTGCAAATAGTAAGATTTTATTCTTTTTTATGGCTAATATTCCATGATCATATGTACCTCAGTTTTTTAAATAAGACTTTTGTTCTTTATGGAAGAATGGACAGGGTAATTCCTTGTACTTTCTTTGCAGCTGTGGCAGCTTTCCTTATCCAAGCTTAAACTGCGAGGGAAGGATTTCTCTGCTCTCCCACCCTACTGCCAGTATATCCCATGTACACCCAGGGAGGCTGTAAGGTTGAACTTGCAGGTAAATACTACTCCCAGTGTTCTATATTTGCATGCTAGCCTCAACTCAAACTTTAGTAATATGTTAAAATTTCAGTGGAGTTCTTTTTATTTAGATTTTATTTATGTATTTCCAGAGAGAGGGAAAGGAGGGAGAAAGAGAGGGAGAGAAACATTAATGTGCGGTTGCCTCTCACATGCCCCCAACTGGGGACCTAGCCCACCACCCAGACACGTGCCCTGACTGGGAATCAAACTGGCGATCCTTTGGTTCACAGGCCAGCACTCAATCCATGCAGTGGAGCTCTTATCAGCTTTTATGTGGTCCTTTTCCAAACTCCTGCCACAGGTAAACTGGTGCTAGTGTCCCATTTTTTCTTATATTTCACACTAGTTTCCTCTGTGACCTCAGCTCTCTGTTGGATTCAAGTAAAATAAAATTTATTCAGTCTTGATAGGATGGGAGAAACACTCTTTCCAGTTTTCTACCTATTTGGAGAAGGCTGAACCCAATTATTGTAAAGATACAATGAATAATTGTATGTCTGGATAGATAAAATCTTGAGGAAAGTACCATGTCTTATTTATTGATATCTCTGTCATCCTAGTATCCAGACTTAGGCTGGGCACATTGTAGAAGCTCAAAAAATGGTTTTGAATTGTATTTATACGTTTATCAATATCACAACTACTATATGGTTAGACCAAACAGTTTCAACTAGGGTGATTTTGCCCTCCCTCTATGAAGAGATATTTGACAGTGTAGAGAGGTATTTTTCATTAGTATCAGATCTGGAGGCTTTTTTGTGTGTATGGGGGGAGTATAACTGGCATATGCAGCTAAATATCTTTTTTTAAAAGACTTTTAAATTTTATTGTTGTTCAAGTACAGTTTTCAGCCTTTTCCCCCCAACTCTCCCCACCACCCCAGCCATCCCCACCTCCCTCCCCGATTCTACCCCCACTTGGATTTGTCCATGTGTCCTTTATAGTTGTTCTTGCAAACCCTTCACCCTTTCCCCCCATTATCCCTTCCCACCATCCCTCTGGTTACTGTCCAAGATATAATTTAAATATCTTATTGATGTGGACCCCAGCCCACAGGATCCGTGTGCTGTGGATGTGACAAACAAATGTACACAGACTACAGAACTCCTGTGGAGAAAAAGGGACAGCATGGCAGCTCTCTCAGTGAGAGAGAGGGACCTGACCCTTGCCTAGACAGGCTTTTATTGCTTTTCTGGTCACATTACATCGAGTATGGTCCTCATTTACTATGCACAGTTTCACTGTAGGTGATTAGCTTTTACAGATAATGAAGGAAATAATGTTGTTAATTACTTCAAAGAGAAGAATGTTACAGACCAAGGGGAAAAGTGGTTGAACTGGTTACACTCCATACTTGGGAGGTTTAGTGCAGATTTTAGGAAGTTACTTTAGAGATGTGCAGTAAACATTTGCTGCCTCAATCCAGGGTGAGAGTTTTAGCAAAAACAAGTCTCATAGCAGCCTAGGTACAATGCAGGCGTGATTTCCCATGGGACAACATATCCATGGGCATGGGTCCTGTGTGCTGGACCTCACTCCCCACTGGCCTTTCCAAGTGGGGGCTGGGCTACATTTCCCACTGCCATGCAGAACGATCTCCTATATCTTATAACACACTGGACAGCATACTCACACAAAGAGTTACTTAGCATCAAATATTAATTGTGCTGAGACTGAGAAAGCCTGGCTTATACTTATATGGAAATTAGAGAGAATTACATAGTCCAGATTATGTTAAGAAAAATTCATGTGATTTTTTTTCATGAATAGACAAATGTAACAGAAAACCTTACAAGCTATATTAAACCCACTGACTTTTATCTGTATGCATAATATGATATACTTGCTGCAAGCAATAAAAACTCCAATTCAAAATAATATAAACAATAATAAAATTTACTATATCAGCTTAACAGGGAGTCTAAAAGTAGGGCAGGATATCTTCAGGGTGGGGTTCTTCTAAGATTCTCCTGATTTTTTTTTCTTTTTTCACAAGACATCTTTGTCCAGGAACTACATTCTTTGAAAACTGCAGGATGGTTTCCAGAACCAATGCGGAAGCAAACTTTATTGCCATGTTTTATATAAATTAAGTTTTGTGATTTTATTTCTAATCAGTCAAATTCAAAATTAATAAGCAGTGGGAAATTTTATTTCAGTAGACATGAGGCAAGGAATCCATACCAAGTTAATTTGAAGATTTTTGAAAATATGAAGGATGTAAAAATGTATTTTCTAAAACTGTACCCATTGCAAAGGAAAGTCTGAAAGGATATAAACCAAAATATTAAAGAGATTATATAGGTTTAGAATTTTAGTAATATATCGTCTTTTTAGGATAACATTTTTACCTGTGTATTGCTTGTATGCATTACTTCTAAACTCTCCAAAAAATGAAAGGGAAGGCAGTTCCAATGAATTACTAATAAGTTACACTTTGTTAAGCAAAAAAAGAGAAAGTTCAGCACACATCATTAACAGAAATATTCAAATCAATCATTTTTGGGCATGACACTTTTCACGAAATTTCATTTCATAGAAATATAAGCAAATATTGTGGCCAGTCTTCTTGACTTTGTGTGGATCACTAACAAACTGTATTTATATTTAGTTCCCTCCTGCCATCAGGCAGTCTCCCTTTATATTCTGCTAGAATTTTTTTCTCTACATGTTCAACTCTGAAATACTCATTATTCTTTCTTTTTTGAATTTTTTTATTGTTCAATTACAGTGGTCCCCATTTTCCCCCATTGCTCTCCACTGCCCTTCCCAACCCACTGTCACACATTCAATCCTCTCTTCCATTGTACTTGTCCATGGGTCCTTTACACAGGTTCCTCAACTTGACCCTTCCCATTATTCTTTCTTGATATGCTCTTCCACATGTACTCCCTATATCTGTTATTTTCAATTCATCCATACCTACTGGCTAGAAACTCTGGAGTCATCCTTCACTCCTCCTTTGTCTTGATTTTCACATGTTCTGAAGGGACTCCCTAGAAGATCTCTTGTATCTCTGCCCCATTTTTTACCCCACTGAAATTGCTCTATTTTATATTTGCATCATTCCCACATAAATCATTGCAGTTTCAGCCCCTTTGACTTTCATGTCTCCTCATCTATTATTTATTTAAATTATCCATCACAGATTATTTTTCCCATTATAAGTGAAATCATGCCATTTCATATTTTTAAAAAATTTGTGTCTTATATTCTGCAAAATTAAGTAGGAATCTGATATAGCCTTGCCGCTAGTCTCATTCTCTTCTATGTCTATATGTGTTGATTAATGTAGTCACAGATCAAATGTCTTTGTCTACCTAAAGCTAATGTCTATTTTCAAGTAATTCTGAGTGTTTAAAATGTTAGACATTTTAATAAATGTTTTACACTTATTAATTCTCACATATAGCCTATGAAATAGATTTTAGCATGAATTTTCCCATTTAATAGATAAAATAGTTAGTCACAAAGGGAACAAGTGGCCTAAATTCATACAACCAAAAGACAGTGGAGCCAGCTACACATTCAAGCTGTCTGGCTCCAGGACCCATGCTTGTGATCACAGAACTACATTTCTGACTTTATTAACCACTGGAGCACCAAAACAAAGATTTAATATTTCTAATTTTTAATTACTACCATATGGTTTTATTTTAGTGGTGAACTTGTCTCCTTAATGCTTTGAAAGTTTTAAAGCAAGATTTTTATCTTCATTCTAGCACTTAGGAGTACTTTGTAGATAGTTGGCATTAAATGAATTTTAGATGAACCAGTATTTGCTTCACATCTCCTCATCTCAACTAATCTTACAATTTTCTGACAGGTTAACTCTGTGAATTCTGATCACACCACTATTTTGCTCAAAAACTTTCAACAGATCCCTACTTCCTTCTATGTAAGGTCCTTAAATCCTCCAACTGACCTGGGGTAGATCTATGGTCTAAACTTAATAGTCTTTTTAAGTGTCAAATTCCATCACCCTTTTTTACAAAGCCTCTACATCTCCAAAACTTGCTAGTTTATATATGCTACTTTCCATTTTCTTGGCCTTGGATCAATAGATTCTTTACATGTAAAATGTTCTTTTTTTTCTTACCTCCAAATGATAAATTCTAAAGATAATCTTTTTTGTTCACTCCTGTTAGCCCTATAAAAATTTATATTATTTTATCTTCACTATTGTATTGATCCAATATCTGATTAATTATTATTTCTCCAACATAATATACCTAAAATACATTGCAAATAGCAGTATATTCAATAAATGTTGAATTAAAAAAGTTGTGGGGGTAAACTGCTAGTATAATTTGCATATACCTAAATTTTAAAAATATGTTTAAAAGATTTTTCAAAGACTTACATGAGAGAGCAAAACATATGGTTAAAACATAGGCAGTGATCTTCTGAGGAAAATTGAATGGATCTGAAATATTAAACCTAGAGAAATCAGTAACCTTGATGCCTTTTACTACATGAATTGTGAGTAACATTTAAAACATAATGGGTTGCTACTGGCTAGTGTGGCTCAGTGGATTGAGCGCTGGCCTGTGAACCAAAGGTTCCCTGGTTCGATTCCCAGTCATAATACATCCCTGGGTTGCAGACTAGGTCCCCAGTTGTGGAAGTGCAAGAGGCAACCACACATTGATGTTTTTCTCCCTCTCTTTTTCCCTCCCTTCCCTTCTCTCTAAAATTAAATAAATAAAATCTTTTTAAAAAATAAAACATAATGGGTTGAAAGAGCATTAAAAAGTTGTCTTTTAAACCAATGCATATTGGCATGGAGAAAGTTTTTATGTCCGTGAAAATTGGAACAATCATTTTTTAGGACTATATGCACTCCACTGTCACTCTTAGAAACATTGTGATTAGAGAGAAAAATATTTACAGGTACTTAGAAAATATGCTATTTTTAGACATCATATACTATAAAACAGACATGATATTAACATAAAAATTGAATTCACTTAACCTCAAATAAGACACTTTAATTTAATAAGAAATTATAGAGACAAATCGTATAGGTGTATTGGAGGAAAAAAAATAGTTTGCTGTGCTAGTGCATTTTGGATATAAGTTAAAAAAAATAAGTTAAACGCCAAAATCAAATGCTAAACTCTCAAGTTATTCTGAGTTTAATCTTATGATTCTAAACTTACTAATAACTTGACTTTGTAGGCAATTCTCCTATGCAAAGAAGTAAATTTCAGAGGTCATTTTTTGGCTTATACTTCTACACTGATGCATTGCTTTTTGCTTTCCAATGATTTAAGGTGGAGGGAGAAAAGATTATACTCATTCATCTTCTTAATGATATCTTCCTTCCAGACCATGCTCTGCATCTTTAAGTTAAATTTTTCAAATAGCAAATATTTCAATAGAGAAGTGTCCTTTCTAAGGGAATATTTCTGTGGCATGATAATTTTTGAGATATTCATTTATGATTCCTCCCTATATTTTTGCCATTTCTTTTCTTTGTAGGTTCTGCTCTGCTTGACTTATGAAAGATTTGTAGTGGGCCTTCTAGGTCTTTGTTTCTAACAAATTTACTGAGACCATTGAGAACATATTTTTGAACTGAGAGAAAAACCAGTAAGAATAGGAAAACAGGAGAATAACAATTGATGGAAAGTATTTCCTCCAGTATTAAAAATATATATATTACCCTTATTCACAGCCATTTCTCAGGCTTTTGAAGATAGAGAAAAGTGGAGAGTTTGGATTACCCTCAAAGACAAAGCATGCACTGAATGGTGTGTATAGATACAATAACAATGGAGAATATCCCATCAAAGTGTCACCACAAGGAACATTACTCCAGCACCAGCCAGCCTTGTGCAAGATGAGTCACCATTTGAAAACTGAGTAGTCTTCTCCTATTGGCTGGAATGAAGGATTATTGTATATGCACATATGTGTATTTGTGTGTTTAAAGGTGAATTTGTTCATCTTTATCAGCAGTCATTTATCTGCTTGCTCCCCTATTGACTGAGGATATCCAAACTTACATTTAATATCATCTTAATTTTTTGGTTGTACACATAGAAGTGCCCAGCAGGCATCCCTAAAAGGACCATTAGAAAATTTTCAGAGCAGGAAAAAGTTACTTGAACAGAATAAAAGTGTAGAGGGATTCTTAGCTCCAAATGGGGGAGAGTGCATATAACCGCCCAGCATTATTATGCTTAAAACCAGAAATAGAGCTAAAGGAATGAGGTGTTAATATAAGCAAACTGGTGATTTAACTGCTCTGGTAGCAATGAGGAGGATAAATCAGTAATGTTATCAGATGTTGTAGGAGAAAATCACCATGATATGATGAGCTCAAAGTTAATATAACATTAAAAATAAGACAAGCAGATGGATTGGAGCAATATTAAGGAGATACATACACCAGGCAAGCCGTTGGGGAAACAAATAGTTGTAAAAAAAGAAAAGAGGAAATTCAGGGTTGAAATCCAGGTTTCTAAGAATCTGTAGGTAGTTGAGTTACTCTCTGAGATAAAAGAGAGCATATTTGAGACAAACATTTTAAATTCTAATTTGGACATATTTTGTAGAGAAATCTATGAGATATATACATTTAGAGCTTCACAGTTAAGGATAGAGTTCCTAAGCTGGGTAGTGCAAGATTTGAGACTTTTTATTTTACATTTTTAAGACAGGAATGTCTTAGCAGTAGAAAGTTAAAGAAATATAAATAATTATCAGGACTCACACAGGTGTACAAATGGTCATAAATGATACTAACCTGTTTTGACTAATATTTAATAATTTCTTTCCCTGCAGCAAGAATAATAACAGCACAATATCCAAAACCTGAAACACTTGTGCACAATAGGAACATGTATAAAGATACTGCCTTATGCTGGCACCTGATTTAAATTTTCAAACAATTTGACAAGTATGCCCTTATTTAATATTTGAACTGACTTATTTACAGTACACAGAAGGATGAGAGAGATAGTGTAACAGGGTGCAGCCAAGAGGGGAGCCCCAAATAGGGATTTGTAATAGGGTCCAGAAGAGCTTGGAGATAATTGGCTCCACACCACAGGGCCACACCTGTCCGGAATGCTGCCAGCTGTGGCCAGTTGTGGAAGGAGCTGGAAATGGGCCTGCAGAGGAAGGTTGGTGCTGGGATGTAAATGGAGGCACAGCAGCCTTTGGGCGTCTCCCTTTTTGGGACCACGCGTCTGTTTAGGACCCTTCTGCTTTGGTGTCTTGGTTGGGACCACGAGGCTTTGGAAGTGCTCCCTTTTGCCGTGTGGCGAGTGCCAGGAGGACTGTGCATTTGTGGGAAACTTTAGTTTGTGTTATTTCAAATAGATAATGAATTCCTTTCCTTTTCACTGATCTCTGGTATTAAGAGACATCTTTCCTCAGGCGGTGGGCAAAATGAACCCAGAAGGTGGGGAGGAACCCCTGGAGAAAAAGGGGAGGTCTTTTATATCATTCAGCGCCTGTCCCCGCTCTGTTCTGTAACAATAGTCCTTATTTGGAGGAGAAATTGCGGCCCAAAAAGAACAGACATTTAACTCCATTGGCTTAGCTTCCTCATTCTCACATGAACTCTATGCTTTTTATGCCTTATTCTTTTTTATTCAAATAAATTATAGACAATTTGACAGTTATCTAGTAATTAATTAGTCCCTACAAATTATAAATAAAATGTTATTTTTAAGGGCTGGGAAAGTAATTATTTTCATCTAGATTCAAGAATTGGTATTGAATCTAACCATAACTAGTGCCAAAAACAAGATCACTTAACATGACAGAAACTTACTCTCTCACAATTCTGGAGGGCAGAAATTCAGAATCGCTATGGCAGCACATCAAGCTTTCCCTGAAACCTGAAGAGGAAGCCTTCTTTGCCTCTTCTTAGCTTTGGTTGTTTTGCCTACAATCTTTGTACCCTGGCTTGCAGTTGTTTAATCTCTGCCTTCCTTTTTTTTTTAAATATATTTTATTGATTATGCTATTACAGTTGTCCTATTATCCCCCCTTCATTCCCCTCCACCCTGAACACCCTCTCCCACCCACATTCCCCCC
>CM052540.1:142994174-143013465 GCA_028533065.1 Trachops cirrhosus | reverse complement strand
GAAGTCCAGGAAGCTCAGAGAGTCCCAAAGAAGTTGGATCCAAGGAGGAACACACCAAGGCACATCATCATTACATTAGCCAAGGTAAAAATGAAGGAGAGAATCCTAGAAGCAGCAAGAGATAAGGAGATAGTTACCTACAAAGGAGTTCCCATCAGACTGTCAGGTGATTTCTCAAAAGAGACCTTGCAGGCAAGAAGGGGCTGGAAAGAAGTATTCTAAGTCATGAATGACAAGGACCTACATCCCAGATTGCTCTATCCAGCAAAGCTTTCAATTAGAATGGAAGGACAGATCAAGTACTTCTCAGATAAGGTCAAGTTCAAGGAGTTCATCATCACCAAACTCTTATTTTATGAAATGTTAAAGGGACTTATCTAAGAAAAAGAAGATAAAAAACATGTACAGAAATCTCTGCCTTCCTAGTAGTGTGGTATTCTCCCTTTATCTCTGTCTTCCAATAGCCTTCTTATAAACCTTAGTCCTACCAGAGTTGGTTGGGGTCCACCCTACTCCAGTATCATCTCATTTTAAACAATTACATATGCAACGCTTCCATTTCCAAATAAGGTGGCATTCTAGAAAATATGGGGTTAGAACTTCAACATATCTTATTTTTGGTGGGGACAGGAAGGTAAAAATTCAACCCATAATATCAAAACATATAATTATATTAGTAAAATATTTTGTATCTTTTTATTAAACTTAATAAAATTAATGTATTTTAAATATTAGAAGATACATTAAAAAGTATCAGAGATGTAACTCCCACTGTATATTACATTGACAAATTATGCCCAGACAACTTTAGGATGTGATTCTTAATTGACAATAAAAGGGGATGAGTTACAGTTTTATTTTAACTTACATGTTAATTATTTTATTTTTCTTGATGTAGACTAGTATGAATTAGTTTTAGTATATTTTCCATAATTTTAAAATAGTTTTGTGGTAAAGATGATACAGAGAGATCTGATCAGGTTACTGGGGAGAATTAGGGAGGGGCTGTAGAAGGGGGGTTTCACAAGGCAGTAGTAAAGAGTCTAGGATAGGATTGGCTGAGATACTGAATCCCTCCAGTGCACATGGAATTATGGGCTGGAAGGTTTAAACAGAAGGAAGGCAGAAACTCTCTCTCTCCCTCTTTCTCTCTCCCCCTCTCCCTCTCCCATGAGGATGCCTGGATAATCCTGCTGTAGCTTCCTGCGTTTTTCAAAGGATGATATTTTAAATGGGAGGAGGAACTCTGGGGACTGCCTAGTACTGGTCTGGCCTGGCAGAGGGTGACAGGGTCATTTTCTTTGGGCGTTCTAGACAGGATGGGATCTGAGATAGAAGATTACCATTCTTCCACAGTTGTGTAGCTTTTGTATATTATGTTGCTTTAGTTTGTAAATTAACCTTAAAGATAAAAGATAATTAAAAACTAACAGGGGACACCTTAGAGGAACTCAAGAGTTAAAGATTTTAGCCTCAATTGATAGGCTTAAGTGATTTAAGCTGGAACTCAAGGGTTGAAGATTTAAGCCTTAGTTTACAGACTTAAGTGACTAATTTATGTGGAAAGCCATTTTTCCAAAATTGTGTAGCCTTTGAGTAAAGACTCCTTTCCTTCCTCACCAAGCCTATGCCTCCGGAATTTTGCCTAGAGAGTGGCAGAGGGCAGCAAGAACCCATTTGCTGTTCAATGACAAAGACATAAGAAAAATTATGCACTAGATTGATTTTTGAAAGGGGAAATGAATTTGTGTTTTGTTTTATAGAAAAGGAGGAAATATGTTTCCATATGAAAATATTATATATATCATTATGTAAATATATATTTAAAATATTTTGCACAAATATATAATTTTTAATTTGATATTAATTTCATATAAATTCAGATTATCAGGTTAAAACATCAAATAAGTTATAAAAATAAGTACAAAATAATGCTGTATTTTGGTTTTCATCTATTTCAAAAAGGGCTACATTTAATATTGCTTTGTAGAATAACAGAAAATTTATTCAGAGTATACTATAAAAATATGTAGTAATATTATTTATAAAATTCCATCCAAAACATGAAAAAAATTCACTGCATTTTCCCTGCCATGTATAAAAGAAAAGTACGTGTGTTCTCTGCTACAGGGAAAATAGTTTAGGAGAATGACATCTGAACACAGAGAAAACTGCAAACTTATTAAACCTTAAATGCCATTTTCTTCTAAAGCACACCAAGTGGATGTTTATTTGACTATAGCAACCTAAATTTATGAGGCAGATTGAAATTCAGGGGTTAGGAATTGATTTTTTTCCTCCCTTTTCTTCTTAAATATAAATTGGTTCCATTTTCACTGCTCATGCATTAAAGATATTTAAATAATTACAATTCATCTGCATAATGCATGGGAATTATAGTAGAAAATAAATATTTCATTTTTCTTTTATAAATATTTGCCATTCAGTAGTATCTGTCAATTATTGTTACTGAACACAAGCAAATACACACACACAAAAGCCAAGAGAATCACGGCCTCTCTGAATGTCAAAAGTACTCCAAACAGACTTTTTCAAGTGGTCTTTAAAATGATGTTGTCAAATCCTGAGCTAGCACCAGATACTTAAAGGCAACTTGACTTTACTCAATCTTGAACTCTTGAAAAGTGAATCATTGACAGGACTAGTCCTTTACTTATGTAAATTAATAATGAGCTAGGAACCATTTCATCTGCTCCTCCCAAAGGAGCCATTGCCTAAGGCCTTCAGAGCTTAAGATATAGCTGTCGGCCCTTCAAAAGTAACTACAATACTTTGAAAAAATAAGATGGTTGGAATTAAGCCAGTCAAAGTTTCTTTTTGTCTATTATAAGTTAAAAAAGATTTTATGGTGATCTAAAATCCTTCTAAAGATAAATTTATAGGAAACTTGGTGAAACAGATAAAAGCTAGAAATGCATGGATTCCTCGCTGGGTTAAATAGTCCCCTATTTAACATCCTGCTCCACTTCCTAATCATCAGAGAAATACAAATCAAAAACACAATGAGGTATTATTTCACACCAGGCAGAGTGGTGAATAAATACCAGTCTGACCACAAGTTAAATAAGGAGTCCCCTATTTAACTCCTAAACTCTCAGTCTATTTAATCTTTCCTTATCTTGTAAATAGAAAAATGACCAGTGTAATTTCCTTTCTCATAGGTCTGTTGTTAAGACTAAATAAGACAATCCATGTAAATCAATTGGCACATATAAAAAGCTGTATAAATTTTAGTTATAGCAATCATTAATATAGTGGCTTTATAAAACTGTTTCTGTGAGAAAAATACAGAACAATTCTTTTAAATGTTGAAATCCTGTGTATTCTGATTTTTTAAAATATATCTTGATAAATTCTATAGCTATATTTCCTGAACGTGCAGTACTGAAGGTGAGCTTCTAACCTGGCTCTCCGGAAACCAAACTGGAGAGGGATTTTGACAGAAAGCCTGTGCCTTCATAGGGCTGTCACTAATTCCTATTGGTCCCATTCCATTATTTTCTTTTAAGGTGAGGCAGCCTTACAAACTCAGAGACCTAAAGTAACCACAAAGGATGGTCTAAAATTAAAACTTACTACCTATAAGCAGTTCATGGCAGGCAGTCATTTCCTAGGCCAGTATTTTGCCCTAACCAATGTCAATCTTTACCTTAACTAAGCCTGTCTATTGTCTTTTTGCAACTATGATAACATGCCTTTAGAATGTCAAGGTAAGTTCCCCTTTTTCCTAACCCCCTGCACAAGCCTAGACCACAAATCCCTTTGTTATGTTAATTGTTGATTGTAAACTATCCTTTACCCACCTATGTAAAAGAAGTATGTGTTTATCATTTTACCTTTTATCCTATTTTAGAGGTTTCCCACTTTGCTTTCTCCTGCCTCCCTAATTTATCACCAAGGGACTACATGTAACTCTCTTGTGGCTCCTCTGATTCTACTGTATAAAACAAGGTGCTAAACTGACATTCTCTGGAGCATTTCTCAATTCTTGGAGATGTTGCTTCCTAGCAATTATCAGTTTTGCTCAAATAAGCTCACCAAAAATTCTCATCAAAATAAAATAATATAATAAAATAAAATTAATAAAACAATAAAATAAAATACCCATCTCAGTCATTTGGGACTTCTGCAACAAATTAACATGGACTAGTTGGTTTACAACATTTCTCATGATTCTTGAGACTAGAAGTCCAAGATCAGGGTGCTAGCATGGTCAAGTTGTTGGTGAGAGCCCTATTCCTGGTTACATCTTCACATGATTTTTTTCTTGCTGTGTGCTCACAGAAAGATGTCTTATCTCCTCTTTTATTAAGGGCACTTATCCCATCATGAGGGCCCTACCCTTACCTCCCAAAGGCTCACCTCCAAATATCAGCATAGTAGGTGCTAAGGTTTCAATATATAAATTTTGAGAAGACACTAGTATTCAGTTCATTGTGCTAGTGAATTTCAAGATAATTGGTTCAATGGAATTTGTGTTATGCTTTTTATTAGACCAGCCTGGAGTTAATACATAGGAGGGTTTCTACTGTTAATATCTCTATCAACAGTAAAGGGTTTGTATATTAAACTGCAGGATTTATATTTTATTGTTCAAAATATTAAAAGTAAGCCTCTTTGGCTGAATTGTAATCAGTCTTAACCTTTATAGCTTATAGGTTGTGGAAATGGTATATTATAAAATTTAATTTAATGGAAAGTCTACAGATAAGAGAGAAAAAAATCAAGAAAATTTTTCTTGAAAAACAAGAAACATAATAGTACTTCTTTATATGAATTTCTTTATATGAACCTTCAAATCACCTCACATTGAAAATATAAGAAGGTTTAAGTTTATTTGTAGCTTTCCAACATGAAAGAAAAATCCAGTTTATATAATAAAGTTATATACTTTTTCTTAAGATTACCATTTTCTGCCTCAAAACACTTTTGTGTAAATATGGGGTGAAGGAGAAAACTTAGGTGTGATGAAACGGTCAGGAAACAACTGACTTGTGCAGAGGTAAATCCAGCCAAATACATCACTGTGACTGTCTATTAACCACAGGGGCTAGCAAAAATTTGCCTTTACCAAGAGCTCAAGGGCCTTCTGACCAAGACTAAGAAACCATCTAAAACCTCTGTCTGCCTTTCCATTCTTAGGAATGTTTGTCCTTAAGAAAGAGCGCAGTAAGAAAAGAAAAAAAAAATTAGGTTGAAAAGTGTTTTAGAGGATAGGCCATTATTAACTAGTACATAGATTAGTAAAAGGAAACAAAATGTAAAACAAGTAAAATAATTCACAGAGTGAAGAATAAAGCCCTTAGTTCAATCCACAAAGTAAAATATTTTATGATTTATCTCTATCTTGAGTTTTATTCTCAGACCGCCTACTATAGTTAGCATAATTAACCAAGAAATTTAGTGGCTGAACTTTCAAATTAATTTCTGTGTTTGCACCAAGGCCACACTTCAGCAACCTAGGAAACATGAACCTCCTGATTGGCAGACTCTAATTTAAAGACTCTACGTGGTCTTCCTAAAACTTCCATATGATGCAAGGACATTTGTAATGTTTCTATCCAATATTCCCTCTCTGTCTCCTTCATTCATGGTCAGATTTTATAGTAATATGACACCTTTCCCAGCCTGGAAAAGGCAAAATTATAGATTTGAAGAGATCAGTGGATGGCAGGGATTAAGGGAGGGATATAAGTAAGGTAGAGGACAGACAATATTTTGGATAGTGAAACTATTCTCTATGATACTGTAATGGCAGACACATGTCAATACATATTTGTTCAAACCCATAGAATGTACAACAACAAGAATCAACTCTAATATAAACTGTGAACTCTGGGTGATAATTATGTACCTATTATAACAAATAAAGCACTCTGGGAGATGTTGATAATGGGGGAGAATACCCATATGTGGAGGCAGGGAATTTCTGTACCTTCTGTTCAATTTTGCTGTGAATCAAAAATTAATATAAAAATAAAGTTTATTCTAAAAATTATAGTATTTATCCTTTAGAAATTATCTCATTTATTAATAATTTCCAGTGAAAATAGTAGTAACCAAAGACTGTCAGTTTTTAAAATGTGGATTTCACCTAGTTTGTGGAAAGAACTATATTCCAGATGTGATAGTGTAACAGGGTGCAGCCAAGGGGGCCCCCAAAGGGGATTTATAATGGGGTCCAGAACTCAGAATGTTCAGGAAATATTAAAGAAAAATATATATATGATGTCCTCACCCCCACCAGTCTGAGCTGGGGGATGGGACACATGGAGCAGGGCTATTGAGAGCTGTTTTGTATAGCAACAGCTTTGCAGCTAACCTCTAGCATGGTCATTTAACATATCTATAAACTTTTAACTGGTTTCATAGATATGTTAAGTAGCTGTGGCCATGCTTTGAGCCAGGGGGAATGGCAGTGACTTCAACCCAGGATGTAACTGGGAAGCAACTACCCCTGGTTACAGTGTCTGCGTGAGAGCTTGGAGATGATTGGCTCCATGCCATGGGGCCATGCCTGCCTGGAATTACTATGGCAGCTCAGTAAAGCTGGAAGAATACAGGAATGCTGGCTGGTGTAACTGATTGTGGGAGGAGTTGGAAATGGGGCTGCAGAAGAAGACTGGCATGGGGATTTAAACCCAGGCACTGCAGCCATACCAGGGCAGGACCACGAGGCTTTGGAGGAGTTGGGACCATGTGGCTGTGGGATGCTCCCTTTTGCCACATGGCTTAGGCAGCAGGAGAGACTTTGCCTGGAAGAAAAGGGGTGAAAGGACTCTTGCCAGGGGGCCATGAGAAGGTGCCACATGGCTTTGGATTAACTGGAGATCATGGCGGCAACACAGCAGATGGTGCTGGAACAGAGGGACTGCCTGAACCACAGACTTCTACTTTTTTTCCTGAGATACAGTACCCCGGACTGGGCAAAGGGGAGAAGGAAGGACTGTGTGCATTTGTGGGTATTCTAAAGAACTTTAGTATTTTAATGAAGATACTAAGCCATTACTCTAAGTCTGTATAACATTTAAATAAATAATTCCTTTCCTTTTCACCAATCTCTGTCATTGAGAGGCCCTTTCCTCTGGCAGCAGGCGAAGTGAAACTAGTACGGGGTGGGGGAACCCTCAGAGAAAAAAGGGGGGTCCTTTCAGTAATAGTATATCATTCACACACACCCTGGGTCTGTTCTATAACAATAGTACAGTAAGGGTATATATTCCTGTCCTATTTTTATGTTTCATTCTAAATCACACTCCTCCAGAGATCTGAATTACATTAAACTAAGATATGTAACATAAATATGTCTCAACATTTTAAGACCTAGTGATTGGGGAACAAGAGCTATTTTAAGGTACTTGCATTTCTCAGGGTTCTCCAAAGAAATAGAGTTGGCAGGATGGTAAGCTGGAAATTCTGGCAAGATTTGATGCTGCAGTTTTGAGTCCCAATGTGTCTGGAAGTGGAGTTTTATCCACTTACAGGGGTGCCTTTCTCTTTAAGGCTTTTAACTGATAAGACAAGGCCCACTCACATTATGAAAGGAAATCTACTTTTACTGATTTAAATATTAATCACATCTCAAAATTAACTTCATAGCAACATCAGAGGGGTGTTTGGCACTACAGTCTAGCCAAGTCGACGCAAAAAATTAACTTCAGAATGCCTACCAGTTCCTTAGTAGAATCGATCTTATTCTGTCAGTATCTATCCATTCCCTTTCTTCAAAAGGTGTGAGAATAACCCCACCTTGTTGAGTTTTATCAATTATTCTCCATTCCCAGCCTTTTGTGTCTCTCTTTATATCTGTCTTTTTGGATGGTACAAATTTGTTTTCATAATGAAGACCCATGTATAATAATTCAGGCCACAAGTCAATAACTGTCTTTTGAATATTCTCTTGTTTGACCAAGAAAATAAGGCTTTATGTATAATCAGATTAGGATATGCTGTGTTAATAAAGGACACTCAAGTTTTGGATTTGACAATAGCAAAGGCTTATGTATTTTCAACCACAAGACTTTTGGTAGACAGCCACAGCTCTGTCACTTTGACTTCATTCCAGGACTTAGGTTTTCTTTAGAAACCTAAAGAGCATTGGAGTTCTTGAAGCAGAAAGCAAGGAGAGATTCTGAACTACACACCAGCTCTACCCTATAATGATATCACCAGAGGGAGAATTTATAATCTTCTATAGGAAAAATTACATGACTGTGGTAAACTACATGTAACCACAGTCAAAGATCTTGTCTTAGATATAAACTTTAAGATTTAAGACCCATTTTTTTTTCTTTTGGACTCTATATACTGTTTATCCCTGGCCCTTAGCTTAAGGGTCTTAAAGCAATTTGACTTTTCCTACTGCACCTTAAATCGATTTGGAATAATAAGCCTTTTTGTGGTGGGCTACTGGTCTTGTTTAGTAGATAACAAGTAGCTGGGAAAAGCATGCCATTCAATTATTATTTCCTGTTAAGGTTACAGCTTCAAATCCACTATAATAACCATTGCAATTTGTAGTGTTTTTAACCCTGGAAAGTACCAATAATGGAACTCTCAGTCAGTTTGGATTGCAGGTCACAAGTAGAAAGCAACCCTTAGGACATAATTATTGCCTTCCATTTCTAACTCTACTTTTTCTTGCAAGACTCAGAAAACAGCAGAAAGTGTTCAATATTCTGTATTTTTTCTTTCATTCCCCTATCTTTATAACTTCAATCATCACGTAGGCTTCATCCCAAGCAGAAAAAATTTGCCCCAATATTTCATTGCTGCAGGCCAGGAGTCAATATGCTTCTACGCTGCAGTTGGTACCTTCTATCTCCCAACCTCACCCCAAATTCCTTCCAAGGAATTCTTTTAAAGATTTTATTTATTTATTTTAAGAGAGAAGGGCAGGGAGGGAGAAGGAAAGGGAGAGAAATGATGTTTGAGAGAAACTTCGATCAGTTGCCTCCCACATACACCCCAACCAGGGACTGACCCACAACCAATGTGCCCTGACTGGGGATTGAACAGAACCTTTCACTTAGCAGGACAGCACCCAACCAACTCAGCCATATTGGTCAGGGCTCCACAGAATATTTTTGATTCTTATAAAACTGAGTAATAAGATCATATACCAATAAGAGAATTTGTTCATCCATATATAACAGAAAACTATCTAAAATGTCCTCCTGAAGTCTTAACTAGCATCTTAAACATTCATACAATTGTCCAGAACTAAAAGTCACAAGATGATACCTAACTGCAAGACAAACTACAAAATTGTGTTTTGAGATTGAGTCCAGTGGCATTCTAAACACAGTGAAAGTTTTCTGTTAATTTGTGAGGAGAAAATTGATATTGGGTGCATAAATAGTAGTCCTTGTCATGGTGATCACATTTCTTTGCCAAAAAATTAAAGTAAATGTAAATCTTTATACAACGACTATATAGTTTTAGCATAATAAAATAAGCATGATAACAATAACAGTAGTTTTTACAATGGCACTACTTCTTCTTCCCTATCACCTTAGTCATTTTATCTAATCCTTATAGCAAATTTGTAAGCATATCTTTATATTACTATGATAGATGAAAAAACTGAGAATCCTTTAGCTGGTAAATGGCAGAGTCAAAGATGTAATTAATTGTAATGCCAAAGTGAATCCTTTATACTATACAATATTTCTTCTCTCTAAATCTTAATTGCTTGAGACAGAATAGCTTACCAGCAACTGTGCTAAAAATAACAAGATCTTTCTAAACACATAATCTCCATAGAACTCTTTTAATGAGTAAAAATCAAAACTATAAAACATTAGCATTTCAAACACTTGTCAAAAGAATTCAACCATAAAATGATTTTGATTCAGCATTAACCAAACACCTCATTGAGATATTCAATATTTAAGGGTAAAAATTTAAGGGACATGTTAACTATCAATTTATTTGGATCTCTTGTGTTTTATTCCCATGTTAAGATAAATCATCAAAAAAGTAATATAACTGGATTATACTATCTTAGCTACCTATAGAAAGACTGTCTCATTTCTAACTCAAAACATTTACTAATTTCAATTTACTCTTATAAGAAAATGTATTATTTTTTTAATCAAAAATAAAAACTGTGAAAACAGTGCTTATTTTTTTATTTGTTACCCATTTTACAAAACATATGATAAATATATAAAATAGGGTTCCAGAGACTGGAAATGCTTAACTATATATTTTTTTAGTTCTAATCACCAGGGAGCTCTGAATTGAACTTAAATGCACAATTGCTATAACTAATTATGTGGATATGCAATAGCACTGTTGTCAAATTTCAGTGTATTGATCTTTTTTAGCATGCTAATTTTCTTCAATAAGAGTCACTTCCAATTTCTTTTGATACTATCATATATGATATGTATAGCAAAACTTATATATGTTGCAAATATTCAGACAAATTTTTCTATATTTAAAAGTGTCAACAACATAACTTTAAAACACACTCATTTTTAAAGGTTTTTTAATAAATATCTATTTAAAATTTTGTGTGATTTGAATTGTCATATCTATTTATTTATTAATTTAATCATTATTTAATTTTTCAATTACAGTTGACATTCAATATTATATTAGTTTAGGTGTATACCCCAGTGATTAGACATTATATAACTTAGTAATCACCCTGGTAAATCCCATACACATCTGATAAAATGCATAGTTTTTAAAGTATAATTGACTATATTCCCTATGTTGAACTTTACATCACCATGACTATTCTGTAACAATAAATTTGTATTTCTTAATCCCATCACCTTTTTCATCCATGCCCCCAATATCCTCCCATCTGGCAACTGTCAAAATGTTCTCCATATCTGAGTCTGTTTCTGTTCTGTTTGCTCATTTATTTTCTTTTTTATATTCAATTATTTATAGAGATGTATTTATTGCCATTTTATTGTGTATATTTTTATCTTTTTTTCTTCTTCTTAAAGAAGACTTTTTAATGTTTCTTGTAAAACTGGTTTGGTGGTGATGAATTCCTTTACCTTTTTTTTTTTTTTTCCCTGAGAAGCTCTTTACTGTCCTCTGACTCTAAATGATAGCTTGCTGGGAGAATAATACTGGTTGTAGGTCCTTGTGTTACATCACTTTTAATTTTTCTTGCCAATTCTTTCTATACTGCAAAGTTTCTTTTGAGGAATAAGCAGAAAGTCTTATAGGCACTCCTTTGTAGGTAACTAATTGCTTTTCTCTTGCAGCTTTTATGATTCTCTCTTTGTCTTTAACCTTTAGCATTTTAATTATGTGTCTTGGTATGGGCCTCTTTGGATTCATCTTGTTTGGGACTCTTTGCTCTTCCTGGACTTGTACGTCTATTTCCTGCACAAAGTTAAGGAAGTTCTCCATTATTATTTTTTCAAGTTGGTTTTCAATTCTTGCTCTCTCTGTTTTCCTTCTGTCGCCCCCATGATGTGAATGTTGGTGAGCTTGAAATTGTCCCAGAGGCTTTTTATATTATCCTCATTTTTTTTCTATTCTTTTTTCTTTTTGCTCTTCTGTTTGGGTAATTTTTGATTCTTTGTATTCCAGATTGCTGATCTGATTCTTGGCTTCATTTACTCTACAGTTGATTCTTTGTAAATTTTTCTTTATTTGGTGTATCCTTCATTTCTGACTGGTTATTTTTTATGGCTTCCATGTCCTTTCCTTCATTGTATTTTTTCCATTACCTTGTAGCTCCCTTATACACCCCTGTAATTACCACACTGTTTTCCATGTCCATGAGTCCTTTTTCCTTTTTGCTTGATCCCTCCACCCCTTACCTACCCTGCCTTAGCTGTCATTCTGCTCTCTACCTATGAGTCTGTCTCTATTTTGCTTGTTAGTTCACTTTGTTCATTAGATTCCACATATGAGTGAAATCATATGGTATTTGACAGGCTTATTTCACTTAGCATAATGTTCTCCAGGTTCATCCATACTATCACAAATGGTAAAATTCTTTTCTTTTTTATGGCTGAGTAGTATTACATCCATGTCCTTTTTTATGCTGTTGAAGCTCTCAGTAAATTCATTGAATATTTTTATAACCAGTGTTTTGAACTCTGCACCTAGTAGATTGCTCCATTTTCTCCATTTTCTTTAATTGTTTTTCTGAATTTTTGTTCTGTGTTTTCATATGGGACATGTTTCTTTGTCTCTTCATTTTAGCAGCCTCTCTGTGTTTGTTTCTATGTATTAGGTAGAGCTACTGTACCTCATGGGCTTAGTAAAGTGGCCTATGTAGTGGTTGTTTTGTAGGGACCAGTGGCACAGAGTTCTCAAACACACAAGCTAGACACTTTAGGTATGCCCCACCCCCCACATGGGCTAAGTCACCCTCTTGTTGTACTTGAGCCTTGAGTGCTGCAGGAATATCAATGGAAGGGATTTACCTCCATGTCATTTGGCTGCAAGAAATGGTTGTGGCCATTGACCACTCTGGATGATCAGCTGTGCAAGGGCCCACCCCACAGAGAAAGACTTATTTCAGTAAGGCTCTGTTGTCAGCCAAAGCTGCCTCTTGAGTGTGTTGCTTGTGGAGGTGGTTGAGTGAAGCCTCAATGTGATCTGAAGCTGTCCATTGCGTGCACTAGTTCTTGGGTCTACTGGCAGGTACATACCAAGGTCAACCACCCTCTGTGCTGTTCCTGGGGCCAACTGGCATGAACTACAAATCTATCTGCAGATGACTGCTACTTATGCTGGGTTTAGATGTGTCCAGGTGAGGCCAAGCTACAAACTAAGGTGGGCTGCTGCTAGTTTCAGGCCTGGGGCCACTAGCAAGTGTTATTAGCAAGTGGTACTATGCTAAGACCAGATATTACTTGTTTGAGCAATTTTAGGAAAATCTGAAACATGAGCTCAGACAGGTATGGAAAAGCCACCGGAAATGGTTTGGGTGGTCCTGCAAGTTGAGTGGGGTGGGGTCTCAGGGAATCATGAGTGCATGGGAAGAGTGTGAGCCAGGTTGATAAAGACTCAGATATTATGCCTGCCTGCCTCCCTTCCTCAGATATTGTAGTGTATGTCCAGGTCCATTAGTTCCTTTTCTTTCCTTTTCTTTTTTGCTCTATCCCTCCATCCCCAACCCTGCTCTCCCAGGGCTGTCAGCCTGCTCTCTCTCTATGAGTCTGTCTCTATTTTGTTTGTTAGTTCAGTTTGTCCATTAGAGTTCACATATGAGTGAAATCCCGGTAATTATCTTTCTATTAGTGGCTTATTTCACTTAGAGTAATATTCTCCTAGCCCATTCATACTGTCACAAAGGGATAACTTTTTCCTTTTTTATGGCTGAGTAGTATTTCATTGTGTAAATATACCTTAAATTTTTATTTCCTACCAAATAGGAAGGAAAATGCTTTATTTAATAATTGAAAAATTGTGCAACTGTTGCTGTTTCAAAGCCCATGTGTCTGACATTTCAAAAGTCCAAAACTCAAAGCATCAAAGTTTAGAGTAAGGAAAGTTTTATTGATAGAGAAGGTGCTATTCACGATGATGAGAGACCTAATCCTGAAATTCATTTTAGGAAAGTACAGAGTTTAGGTTTCTGTTATGCCAAAAGAAGGGGAAATAGGAGAGGCTGATTTTGTAAAACTCAAGCAGCAAGCAGAATCCCTCTTAAGATCAGCATGTCTACATGTAAGACTAAACAGAAGCTATCAGCCTGAAGGCTATGGAGATAACACAAGCTTGAACAAGATGAAATTAGAAAAACTGAGAATTTCATTCTGTTACAAGATTATTCACTTTTTTAACATTAGTCTTGTTTCTGCAAGCAAATTAAAATTATTTGTGTATTACTTAAATTTGTAAATTCTAGAATCTGATAAACTTGTTAATCCCAGGCTACCACTTACAAGATATCTAACTTTAGGCATGCTATTCTGAACCTCAGGTTCCTCATCCATAATATACAATTACAATAGTATCCACTTTAAAAATTGTTATAAAGTTTAAATGGCCCATAAATGTTCCAAAGTCTTCCAGTAAATTGAGTGTGATGTTGTTGTGTTCATATAGACAAATTTAAATACATAACTTTTTTTTTAATTTGATAAGCCTATTATGATTTGGAAAAATATATTTGATTAATATAGGTGTTCATATTAAGGCAACAGGAACCACACACAAATCAATGAAATTAATATGATTGTTGGAAAAGTCTCAGACTATGTTATGAAAACAATTCAAAAATGAGCAAATAAAACAAATACTATAAATATTATCAGTAATTTTGTACTACCTATGGAAAACATGCAAACCTAATTATTTTCCATTTTCTGTTCCATGACCACCCTCTAAAAACAGTCAAACACAATTGGAAAATAATCAACATTACAAAATAGAGAAATTCAAAATGCAAAGATTTTATATATGTACATATGCAATTATGTATTTCCCTAGTTTGATTTCTGTAAAATTTTATTTATTTATTTATTTACTTACTTACTTATTTAGAGACAGAAGGGAAGGGAGGGAGAGAGGGAGGGAAACATCAATATGTAATTGCTTCTCTTGTGTCCCCTACTAGGAACCTGGCCTGCAACCCAAGCATATACCCTGACTGGGAATCAAACCAGTAACCCTTTGATTCGCCAGCCAATGTTCAATCCACTGAACCATACCAGCCAGGGCAAAAATTTTTTGATTTTGTAGTCTTTCTCAATGTTATGTATTATATTATTTTTAATGATTTTATTTATTTATTCTTAGACAGAGAGAGAAAAGAGGGAGAAAGAAAGGGAGAGAAACATGAAGTGTGAGAAAACCTTTGATCAGTTACCTCTTACATTTGCCCCAACCAGGGACCGGGCTGCACCTCAGGCATGTGTCCCCACAAGGAACCAAACTGGTGACCTTTTGCTGTATGGGACAATGAACAACCAGCTGAGTCACATCAGTTGGGTTGTGTTGTATATTATGATATTTGGAATTTGCTTTTATGAAACATTTTTTAAAATATATCGTATAATTGAACCCAAAATATTATTTTTGTCTTAACAATACAACAAAGGAAAAAACCTTTTAGGAGAAAAAGTAGAAATCACAGAGCATGCTGGAATACATACACAATAAAAAAGTAGCAATCATGTGTAACCGGCATCATCTCCCTGAACATGGAATACACTAGAGCAATAGTTCTCAAAGTAGAATCCCTCACATAAGAACTACCCAAGGTGCTTGCAGGCATTAAACCCCAGGATGACACACATCAGACTTACCAAGTCAAGTCTCTGGAACTAAAATCTGAGAATTGCATTTTAAACAAACTGCCTCAGGTGATTATTATGTATATGAAAATTGAGAACTACTAAGTCAATTCGAGTTCTAAATCATTCATTCTGCATCATGTTATCATCTTAGACTGATTCATCTTATCTACATTCAAAGATTTCAGAAATATCATTAGGTGAGAGGAGCCTAAAGCACTTGTATCAAAATTTCAATTTGGTGTGCATAATTAGTCTAGCTTGTCATCTGTGTGCATAGTAACTGATTCATTATACAGTGAGATATTATTAAAATGGGGATTTACTATGTCTTGTATACTGTGTGCCGAGCATGCTCATTCTATCTATATTTCAGAACTCTATAAATTAATCATTTGTAACCCATTTTAGAGATGAGAAAAAAGTGAAATGAGGGAGATTAAGTACTTTACTCAAAGTATTTCAGTAGTGAAGGACAGATTGTGTGTGTGTGTGTGTGTGTGTGTGTGTGTGTGTTTTTACCTATGCTGGATTGATTTCAAAGTTTTTGCTTTTGTTTACTATATAATAATGTCCAACACACATTTATAGTACCCAGTATTGCCACATAGGCTCTTATGTAAATAGTAATCAGTACATCTATACCAGTTTGGAGAAGCATGACTGTTAACCTTATAACCATGCTCTATAACATGGTCTGTTATAAAATATGTCTACTTACATTATTTCATTGGATTCTCAAAACCACTTTGTGACATTAAACAAAACAAATTATCATTATCATTTACAAATGGAGAAATTAAGACTTACTATGGGAGGGGGAGTCCTAAAAAGAAAAAGAATGATCTTCTGGAGGGTGAGTCCCTTGTAGTGCAGGCTTCCCCCACTAGGAGAGTGTTGCGGAACCCATCTACATCTGTGTACCAGCTGGTGTTGTTGTGAGAGGCTGTGTTCAGCTTCAGTGAATTTTTTTTGAAGACTCTTTCAGTGTGTTTGCCCATTTCATGATGGGTGATTTAAGAGCTCACCAGCCCACACTGCACTGAGTGTTTAGTGGTTTTTGACACAAAATGACATGACTCCCATACCCTACCCCTATATTCATCCCATCTTACCCCTAGCAACTTTTTTTTTGTTTCCCTGGATGAAGAAAGTCCTCAAATGGAAACGTTGCCAATGTGTGAGATGCAAAAAAGCAAACAAACAAACAAAAAAAAACCAGCAGAAGCACTAAAAGATATCAAAATTGACAAGTTCAAAAACTGTTTTGAGCAGTGGAAAGAAGGTCTTGATGGATGTATTGCATCAGAAAGAGAGTATTTTGAAGATGACTGAGCTTTAAACATGTAAGAATAGATACACAACTTTTCATAAATAAATTCTGCTTTTTGGGATCCCCTCTTGTACAATTTTTATCTTACTTTGTCCTACATTCCAGAAATGAAATAGTGTGATGAAGAATTGATTGATGGGGAATTCAGAGGACTAGGGAAAAGAACCCACATTTTTAGTACCTGCTATATTATTTCTTTTCACTCCCACTATACTGATTTCAAAGAAGGCAAGAATTTTATTTGTATCTATGTGAATGCAACTGTTCGTCTAGAAGTAATATGTTAAAGACAAATGTAAAAATTTGACCCATTCATAGCAATTTAAGAGGTGGCTGGTAATAATAATAGTGCCTTTCCAATGTTATGAAATCTATAAATGTTTTACAGTGTATAGAAACAAAGCTACTATCTTCTCTACTCTCTCCATGTTGCCATAGAACAGCTACTACCTAAATGTACTGCTTACAATTCAGGCTGTATTTTATAAGCAAAGATTAGTTTGCCACAATAAGTACATAAAATTATACTTTTAATCTTTTTCTTACATTATTAAATCATTTAATATTTTACTTTATAAATGGGAAAGTAAAATCCTAGCCATATATTATCTAAATCTACTCATTCATTCAACAAATTTTTATTGAGTGTCCAAACTGCCTAAGGACTTGTGCTATTTATGAGGAATGCACAGATGATGAAGTCACTCCCTTGATTAGTATTTACTCTCTCCTTCTTAAGATTCCATTGACTTCTAACTTAATAGGCATTTTTAAAGTGGAAATATCTGAAGTACTTTTCAAGTTGACATGTATTCTGCTTTAAAACTTTTAAGTCTGCACTGGATTCACACATTACTACAGGAATATAAAATTGCCTGGGAATGACTATTTCCCTTGCACAATCATGCATTAACTTTATTCACTTCAATGTGATAATGACATTGACATGGAACTTGCCACATTTATATGTTTAAGATGATCTTGTTGTGGTGATTTGCATTCATTTCTTTGCCTAGGCCAGTTGTCTCCACTAATTAAATACTTTCTGGTGCCCTATCATCACTGGATGGAGAAGGTTCTTTGAGGTATCCCAGAAAAGAATTCACACACACATAGGGGGAGTTCAAGTGACAGTGGCAAGATTTATTAAAGTGAAAGTACACTGTCAGAGAAGGAAAGGGAGTTGGGCAGGCTCAAAGAGCAACTCTATCGAGATCTTTGTGTGAGCTTTCTTGTATTCTCTCAGGCTGGAGAAAAGAGCAGGGTTTTTGTTTTGTTTTGTTTTGTTTTGTTTTACTACCAATCTCTGAAAAGAATGGGATTATTTTTAAACTATCTAATCTTATCCTCTGATTTCCTTTGGATGATCTCTTGCCATTTTGGCTCCTATTTACAATTCTCTAAGTTTTCCCATAAAGGAGGTCAAAACCACAATGCTAATTTATCATAACCAGGATATAATTGAGGAGATGTCACTGAGGTGACTTGTGGAGGGTCTGCACAAGTGCTAAAAACAGGAATTTCTCTCTACCTCTTTCTCCCCAGTCTCAGGATGTCTGTGATTTTTCCTTAGGCTTGTTAAACTGGTGGAACTATGTCGGTTACTCCCCAGCTGACTAACCACAAGGCTATTTACTTGCTTAGTCAGATGTTTTGTTCTATTTGCACCTTCCTTGTTAATATCTAACAGCCTACTCTAACACTATTAGCCATTTTTCAATGTCACAGCAAACTATTATGAGAAAGTTTTATTATGAATAAATGACTCTACTGGTAGTTCCTGAACTTCTGTCTAATGCACAGATATTTTAGGCATATCTTCCACACTGATATCTCTTCAACAATATCCACTGATGAATATTCAATTCCACTAAGAATAGAGAGCATACGGAATTGTTGTTGATTAGATTAATGAGAATACAACCAGGGGACAGAAACCATGCAATAATTTGAAGAGAGAAAGTTTAAATGTAAAAAAATTACAAACTGTAACAGGTAATTGAAGAAATGAAATATCAGCTATGAATGATGAAAGAGAACTCCAAAGAATATAAGACTAGGAGATATAGGGTACAGCTACCACCCCTAAGGCTGAGACCAAGTGCCCAAGGAAAGGAATACACATGGAAGAATTCTTTCCTTACACTGGTCATTTCCATGAGATTCAGATATCAGTGTGAAATAAATAGCTGTGACTCTGGTTACCGGAGAGATTCACTGAGGCTGCAGAGCTGCTTGAGTGAGTGCTGGAATAGGCTGCTCAGAGCAGCTGCCTATCTGACTGGTCAGCCATGTGCTTCAATAGCCTAATGCCACAGATGCTGGTTGTTTTGCAACAGTTAGACATCAAAAAACTACAAGGAAAAATGTGGGACATTGATAACTGAATGATAATAAAAAATAAAATAAAAATAAATAAATACTTTTAAAAAAAGCTGTATGTACTTTAGGATTCTGTGAGAACTCCCCTGATTCCAGAAGAGAGATTTCTTTTTCCTCCAGCGTCTCTCCAGTGCATTCGATTGACAAAGCTCAGATTCATGACAGCAGACAAATGAGAAATATTTATAGGGTCAGGCTCCAGGATCACGGAGCAGAGACTAAATTCATGACTGGCACATTTATATAAGTGGTATCACTTTTACATTTTTGAGTTAATTCAATTTTCCTATATTTTAAAGATGTTGTCTAAAGTAATATAATGGTC
>CM052540.1:142948674-142993674 GCA_028533065.1 Trachops cirrhosus | reverse complement strand
GCAAATAAAGGACAATGTAGAATCTATTTTTTAGAAGGCTCTGTCTGATTCAATGTGCAATGTGGAGAATGAATTAGAAAGGAATGAGCATAGCAATTAAGAATCTGTGGTAGTAATTCAGATAAGAAATAATAATATCCTGAAATAATATTATAGAGAGAAGTTGATGGATTAAAAAGTCAGACATTAGTTACTTTACAGAAATAATGTGTCTATTCAGGTATCTTATAACATGCTAAATCCTGTTGGCTTTTTGAAGTAAATCATTATGCTTCCCAGTAAAATGATTAGTGCATGTGATTATTGCATATTGTAATGCCATTTGAGACAAGTATTAAAATTCAACCTTTAAAAAAATTCCAGGAGTTAGAAGGCAGTAATCTTCATAAGACTGGATGGTTGATTGATTATGGATGGCCCCGGAGAGAGATCGTAAAATCAAGGTTGCTCCTAGATTTTTAGGGAAGTTAGGATAACTGGTGATGCCATTAGTTATGAAACATGTAAGAGGGAGATAAGCTCAGTTTTGAACATACTAAGTTGCAGTTGCCTGTTGGACATTAGGTAAAATTGTCCAGAAAGCAGGCGAATATGTGATTCCTTACATGAGAAGAGATCTAAGCTGCAGACGCGTGCATGAGGATCATTTCCACATAGTTGGTAATTGACTCCACATGATAAAATAGGATTATCCAAGAAGAGGTTTTAGTAAGACCAGTGGAAACTAATAATTTTTTCAAAAATAAATTTATCCAGAAATTGAAAACCCCCACCACTCCAAAAACATTTTATCATTTAGAACCATGAACAATGATTAAAATAACCTAGTTTGAATTTTATTCTCCTTTTTTTAAGTCAATATGGTAAAATAGTATAAAGTGCTTCAGAAGGAGGCCAAAAGAAATGGTAATGGAATTCAGAAGCCTGAGTAATTTACAAACTAGAGAAACCAAACCCTTCGGATTATAGATGAAATAGCAATTGAGAGAGGCCTGTGATTCATCATTTCCTCTATGTCACTGTGCTGCCACCCTACTCTCACCCCTCTAAGCGACAATAGGTGATGTCATCAACATTTGATTTCTTCAAAGAGGAAATGTTAAATGGAGTTTAACAAAGTAAACCTGTATTCCTTCCTCTCCCTCACTATGGGTAATAGAGAACCTGCCGTGGCATAATATCTGCAAATAAAAAACTGCCAAGAACATCAAAAAGAACCCAAAAACAACCATCTGCTCATTTCATCCACTTCACTCTGAATAACAAAGCTGTTCTTCACATACATTGTGAACTTTTCAGTAATTTGTTAGGAGGAAGATAAATTACCCTCTATTTTTATATAATAAGAATGCTCTGCCATCGGTCAGAAGTTGAGGTGGCAGACTCTGCTTAACTTAATTTATTTTTCTCCCACTTTTCTCTGAGAAGATAGTATTTCTTACATTCATCTAGGATACAATTTGGTTTGCTAAAAAAAGTTTTGAAAAAGGGGAATAACATTTTAACGTTATAGTACATTTTTTAAAAAATCTCCAATTTTAAAAACAATACTGCAGTCAAAATTTCTGTATATTTCTTTATTATAAGTGAAAGATTTTGAATAGATATTTTTGCAGTTGAAATATATAAGTGATATTTAATACATATCCCCAAAACTTAAATATTTAAGGTTCCTTTTTCTTAAAATTTAAAAGTATATATATAATTTATTTATTTATGTTTTTATTTCTGGCATTAAGACATTAAAATGGAAATATTCATATTCAAAATGTCTGTAAATTAAGAGTGCTCACTCCCCAATATCTCTCCATTCCTTAAAAGTCTTCTCAGCTACCCAGTAAGTAAAACAGAATTTATAAACCTGGTAACTTACTCAAGATTATTTTAAGGGTTTTTTTTCTATAGCCATATGTTTGGATACCTTAGCTGATATCATTTATTTACAATTCTAAGATGAAACAAATTACTGAGTTTTGAAAAGAAAATTTTCTTGGAAAGCCACATGCAGAAGAATGAAACCAGACTGCTATTTGTCACCATACACAAAAATTAACTACAAATGGATCAAAGACCTAAAACAATAAATTGCATAGAAGAAACATAGGTACTAAACTTATGGACCTTGGTCTTAGAGAGAATTTTATGAATTTGACCTTAACGCAAGGGAGCAAAAGCAAAAATAAATAAATAGGACTACATGAAACTAAAAAGCTTCTACACAGCAAAAGAAACTATCAACAAAACAAAAAAAGCAACCAACCAAATAGAAGAAGCTATTTGCAAACAATAACTCTGTTCTTATAAAGGATTAATATCCAAAATATATAAAGAAAACATGCAACTCAACACCAAAAAAAAACACAATCTAAATTTTTAAAAAGGGCTGAGGACATGAGCAGACACTTATCTCAAAAAGACATACAAATGGCTGACAGATATATGAAAAGATGTTCAACTTCAGTAGCTCACTAGCGATTAAGGAAATGCAAATCAAGATTACAATAAGATACCACCTCACACCTGTTAGAATGACTATGATTAACAAGACAAGTAATACCATGTGTTGGAGAGGTTGGAGAGGAAAAAAGAACCTTCATTTGCTGTGATATGGACAGTATGGAATACAGAATGGAGGTTTCTCCAAAAATTAAGAATGGAGTTACCATATGACCAGCAACCTCTCCTCTGGGTATTTACTTAAAAATATTGAAAATATTAATTTGGAGATATACATGCCCCTCTGTTTATTGCAGCTTTATTCATGGTGGCTAAGGTATGAAAACAACAAGTGTCATTTAATAGATGATTGGATAAAGAATACACAATGAAATACTACTCAGCCATAAGGAAAGATGAATTACTTCCATTTGCAACATTATGGATGGATCTTGAGAATAACATGCTAAGCTAAAAAAATGAGATGGAAAAATTCAAGATCCATAAATTGCAAACAACAAGTGAACAATCAAGACAAACATAAACTCATGAACACAGATTACAGTATGGTGGTTACCAGAGAAAAAGTGGGGTGGGAGAGATAGAAAAGGGGAAGGGGATTGAATGCATGGTAACAAAAGGAGATTTGACTTTGGGTTGTAAACACAATGCAATATACAGATGATATATTATAGAACTTCAAACCTACATAATTGTATTAACCAATGTCAATCCAATAAATTTACTTTAAAAATTTTTTTAAAGAAAAAATTTATTTTCAATTTCAGTTGCTTACTTTTTCTGTCATTATTATTAGACTCAGAAGAGATAGCAAGACAGAGTCTAAACATTAAGTAACGTAAAAATCAATGCAGATTCATATAAATAATGCTAATAAGGACAAAAGCATATATCCAGCTGTCTGCCATTAAAAATATAAATCAATAAAAAAAAAACAACCCCAGGGATTTGTTCCATCCATCTAGGAAAGATCAACCTTGTTTGGCCAGAATAATTGTAAAGTAACCTTAATATTGTCTGCTTTTAAACTATCCCATCTCTTTGAGTGGCCCCTCTTAGCTCATAGATCCACAAAGCTGGCAGAAGAGGCTGAGTAGCACCCTAACATGTCAGAATATGCTCACGTCCCGGGAGGTCCTCCATGCTTCTTGTGTTTTCTTTTTTTCAGAATTGAAAATAAGGATAAAAGGCAACCTCTCTTCTGAATGCAGATTTTCATTCTAAGGGAAATGTTTTCCAAATGTGTGAAATTAGTCACATTTTCTTAGACGTTTTAAATGGTGCATTGTTTTTTCTGCAGTCAGCATAATACGGACACAAAAGTTCCATACAAAAATCTGGCTTCAGATTTACCCTCCATACCTGTTAAGGAAAACTTTATAATCTCCTGAGTATTCAGAAAAAAAAATGGTTTGCTTTTCTTCCCCCTTCCCTGCTGATTGACACAGGCTTTGACCACGCTCCTCAATTCAGCAGTCCCAGGTAGCCTTGTGCAAGCTTGGTTTCAGCAACCAAAAGCTCTCTAAACCTGCACAAGCTTATCAAATCCTTAGTAATTTATTGTCTGGGTGTTGGTCCCATGGACATTCCTGATTCAAGTACATCCATCACTTATTTGTTTCTCCATATTAATACCTATGCTACCTTTTAAATTGATTATAATTTCAAAGTGAACACATATTTTTTATGGTTGAAATACAAAAATAACTTTATCACCTAGAAGATGAAGTGCAAAATCTTGAGTCTTTTATGAACCAGCCAGAACATCTCTCCCCAGCCTGTTCTGTAGCTCTCAGTGCATCACTGTGAAAGCCTTGAACAAGTTTCGCAGACACAGTCTTTTGCACGTGCTGCTTGCTCTGACAGGATGGTTTGCTCCTATCCTTTTTTCTAGAGAATCTTTTCAAATTTTTTTAAAAATTACAATTGATACTCAATACTATATATTAGTTTCAGGTGTACAGCATAGTGTCCAGTCAATTATATAATTTTCAAAGTGATTCCCCAATATTTCCAGTACCCCCGACACTCTACAGTCATTACATTATTGACTATCTTCCCTATGCTGTATTTTACATCCCTGTGACTATTTTGAAACTATTAATTTGCACTTCTTAATCCTTTTACCTTTTTTATTCCGCACCCCACCCCTGCATCTGGTAACCCTAGATTAGAGAATCTTAATTGTCCCAAAGCCTCAGCACAAATACAGCAGAACTCTAAGTGCCTTCCAGATCCACACTAATCTTCCTAGCATGTGCTCCAAGCCAAGCCATCCCTTAGTCTTTCACTGAACATTTGGTACCTATTTTGTTGTCCTGTGAATCTGTGATTGTCCCTGTCTGGGCACTGAAGATAAAGTGGTAAATAAGATAAGGCCCCTGCTATCATAAAACTCATTCTTGTCAAGAAAGTAGAAAATGAACATAAATAAGATATAGTGACTGGTATTAATAATACCATAAAGAAAAATAAAGTACGGTTAGAGAATGAAGAGGGCTGAAGAAAGGCTAGTTTAGCTAGGATCATTTGGTAAAACTCAGCAAGGGAGGGCATTTAAATCAATACTTGAATAAAGTGCCCTTATAGATATTATCCTCAAAACTTCTTGCCCTGGCTGGTGTGGCTCAGTGGACTGAGTATAGATTCGCACCCTTTGTGAGAACCAAAGGGTGGCTGGTTTGATTCCCAGGAAGGGCATATCCCTGGGTTGTGGGCCAAGTCCCCAGCAGTGGGTGTACAAGAGGCAACCACACATTGATATTTCTCTCCCTCTCTTTCTCTCTCCTTTCTCCTTCTCTAAAAACAAATAAATAAAATCTTTAAAAAGAGAGAGAGACTCACTTTTTAAAAAAAGTCTCATATTGCAATTAAAGTTGAAATTCTTTTTATACATAATCCTTGAATTGGGTAGTTTTTTAGTTGACCAAAAAAAATGGCTTTGAATGCTAGTAATTGAAAAGTAACACCTTTATATCAGAGCATTGTATTTTAATTTAAAACTTATCAATGTATTTTCATTTGCCAATATTAGGATATTGGGCCAAACCCTTTTATTTGTATGCATTTGGTGATTAAAGTTTTATATTATCTTTCTTACAAAATGCTTCCCACAGTTCAAATTTTGGTCTCAGTCAAGTGGAATAAAAAATTAAAGATAAAAAATTCTGAAGAAAGGTGCATGTCATATTTTTATGATTTTTTTCTCAACCTTCACAGGCTTTTTACTTATACTCTAAATCAATAATAATTTTAGTGACTGATCTTTATCCATTATTTCCAAAACATTCTTATAGTATTCACAAAAATGATAATTTTATGCCCATATTTAGTTCATTTGTACATTATTGTTAGGAAATTATAAAAAACACAATTTACATAGACACAAACTATTAGAATTGCTCTATTAAGTTGGTTGTGGGCATATGTTCCACTATTATTATTACTATTGTTATTATTATTAAAGTTGTATCACTTTATTGTATAAATTATTTTATGTGTATTTTAAATTAAATTAATGATGTTTGATTGGCATAAACATAGTTAAGAAAAATAATTACTTATCTTAATAAGTATGTAAGACTATTAGAAATGAAAACAGAAAAGTATCCCCAGATTACCCCAGGTTTCAGTGTATCACGTACAGTCGAATTATGTGTTATAGTAGGAATGGAGAACATCAGTTTATGTAGCACACTTATATTATTAGGTGGAATTCCTTCAAGAGAGAATTCCCTACATTTGTAGGTAAGCGAATGTCTATTCATCTGTGAGCTTCTTACATTTAGAGCCTGGCTTTTATCCAGACCTGTGCAATTCTCTCAGGACTCAGAATGGTGTTGTCACAGTATGCACTGAGTAAATATTTGTTGATGAATGAAGGAAAGTTGAATGAGTGAAACATATGCACATTTGTTTTACTTGTGCTTCTCTCTATCAAAAATTAGGTGGTTATCATTTCAATATTTTGTCTCTTATGTCTTGCTGCACTTAGTAACTCAGAATTAATTGGGTAATAGTATTTTCAGTCTCCAGATTTTAGTCCCACGGTGAGTCATAGAAAAATTAGTTTCAGGAATCCACATGATACTTGTTTTCAAACATGAAATAAAGTTGCATTTATAACATCTCATTAGAAAAATAAAAGCTTTGATGCATTCTGAAGCATGTTGAAATTTCTACTAGAATTATATCAATTAAAGAGCTACAAAAGTTATAATCACAATTTATCTAGACACTGATTAAAAGTATTTCAAATCTTTTGTTTCCTAAAATTAGAATAAGCCTTTAGATTCTTAAAAACACTGATATGTTTAGACAGGTAATTTAAGATAAAGTTAAGCACCATTACAAACAGCACTGAGTGTGTTTGACAAGTGATAAAGCAGTTATATTCAGGATTAATTCTGTCCACATACAGATACAAGTGCCTTATTGAATTCCATAGAACATAGCACTGCCTCTACAGGTATAAAGCCATCCCACGGTATCCGATTATTATCCTTAGAAATTATGAAATTCGAGCTTCAGTTTTTCTTTATGGGTTTGATGGCCAAAAAATTAAACAAGAATGCATTTACATTTCTAAATGCTCATGATAAAAGACTGTCTTTTGCCTTTTCCATTAAGGAGAGCTCTATAAATCGAATCCTTAAAGACATATCTTTTCAGGCAGCATCTATATGATGCCAAAGCTTTCAGATGAATAGTGGAAAATTTATCTATGCAAATGTCTGGGGTCTTGGTATCGTGTAGCTAAAAGTTGGGATACCACAAACTTTCCTGGATCACTTATATCCAGTAACAAAGATCTGAGCAGCCTCCACTGAACAATGTCACTTTCACACCAAAGCACAATCTAGAATGCAAGCACCCGCCTAGAAGCCTAAGAAATATCCCAATATAAATTTATAGCATCGCCTCAATAGGCCAAATCTACTTAGGTAAATTTTATAAGATCTAAATATATACTTATATGTATATGACATATATACACATATTTAATACATAGACAGGATATATAGCAAAAGTAGATTTACAGTTTTTTATATGGAAAACTATTCAATAATTAATAAATAATACCAGAATAAATTCTGTTTTGTGTACTCACAACTGTAAACTTACTTTTGTCCCACCCTGTACACACACACATACACACACATATAAGAAAGTCTAGAAGTACATAAGCCAAAATATATTTTAAAATAAACCATTCTCTTTTGTTAAAAACTTCATAGTGCTTCATTATTTTTTTTGTGGTTTCTGAAGAGTTTTTAGCTGCAGAATCTTTTGCTTAAGTGAAATATTACATAGAAACTAACTATGCAAAATATTTAAAGATAGTTATGATCTGGTAAGATCTTAAAGACCAGTTGAAATGACCTCCTCATAGAAGTTTTCTTTAGGAAACAATTTGAAAAACATTAACATATGGAATAAATTCACAACCCTGTGCCATTTATGCCTTCCATAAATCTGCCTCACTTTGCCTACCTTTCACTCATTCATTTATTAATTTAAAAAACATTTACTGGGCAATATTTTGTGTTAGACATTGTGCTAGGCACTAGGGAAACAATTATGTCTCTGACTTGATTCTCAAGAAATTGGCATTATGGACGAAAAGACATAAAAATTAACTGTAATACAATGTTGTTTGTATAACTGTAGGCCTATATTCCAAATTCAATGGTGTCACAGAATAAAAAAAGATAAATCATAATAGATTAGTAAGAACACACTTCAAAATTTTGAGGAATGAATTGTATCTTAAAGCATGTGGGAAAATTAATACATGGGAGTTTGATGGATGAATATAGGGAGGAATTTCATTTTTGGTAGAGAAGATTATGTACAAAAGCACAGAAGTGTAAGTATGGTGCCTTTCCATAACAGACTACTTTAGTGAGGCTGAAATTCAGGATGTGGAGGGACCTATGGCACAGAGAAAATGAAGTGGTACATTTGCCCATAATTAATAGAAAGCAGTTTTTGATAGAGCCATGCAGGTCCATTAAAACCCACTTAATAAGAGCACGTCTTTGATATTACACACTTTAATTTGATTTCTGGTACTCTCACTCTCCATGTGATTTAAGGCAAACCCTTGGCTCTATTTCTTCATCTAAAAACTGAGGACAATGGCTATTTTACTATATAATAAATAAAATAATGTGTGTAAAGTCAGTGCATAACAACTTGTCATTACTGTCATCATTGCCTTAATCATTACTGTTGATTTTGGTCTCCTTACATTTGTGCCTTTGCTGATATTATGTTCCTAAAACTCACAGAATAAATCCATCCCTTCTACTTCCTATTTACCTAAAATGGACTCATCCTTCAGTTCCAGGCCAAGCTCTACCTCTTACTCCCTTGATAAGACTTCTGTTGTTTATGAATACCAAGAACACATAATAAGCACCTCTTACTTAATTTTTAAATAATTATTATTATATAGAAAATATGTAAATATGCACATGTATATGTTTTGCCTCTCTAGTTTGTAATCCCTACATAGACATTAAGAATATTTTATTTCTTTGTAAACCTTCATACCACCACCATATTTTACTTAAGTACTGTCCACAAAATAACTTTCAATTTATTTTACTACTTTTTGCTCATACAAACTACTTAGAGCTCATTAAGACCTCCATTATATCAAATTTCCCCCCATATATTATCACCACTTCATTTAGCTTTGTACCTAGCTTAGAAGGATACATTAATTCCTTTTAACAACTCTCTTATCTGCATTCTGGAATTATCTGTCCACACACCATTTCCAATGCATTTGTCCTGCCAATTCCAACCCTGTGAAAAATTGCATTATATTTTATTCCCTACTGCTTCCACACACAGGTGATGCTATAGAAAAATCATGAAAATTTGCTAATTGTTTTTACTACATATTCATATACTCTGAATACAGGGAGGTTTTCAATTCTACCTAGATACCCCTTAATTTTTCTTTAGTGAGTTCCAATTTAATTCATCACAGATCTGAGGATCACCTATTTTATTCTAGGCTCTTGTCTATAGAATCATTTCACTGCCCTAATAATCTTCTGTGTTCCACCTATTTTTTATCCCTCTTCACCCAAACCTCTGGGTAAACCCTGGTCTGTATAGAGATCTCCAATTTATCCCCTGCCCCCACACAGCATCACCTCCACCATTATCAACATCTCCTACCAGGGTGGTACATTTATTAAAATATATGGACCTAGATTGACATAACACAGTCCCTAAAGTCCATAGTTTACATTATGGTTCACTCTTGGGGTCATACATGTTATGGTTTTAGATAAATATATAGTGACCTTCTATATAGGTACACCCTTCTGTATTACAATATCATACTGAGTAATTTCTCTGCCCTATAAATCCTCTGTGTTCTGCCTATTCATCTCTCCCCCACCCTCTACCTACCAACCCCTGGCAACCACTGATCTTTTTACTGTCTCCAGTCATATGGTTATAATAAGACAGTGCATAGTCTTTTCAGATCAGCTTCATTTGCTGAGTAATATTCATCTAAGTTTCCTCCATGCTTTTTCATGGCTTGATGGTTCATTTCTTTTTACAACTGAGTGATATTCCATTGTCAAAATGTACCACAACTTATCCATTCACCTACTATACGACATCATGGGTGCCTCCAAGTGTTCGCAACCATGAATAAAGCTATTATAAAAATACTCATGTACAGATTTTAATAGAGACTTAAATTTTATCAACATTGGGTAAATACCAAGGAGCATGATTGCTAGATTGTATAGTTATAACATGTTTAATTTTGTAAGAAACCACCAAACTGCCTTCCAAAGTGACTGCACAATTTTGCATGCCTAACAGTTATGAATGGGATTTCTTCTGTTGCTGCATTTTCTAGTCGGCATTTGGTGTTGTCAATTTTCTGGATTTGGGTCATTCTAATAGATGTGATATGGTAGCTCACTATATTTTTATTTGCATTTCTCTGATGACATATGACATGGAGCATGATTTTGTATGCTTATTTGCCTTCTATGTATCTTCCCTCATGAGGTGTCCTTTAAGGTTTTTGGCCCATTTTTCCATTGAGTTTTTTATTTTCTTCTTGTTGAATTTTAAGAACTATTTATATATTTTGCATAACAGTCCTTTATCAGATGTGTCTTTAGAAATATTTTGATTTTATTTTCATTGGACAATGGTGTTGGGTTTCTACTAGTTTTAAAGCTCCCTTCATTAGAAGTTTTAGAATATAAAGCAGTATGCTTAATGTGTGTTCCTGACACTTCTATAAGTTTTCACATTCATATCACTAGATCCATCAATCATTCAAGGTACTAGGCCCATGATTTTGATTATCCCCAAAATGCTTCTTCTACATCATTGTACAATCTCCCCAAAACCCAATGTTTTATTTTAATTTTCTTAGTTCTTTCTCTTGCACATTCAAGCTCTGTCCAATATAGCTTTTCAATGCCCATAGCAACTTTTCAATTTTTTCCATCCTTACCTACAACTTGATATTAGGTCCTCATCATTTCTCACTTCAGTTGCACTAACAGTTGCCTAAGTAGCAGCCTTGATTTAAGTCTTCTCTTACCCATTTCATCCAAAGTGGTAATATTTAGAAAAATCTTAAAATCACAGCTCTAATTATACTCCTTCCCATTTTCACTATTTTGCATTAAGCTCAAACACTCCTCCACAGGAACTGTTCAGATGATTCAGAAGGCCACACCTATGGGCTACTGGTGATTGGCAGCTTCATCACGACAATGTGCCCACTCATCCTGCATCACATCTTGTGCAGGGTTTTTGGTTAAACATCAAATCACCCAGGTGACTCAGCCCCCTTACAGCCCAGATTTGGAGCCCTGCAACTTTGGGTTTTTCCCAAAACTAAAATCACCTTAGAAAGGGAAAAGATTTCTGACCATTGATGAGATTCAGGAAAATACAATAGGGCAGCTGATGGTGATCAGAATTGTTTGAGGTCCCAAGATGCCTACATTGAATGGGACTGAGGCATTATTGTCCTGTGTACAATGTTTCTTGTATCTTGTATCTTCTTCAATAAATGTCTCTATTTTTCATGTTGCATGACTTAATGCAAAATTTGACGCAGATTTGTTGCTCTGCTCACTCAGTCATTTTGAATGTGATGGCCACACAGTACACATGCTCACTCACGGTGTCTACTGCCCCCACTGACTGGTACAGTGAAGTCATCATTGTTCATACATGCACATTCTAGTCCACTCTCTTTGGCCACCAGGTTACATCAATGTCGTGCAAACTGTTCACTTTATATTAACAATGGCTGGACTTTTACCAGAAAGACCTCAGTATATATAATGCCAGGATTCTGGATCTCAGAATTCCATAACCTACCCCTATGCTGACACCTAACCCAAGGCTAATACATATACTCAGTTGCTAATTTGAGCAGCAGCATCAAATTATTTTTTTGTGGCCTCTCCCCCTATGAACAGTATTATAATACAGTCAATATTCTATATCTCTGTTCATTGACTTTTTTCCCTATAAGCCATAATAAGTTTTCTTTCTTGGAGGATTCACCTCAGGAGATTTCACCCACAAACTCAATTCACTATCACAGAGTAAAGAAAAAAATAAAACAAGGAAATTTTAATGAAGATCTTTAACTCTTTTACCCATCAAGGAAGATCTTCAACCCACCAAAGTTTCACTTCATATGTATCCTTAAGAACTAAATTTTTTATTCAATCATAGCTGGGTTCTTCTTCTTTTTATTCATTTACTTTTTTTTGAGAAGTGAATGAAGAGACACTTGAGTTTTCTCTGAACATTGGACTGTATTTTCAATGTTTGTATATTTCATAATAAAAACAAAAACTGTCATTTATCACTATCAACTGATTGCCAGGCACAATTCTAAAAACTGCATGTATTATCTCAGTTAATTTTCTCAAAAAATCAATGAGTTAGATACTATTATTATCCCCATTTTACACAGGATGAGCCTGAGACAGAGACAAAGGCAGTACCTTGCTCAAGGCACAGACAGTGGAGTCAGAACACACACATAAGCAGTACAGTTTCGGAGCCCACCCAGAGCTTCTCATCATTACACTCAGATCATTGTCCTTTATCCTTTGATCTTTCTAGTAATTCTTCAAGAAACATAGGGATCATTATTTTTATTTTACAAATGAGAAAACCGAAATTCAGAAGTATTAAGTGACTTATGAAGTTCTATAATACATATTTCAAGATGATATACACTGTGTAGATATCTAATTTAAATTGAACTGAACTAAAATGTTATAAAATTAAAAACAGTTTCTCATGTTCTCTAGCCACATTTCAAGTGCTTAATGACCCCATAGAGCTAATGGTTACTATACTGGACAATGTAGAGATAGAGTATATTAATCATCACAGCAAATTCTATTGTACAACACTGGTCTCTAAAGATATGTCTTTTGATTCTATGGACAGAAGCAGGTGGATCCAATTCCTAAGGTCAAAGCAAGTTTACTAAAAGAAAACCTTTTAGGTACCTCAGGATATAAGAACAGCACAGCCAAGGTATTTCTAAAACAAAAGAAAAGTAATTTAGACAATGTATTTTTAATACGGTGATCACCAAGTTCATTTTTACAATTAGATTATAAAGAACAAAATGAACTAACAAGCAAAATAGAGACAGACCCATAGATGGAGAGCAGAATGACAACTAAGGGGGGGATGTTAGGCAGAACAGGGATTCAGCAAAAAAAAAAAAAAAAAGAACTCATGGACATAGACAACAGTGTGGCAAATGCAGGGGTGAGGGTGGTAGATAAGGTTACTAAATGGTAATGGAAAAAATACAATAAAATATTTTTAAAAGGAGATGTAGACAAGTTGTATTTAAAAATACAATATGAAAAATAAGATCATAAAAGTAAAAATAATTATGTCTAGTTCAATTTTGAGTTAATCTCAAACCATGATTCATTAATTAACATGAAACTAATCTACTCTGTAAAAAAACTTAACATGGATAATCATATACTAGAAACTTCATAATACAAAGTTTTCAAAAAGTTGTGAAAAAATAAAATAATGGCATACATTATTACTGATACAAGTGAAGATCCATAGGAATTCTATAGAGTACCTCTATTTCTAATGAAATCTATGGCTTTAAAAGAAAGTTATTTAAATAGATATTTTAGTTCCATTTATTCAGTACTCACCACACCATTCAACAAAAATGGTTGACTAAAAATAAAAAGATGTAAGTAGTAATAGCCTTGTCTATAACATAAAACCCTATTTCCTGGAATAATTTTTTATTCTGCACAAAGTACCTTGACATTAATTTACTTAAACTCAAAATAATAAAAGTGACTTGATTCATTATTTTAAAGGTAATATAATTATCCCTTTAATAAAAGCAAATATGGTTCTGTTATATGGTAAAGACTCCACAGATAAAAATAAGAATAAGAAATAAGAATAAGAAAAGATTCTAGAGTTGTGGACATGTGACACTAACTGAAATTGCAGAAAAGCAAATGCAAATTTTAGCAGTGTGAAAGGAGATGACCCAGTGTGATATACAGTGATGTCAGTCTCTCACAAAGAGAGAGGTGAATGGAGTCCTCAGGAAGGGAACAGGTTAACCCTGTGGAAAATAGTTCATTATCAAAACAACCAGAACCAATCTCCCACTGTCCCCCTTGCCTAGTGAAAACAATTTAGTTATGTGAAGCCAGGAGACCTAGAAAAAATGAGAGAGGTGAAAAAAAAAGAGAAAAAGAAAGAGGAAGAGGAAGAGGTAGAAAAAGAGAAAGGGAAAGAGAAAGAGAAACGGAGAGGAAAAGGGAAAGGGAGAGGGAAAGGGAAAGAGGAAGAGAAAGAAACCACCTTCGATTAGCATTGCCAAGCTACAAAGGTAAGGTCAGACCAGCTCCATAAATCCAACATTAGCAGAGACTCCACGTGAGCCTGAAGAAATGGCCCAAGTTGAGTAAATGTGAAGGAGGTTAGTAGACCATACCTCTTTGCCTTCTCATGTATTGGCCTTCCCTCCATAAACTAAGAAAGGGGCTGTATATGAGATGTGATTTTTTAAATCAACCATGATGATATGCAAAATAATTTACCACCAGGGTGTATTTATACAGTACCTCCCAGTTTATTTTGCTGAGGAAAATCTTTTGAGTAAAGAAATGTGTTGTCTCACCTAAGAAAAAATATGTTCAAATCTTATCCATGACTGGAACTTAAAATATCAGGTGTCTCCTCCCAGTTTCTGTTGAGGCTGTAGTGCAACCTTTAACAACAGGAGTTTTCTTCTTTTAAATAGCCCTAGAGAAAGATGCTTCTAGGTATATAGCAGAATAGTTCTCCTAATCTTTCAGATTTCATACCTTGAAAATACACGGTGAAGAAAATCCATCTTTTCTATTAGCAAGTCTCTCAAGGAATTTGCCAAACCCCTACCCCTCCCACTTTGTTTTTAGTTCAGTGGAGATAAGCTTTCCATAGGCAGCTATCAAATCACTCCCGAGCCTTTAGTATCTCATACCAAAGTTTTCTGAGTAGTTCAACATTTTGATTAAGTGTCTGTATATTTTCCAATCACTTTAATGATTAAAAAACCACTGAAAAATTGCAATCATATAATTTATTACTTATCTATAACAAATTGACTCACATTTAATTTCTTTGTTTCAAATGTTGCCAAGCAATTTGTTTCCATAATTACTAGATAAAAGAAAGTAAACATTCTTTATTGGAAAGTCAATAATATAAATATATATTTTCTCAATTATGATTTAAAAACATGCAAGAGTACAATTGCAAATAAGATGCTTAGCTACTCATTTTATTAATTTTGCCATTTTGAGTTTGACAGGCTAGTTTTTCAAAGCACTGGTGTGTGTTAAAAGGGCTTATTTTGTGATTTTTAGTATAATAAGTTTCAAGTGATGATTTATTTCATGCAAATAATTAAATACCAAATTACAGTATGCAGTGAGTAAAACATTGCTAATAGAATATGCCTATCAAACGTGAGGGATATTAGAATGTGCATATGGGTTCAGTTCAGTTAACAGAAAAATTGGATTCCAATCATTTACTCTTGATAGCGATGTTGCCCTCTGTTCTTGGGTTCACCTGATATAACAGTATAAGACAAGCTATATTTGCAAAATACCACCTGGGAATATGCCTTGCACACAATTCATTATTTGCTTAACAGTTTTATGCATGCTTTGTACATTATTTGAAAAGTTTTCAGGTGCACAGTTGACATGTTACCAGGGGATTCTGCTTCTGCAACTTTTCAATAACAATTGGCACATCTAAAAATCAGAATATAAGAAGGTTTCTGTGGAGTAGTATATCAGAGTAGCTGATTAAACATGGACTTTTTACCCTTCATAAATTCCTGTCTAATCCCTATAAAAGTTAAAATACTAATTAGCATTATAATTCTTTGAGAAAAGTTAAAAAACATTATTTTCACATCAACCCTTCTTTCATTAAAGGAAAAAAAAAGCTTTTCCACACCTGTTATTCAAGTTATTATGTACTTTCATGAAGTTTCTTTCATGTCAGAAAAAAAGTATTGTGGTTTTACTAATGGTAACATAGGACCCGAAAACATTAGCAATGCTATATAAATAGATGTACACTGAGGAAAAAACAATTTTAGATTCTAATAATTGCATTATAATGATACATCTAACAAAATGCCCTTCATATTTTTGACAATTTGATCCTTATTTTATTTACTTAGTTGCAGTCTTTCCTAAACAGTAGAAACAATATTGCATAAATATCTTAAAACAATGCATATTAATTGGGCACAAAGGGAATTGTATAAGAGACAAATGAGAGATTAGAGCAACTTCATCACATTTATCATAAAGAAATTATCACTGTCTTTTAAGCAATTAATGGTGTCACATTTGCACACATCTAAATTAAGTCACATAATTATGTAGACACTTCTCTAATGGCTTTACTCATATTATCTTTTTTAATATTAAAACAGTCTTGTGATGTGAGTGCTATTTTTTTTCCATTTCAGAGATGAAGAGACTGAAGCCCAGGGTTTTAATTTCTTCGAAACTTTTAAAAGAAAAAAGTCTAAACTAGTTGTTTTGAAATGTTCCTATTAACCAACCATAGCATAGACTTTTATCCTCAGTGGATACTCAATAACAAAACAAATGTTTCTGTCTCCAAGAATGTTCCACAGAACACTTGTTTGAGGAATATGGACATAACACTGCATGAAAATGATTGTCGTATCCAATATGTTAAAAAAAGCTCTAGTCAAAATTAAAAAGTTCCTTTTATGTAGAACTTCTTAGAATCCACAATATGACAATGTACTAGGAAGAGAATATGATTTGCTTTGTTTTTCAAAATTATTAAATTATAGAACCTTCCTTTTTCAGGCCTTTTCTCTCAAAGAACTAGCATTTGGCAAAACACAGTTTCAAAACATTGCTTTACAATTTTGAACACTCTGAAGTGAATACTTATATCATCTTTGAAGGTGTTGGGCCTTGAAAAATATGTCATTTCAATTTGCAATTTTTGTGCCTGGTTTTTTGTCCTATGAAGGAAGAAAAATGATCATAAATCCACAGATTTCCATAATAAATGGGTTATTCATTGCCCATGTCTAACATTTGGTGTGTTTCAGTCAGGGATTTTAGTGACAAGCCACCAAAGCAAATTCAAGTTGATTTCAGCAGAAAAAAAGTGAATGTATTAAAAAGTTGTCAGTGGCTTAAAGAATTGCAGGACTGGAGAATCAGGCTCCGAAACAGTTTAAGATGATGCTTCAAGTCATACCATCGAAATGCTGCCATCCAGCTGCGGGACACAACCCGCAAGACCAGCACGGCTGCTGTGTGACAGCTGACAGTGGATGCTACAATGGTTACTTCTGCTACTCTTGTCCCCAAAACTCAATCATGTTTTTTTCTGAATCCACAGTCAGGAGGGATTTTCTAGGTTCATCCTGATAGTTACTGGCTTCTGAATCAAACTCTTGAGAATCCAAAGAAAACCTGGAAAAGGAAGTATTTGACAATTTTATATTCTAGCCTCCTATCAAGACTTGTAATGTGAAAGATTTCTCATATCCTAGGAAGGACTTCAGGTTCTGAATAATTAGAATGGGTTGGAAATTTTCATCACATGGAGGCAATAATCTCCCATAGAAATTGAGCTCTGTATCTTTTGAAAAGGAGAAGAGGGCTGGGGCATGACCAGAGCCTCCAAGAAGCTAATATTTGCAAAATATAGGTAATAATGCAAATATCATTATTTATGTTAGTGACCAGAGGATAGAAAGAGAACCCTACCCAGTAGATTGTAAGGAATCATTATTGGGAAGCACATGTTCACAGGCTATTTGTCACAGTTGTGTTTGCCCACCTGGTAAAAGCATGTATGGATGTATCTCAATAATCAAGAGAGCTCCAAATGCCAAGCTCTGTCACTTTGCTGGTGATGGCTTGTCTTCACCTCCAGCCCTCCACTTCCTAAATTGAGGAAGTCTTGGGAATTCTACAAAGATCTCTTCTTTTTAAGTCTAAACACCTAGAAAGCATTCATACATTTATCAGGAATATAACAGGAGCTTGAAGCTCCTAACACAGTGTTGTGTTCAAGATATTTTTGTCTAAACATATTACTGCAAACTACAACTATAATCAAGTGATAAGCCTCTGAAAATTTATCTTTGAGTTTATCTGCTTCAAGGAAGTATAATCTGTTTTCTACTCTCATCTCCTACCCCAAAGTAGAGATCAGTGATTAAATGGAGCTTATGTTCACACATATAAAACTGGAGAGTAAATTCAATGGAGCAATGCTTGGCCATGTGAACCAGAAATACCACCTACAGATGTACTGCCTCTTTAGTCTGGGCACTATAGCTCCCTTATCTTCATTATGTTTTGATAAAACTCACTGACTGAAATATTCAATCAGGGTAGCAATCATCGAACAGATCACATAACACACTATCAAAATATATTTCATGGTGAGAGTAGATTTTTAAAAGGGAATACAAATTTTTAAAAGTGTTTTGCCCAAAGAATGAGTGACTATGAAAGTTTAGTGATGATTGGTTTCTGTTGATGAGTGAAAACAAAAGTTTATCACCTCCTAGAATATAGCCAAGATCACAGCCACTAAATACAAGCAATCTCTCCATATGCCTTGTAGTAGTTTATCATTCTGGGTAGTATCCAAACAAACACTGCCCAGGGATAAATGTTTGGTAGATATATTGGATAAAGCATTTAGATTTAACAGTCCTCATTATGTTGAGCAAGAAAAACCCAGGTCCATGTTAATGTCATGATTTTTCTCTTCTATCAATTGTCTGAAGTACCAGCCATAGCTCTCAAGAAAAAGAGGTAGTTCTCCAGGGGCAATCATGCATATTATCCATTCATGAGACACTAAAGTATCCAATATAGTTCAATTAATCCCTATTAGTTTGTGCCAAAATGCTCGAAAGGAAATTTTTCTGCATGATAATGCAATATAAAGTCTCCGATCTCCACTTTTTTAGACTCCATAGGTTCCGATTATGAAGGACATGACAGTGAGTTTTGGCAGTACACACATGCACACACATACTCCCTAGGTTTGGGCAGCTACCTTCTTCACTGGGGAGGGTATATCAGCTCCTGTTATTTCAACTTTGAGCCTCCCTGTGCAAGGATCTTTCTTTACACTCAGAAAATGACCCTCAGTTTCATGCTCTTCACCAAAAGTTAACTGTGTTAGAGACTATATTCCCTTTAATCTGTGAGTGGATCATTACCTCAAGCCTAAACTACAGGAAACAGCGCATTCAGTTAAATCTAGTTTCCTGACCTCAGTTAGGAATAGAAAGAGGGGGGTGGAACAGATTGTCCTTTTTACTTAAACCATCTTCCTTCACTCTCCATAATAATATTCTCATGAAGTACAGTCACATGCACTTAACTGTGGAGAGAGTACATTCAGAAATGTGTTGTTAATGTGATTTTGTTGTGTGAACATCTCAGATGCTGTTAGGAGACCTACATGGTGTAGCCTACTGCATAACCAGGCTGTGTGGTATATAACCTATTGCTCCTAGGCTACAAACCTATAGTGTATGTATGTTACTCTCCTGAATGCTCTAGGTAATTGTAATGTGATGGTAAGTATTTGTATATCTAAATATATCTAAACACAGAAAAAGTGCAGTAAAAATAAAGTATAAAAGATAAAAATAGTAGACCTGTTTAGGGCACTTACCAGGTGCTTGAAGTACTGGAATTACTTTGGATGAGTGAATGTATGAGAGCTGAGTGAATGCACAGGCCTAGGACATTACTGTACACTTAGGCAAAATAAAAATTAAAAAAAATTATTTCTTCAGTAATAAATTAATCTTAATTTACTGTAATGTTTTTACTTTATAAACTTTGTCATTTATTAACTCTTATAATAACACAGCTTAAAATATAACCATTGTATAATTAGACAAAAATATTTCATATTCTTATTCATAAGTTTTGTTTTGTTTTTAAAATATTTAATTTTTTAACTTTTATACTTTAAAAACTGAGATACAAACACACACGTTAGCCTCGGCCTACACAGGATCAGGATTATCTCCAACCTCCACATCTTGTCCCACTGGAGCTGTCACCTCCTATGATAACAGTGTCTTCTTCTAGAACACTTTCTGAAGGACCTTCCTGGGGCTCTTCTTGAAAAGGTGTTACTCTTTTCAAAATCATGCCCATGGTGGTTTTCTTGGTTCATTTCTGTTTTTCATCATAGATTTGCTTCTAAGATGATAACATACCATGAATATTTCTTACTTAATAAAAACCTTTTGTCGTTGGGGGTCCATGATTTCAAACTTTTTAAGAAGCTTGATGATGTCTGCAAGAGCTTCTGCTAACCTCTTCACTGCCATTTTCTTGGGAGTTCTTTTTCCTCTAGGAAAATCAGTTTTCTTTTCTCTTACCTCTTCTTCAGCTTTGCATTCCTGTTCCAGGTTTAACAACTCATTAGTCAATTCCTCAGGGACCACTGCTAAGAGCTCTTCATTGTCACCCTCATTCACAATGGGATAAAGTTATTTGCCATCTCAACCACAGCCTTGTTTATTTTTGCAAATTCCTCATCCTTTGCAAATTCCTTGAAGTCCTGGAGTGTCTTCTTAAAGATGCCACACATACACCTCTTGGTGACATCAGCCCAAACCCAGGCAATGTTCTTAATGCAGCTGTAGATATTATAATCCTTAGAGAATTGCATCAGTGTCTTTTCAGTGCTTTCTTTAGTTGCAGCGATAACCTGGGAAAAGTCTTCCTCTGGTAGCAGACTTTAAAAGCTGCTACAGCTCCTTGATCAGGAGGGCATCTTGTAAGAGGAGTGGGGTCACCCATGACTTCTTGCTGCCCCTGCAGTGCACTGGTAGAGTGTGCTTACTGATATGCTTGAAGGCCCTGAGGTTCTCCTGTGACAAAGTACAAGGGATTTCTACTTGTGGATTTCAGCTTTGGTCCCAAGCAAGACTGTCATCCTGACCTTAAAAGCCTTGAAATCTTGTATTGACTTGACCTCCTTGTGGATGAAAGTCCTTTTAAGCATCCATTTCCAAAATAGGGGCTTGTATTCCTATTGAATATTGTTCTGGCAAGTAAATTTCCTCCATAATCAGCTTAATTTGGACTTTCTAAAGGTTCTTCAGCTGCCTTCACATCATCACTCATGGACACACCATACATTTTCACACATATAATAAATATTCTTGAACCAGTTAAATCATCCAAAGCTAGCAGTAAATTCAGCATTATAGTCAGGTCCAAGATTTTCTTTCGACATTGCAAACTTTTTGTTTCGGCCATGATCACCATGGTGCTGCCAGTGATACACTTCTATGTCAGGTCTTCAAACCAGATCATTAAAAGTTTCTCCATGTCTGGTATAGGCTCTTCCTGACTTTTTGTTGCATTCAATGAAGCAGATCCTATAATAGCTTCCTTCACTTTGTTCGTGTTCTTCAAGATTGTAGCTATGTTGGAATGAGATATGCCTGACTGGCAAACAATAGCCATCCCTGATTTTCTATCTTTGCAGTCCTTAAGCACTTTTAATTTTGTTTCCAGGTCAATAACTTAACATGGCATCTTACTAGCAATAGTAGCAGTGGATTTTGTAAACTAAAGACCCATGATGAACAGAACAACATGAGATAAAATCAAGCACAAGAGAAAATGATTCAATCAAGCAGTGCAATAGATATGAGGTGTATGAGGCTACTGCTGGCCTGACATGGCATACTGTTTTACAAGAAACTTTTGCTTTATATAAGTAAAAAAAAAATTACACTCCTAAATAACAGTAAAAAGTGTAGTATATTAAATACACAAAACAGCATCGTAGTCATTTATTATCATTATCAAATATTATGTGCTATACAGAATTGTATGTGCTATACTCTATATAATTAGCAGCTCAGTATGCTTGTTTATACCACAATCACTACAAATGTGAGTATATATTGTGCTACAGTGTTACAGCAACTATGATGTCACTAGGCACAGGATTTTTTCAGCATCATTATAATCTTATGAGATCTACATTGTATTATGCTCAGTCCATTTTGACCAAAATGTTGTTAAAAAGACACATGACTGTACAGTTGTGTAAGAATTGCTTTACTGAAAACAAGGAACCTTTTTAATTGAAGTATCATAGGGAAAATATTTAAGCTGCTCTTAAAATAAAGACAGTCACTTAGGAAATCAAGCCTTCAAACATGTTCCCTTTAAATTGCTTTACTCTCCATTGGAAATTCCCACTACCAATTGGGTTTCTTTCATAGGCTCTGCAGCACTCCCAAAAGCAACACTTTTTGCAACCTTCTCTTTGCAATTTGCCATTCATCTGTTTAGAAATATCTACAACAGAAAGTGTTTTCTCTGTCTAGATACTTCCCCTTCCTTCTTTAGTTCATTTCCTCAATTTGAGTAATTTAAATTCTAATTAGCCACTAAAAGTCTTTGTCATAAGACCAAGGTGAATACTGGGGAGGGATCAGATGCTGAATAGCATAGTTCCTTTAGTGGATCTGCTATCTAGGTCTCTTCTCCAGTTTAAGTTGAAGACAATACTGCTCTTGGGATCTCAGAATTTCCACATATTATAAAGAAATATATAAATTAAGATAGAATAATGTAACTTACAATGAGAAAAATATTTTTCTAACAGTCACCTACTCTGAAAAACCTACTGAACTTCCACAAAATAAGTCACACTAATATGAAGAGTCAAGTTACTGATTTTTCCTTCCTTAAGCTTACCAGGATATGAAGAATATTTTATGGGACCCTAACTGCTCTTCCCTTTGAAATTCCTCAGAATTGGAGATGTTCTTCCTCTGTTGTCTTTTGTGGAAATGCCATCAGTTTTGTCTTTTAAAGCAGTAAGCTGAAAATTGTTTGCAGAGTAGCAAAGAGCAGTACTGACAATAAATGTTCAATAAGGAAGAAATAACAGTGATATGGAAACATTTTGGCAACAATGAAGAGAAGTGAGTCTGTCTGTAATGATTTAATGGGTTTATCAAAATTTTCTATTAACTGGGTCTCAGAGAGAATTATTTCATACATATTATCTGTTTAGAATCATTAAAACATTGAAAAATATTATTTCCTAAAGTTTCTTTGTTTGACTAATAACTATTGGTTAAATTAGCTAAAATGAACAATTTCAAGTCCATTCTTTCCTGTTCTATTTACACAAGATTTATTATAATTTCATTCCTTTACAATTACAAAGCTACAAACTGAAGAATATACTTTTATTATTTTATAATTATAAAGCTACAAACTGAAGAATATGGTTAAAGCATGGAACAAATTTTTATTTTTTTCCAAACTTAATAAAAGAAAAAAATATAAATTCTAAAGCCAAATGAGAATAAACACAAGATGTTACAAATTAACAAACCATGTTTATGAAATCCAAAGGAGAAATGCTACATTTTAAAGTGTCCAGTCACCAAAAGAAATTTATAATTCGAATTAACAGAATTTATAGTGTCATTTCATAAACAAAAGACTGCATGATGAGTAAATATGTGCCGTAAACCTAAATCACATTGAAATTTTCGTGTGGTTATAAATAGGTTCTAGTGAGAGATACACTGAGTTCAAATCCCAGTTCTGCCATTTTCAGCTTAAACACTCTGTGCCCTTGTCTAGTTAAATTCCCCATGCCTCAGATTCCTCCTATAAAGTAAAGATAATGAAGTTATTATAATGAGTGTACAAAAGTATACATATAGGCACTCGACAAGTACCCAGCAGATAGGAGCACTATGTACGTTTTGCTGTGTTGTTGTTGCTGCGGTTTGCATTGGCCATACTGTATGCTGTAAGACAATGAAACATAACATTAAATAAACTTTGGAGAGAATTATACATGGTTGATCTTTCTTTAAATTCTCAAAAATACATCATGTGATAAAATACATTAATAATATCAGGTTCCTGATAAGACTGGCTTTTGAAAATAACATTATCTATATGTACCCATATTTACATGAATAGCCATAAGGTATCTCAAGCATTTAGGTCACAACTCATTCCTAACCAAACAAGAAGATAAAGACTGTATAAACAACAATTGTGGAAAATATGCTTCATTTAAAGAAAACCTAAGATAAACGGATCCAAATTCATTACAGGAGAGTGACAGCGATTGATGCCGAATTTAGCGTAATTAAGACAAACCTCAGTGTCCACTGAAACGGAAGGTTTATCTGAAGCACCCTCCCTGTGATGCACAACTCTTCAAAGGGAGATGACAAAATAGTGTTCCACATTTGGCTAAAACGCTTAAGTGCCTAATCAGGTTACACTGTTAATTACAAAGAACTTCTAATTGACTGTTATAACCGAAATGGGGAGTATGCTTATACTGACTCAGAAAGATTAACTGAGGTATTTTTCTGGTCACTGATCCAAACACTTTAGCCTTTTCAACTTCTCATTCTCCCATATTTATTGAATATTAACTGCACTTAAAAGTCAGTCTCAAAGCCTATCTCCTCAAAAAGCATTGACTGATTAGTACCCCTCTCCCCACAGGAAACCATCTCTCATTTGAATTCATACTGCGCCTATTTTCGCTTCATCCACTTATCTCTTATTCTGAGCAGCCCTTTACTTTTAGCTAGCTTTGCATATGCAGATTTCTGTTGTAACAAGATTATAAATATAAGTTCCTTGAGGTTAGGACACACTTGAATAAGTTTTATTCCCTAATTTATGACAGCACCTTATATATTATAACTTCACCAGTGTGTTATTTGATGAAAGAAACAAGAAAATGAGGAGATTATTCCCTTATTTGTTTATGTTAAAAAAGCCTGGAGCTGTTCACTTGAACTTAAATCACAGTATTATTGCAAATGGTTTAATATTTGCTCCTGGATCAGCTAGAAATGATGTGATTGATACGGAAATAGTAAAAGTGAGATAAAACATAAAATGAGAAAAAAAGAGCCCATTGTCTTAATAATATTTGTTTTTATTGAAAAAGAACATTTTGTTAAATTTTCAAATTATTGCAAAAGAGTTCCAGTTGACTTTTTAAAAGATATTTCTATTGACTTCTTTAGTTGATGGATAGATAGTAGCCTGAAAAATTATGCCTACCTTGTAAATAGTATTCTGCTTCTCTGTCATTCAGCCATTAAATGTCCCATATCCAGTTGACAGCCTCAGCAAAACACATCTAGTATTATATCAAAGCTTGTCATTCTCCTTGCCAAGGGCCTATCAAAGGTGTCTGAATCTGAGCAAGCTACTGAAATTAAATTGAAATAGAAAGTGTATACTGGGAGATTAGGGACAGTGGGGATCAGAGTGATAGGGAGGGCAAAGTTTTACATTTGCTGCAAAGGTTAGGGGCAAATTTCTCATAGTTATAATGAAAATAGTTCCTCCTTGTAATTAGAAATAGAACAATTGCTTACAGAATCACAATAGTACATAAAAGATAATATATATATTTAGTCATTATTTAAAAAATTGACTTACTTAGAACAGTACACAAATAATATATAATGGAGATACAGACCACTGTAACAATTTGGAAAGTCCCACATAGGACACAGTGAGAATTTTATGTAACAAAGGTAGCATTCTAATAACTATAGTTAAGATTTTTCTTTCTTTTTCTTTTTTTTTTTTTTTTTTAATGTAAATGATGTTTGGAAACCGAGATGCAGTAAGATTGGTGGAGGAACTCAAGAGTTGTAAAAATTTTAGTTTTAAGTTATAGTTCATAAGCTTAGTAATTAATGCACGTAAACAGCTCTTGTTCCAGGAATTGAAGATATGACCCATCCTGACTCCAAGAGACCACAGGGAATTTGACCTTTGTGCCCTAAGGATTCTGCAAGCAATCAAGGAGATAAAGAATGGCTGCTCAACAGTTGAAAGGAGGCTAGGAAAATTGTCACACTTCAACTTTTATCTGATTAAACTTTTCCCTAAATTCCAAACCCCTGACCCACACTTTTTTCCTGAATCCAAATCCCTTTTCAGTGCTTTTTTCCCTCCTTATAAAAAGGTCAGCTTGGAATGAAGTGTAAGACGGTCTTGAGGGTACCTAACCCACAGTCCTCAGATCATGGCCATCTGAATAACACTCCCATAAAGATTCAATCCTCGTCTCTACTTACTGGTTCTGGCAGTGACAGGCAGCACAAACACAGACTTTTCTGGTTTCAAGACCACTTTATAACAGGTCTTGTTACAGTACTTTCTTACCACAGTCTCTGTCTGTCATAATGAATGAAAACAACAAATAATTCAGACAAATGTGATTGTAATTAAAATAAACAATCCTAACAATATTTTATGCATTATTTCAAATATCAAAAATATATATGAACAGTAAAATAAAAACAAACTCACAACTATCAATGACTGAACCTAAAAAAAAAACAAAAACAAATTAAGCAAACAACTAACCAAACAGGAGCAGGATCACAGGAATGGAGATCACATGGAGGGTTATCAGCAGGGAGGTGGAGGGAGGAGAATAGGGGAAAAGGTACGGGGAATAAGAAGCATAAATAGTAGGTACAAAATAGACAGAGGGAGATTAAGAACAGTATGGGAAATGGAGAAGCCAAAGAACTGATATGTACAACCCACAGACATGAACTAAGGTGGGTGAAGGGAATGCTGGTGGGAAGGGGGTGCAGGGCAGAGGGGAGTAAAGGGGAGAGAAATTGGGACAGCTGTAATAGCATAATCAATAAAATATGTTTTTAAAAAACAAATATCTTACATTTAAATTTTTCTCTAATCTTTCCTATGCAGTGATTTCCTAAAAGAAAACAATTCACATCTTTAAATGTTTTCTTTTTCCTCAGCTCTTTCAACCTGGATAGGAAAGCAAGAGATAAGCATGTTTATTTCATGCATACCTAACCTGTTATTGTTTAGATAAAAAAGCACGTTTAGTTTGAAATGAAACACCTTGATAAAAATCTTTAACTGTGGCTTTTTGAAGCAGAGTTCTGACCTTTCTTATTTCCTGCAGCATAAGAACACTCACTTTTTAATAAATTATATAGGTTCTGAGCAGTCCCTTACAGAGAAAAGAGAAAATGACGTAGGGAATGTATGCGTGTATCTAGCGCAGCGATTCCCAGCTTGTGTACCGCAAGAATTTTTAAAACATGCAGTACCTAACTATTTAGTCAGGGACACTGACCTCATTTCCCTTAGATTGTTAAATAAAGAAAAAAATGACAGCAGGCAGCACAACAATAGCAGTCCAGTGTGAATGAATCAAAATTATACCTATTTTTTGTCAGATTGGCAAATAATATTTTTTGGTGTGCTGCAGAATTTTAGTAATTAGTTTATACATGCCATGAGATGAAAAGGGTTGAGAATTGTTGATCTATTGCTTTGGAAGATTTTTTTAATTGTAGATGTAAACAATGTTGCAAAAATGTCTACCTACCTATCTTTCATTGGTTTATTTTCTCTTTGCCTCTGCTTTGCCTCTGTTTTTCTTAATCTTTGCCTCCTCTGGTTTTCTTTTCAAAATCCACTGTATCTATGAATCATATGAGCATTCTTCTGATTCATAAAATGAGCAATTCTGAAATTAGCTTCAACTGTTCTCCTTTAGCTCTCATCCAATTAGTTATTATGTTCCATTGATTCATTATTTGAAATATTCATAGGATTGCACCCATGTTCTATTTTTTGATTCACCACTAATGCACCACCTAGTTCACTTGAGTTACATCCCTACTCCATTTATTCTTGCACAGGTACCAAATTCATCTTCTAAAAATGTAATTTTCATCTTCTTACTTCTTAGTTCAGAAATTATGTTTTTGTGTGTGAACAAATAATGGCTCCTGCCATCCAAATAATGCACCTTATTTTTCAAAATATTGCAATGTATATCATTTCAAATTATCTTTACTAGAGAAAATACACACTGTGGGCCTTCTTTTGCAAATGAGAAGAACCTAGTTACAAAGAGGTGAAGTAACATGACCAAGGAGAGAAACAAAAATGAAGACAGATCCATGATGGGAGCACAGTCCCCTTGGCTCCTCCTGCCACCTTACCGCATTAAGCTTAGCGTTTAGACAATTCATTTTCTAGACCTGTTTCACCTACTCGACAGCACCTGATTGTTCTCAGATATTGGCCCAGGAACAGATGTTAAGGCGAACAGCAAGGGGAGTAGAAGAGGGAATAGACAGTAAAACCAACAGTGATAATTATCAGAAAACACTTGCTGTGCCTTTTGTCATTGGGAATCTTCACATTCAAAGCAACAATTGCAGCCAGGTTTATACACTCAGATGCTTGAAACTGTAATATCATTTGTAAGTTTGATTCTCAGTGCAGAGGCAATTGCCTGGAGACACCAGGCTTAGAGACCTGGACCACAGAGAGTTCCAACACATCATAGCAGTGTACCACCATTCAGGGGCGATTTAGGGATGGATTTCTAAGGTTATTAATTGATGCTTTTATTAATTGATGTCACTGTTGGATACTTACCGAAGTCGAGCTGAAGATGCAGAGACACATCAACATCAGGAAGAGACCTAACCCAACAGGTGCCAGCACCTGGCCTGGTAGTCTTATCATACACAAATACATGTGCACACACACACACTATAATATCTGGTATATGATAAGATATTTGAAGGATTAGAATGATGAATACCTATATAAATTATAATGAGATAGTTGTTTAAATATCTTGTGAGCCAAAATACAGAGGTTGGCAAAAGTAGGTTTATGATTATTCATAAGGAAAAAGACATGCAGGTTATGATTATAATATGCCAAGAATAAAGTCTGTGTTTCACATACTCACAACTGTAAGCCTACTTTTGCCTACTCCTTTACTTCAGTTTTGAACCTCAGGTCTTTATGTACTTTGTACTTTCTCTGGAGTTTTCTCTCCTCATCTCATTCTCTCAGTTACATGCTAAAGACACTTAGAGAAAGGTTGGTTTAGAAAATCATTTTCCCAAATCTGTGAAAAATATAAATCACACTATCTGACTTCATAAATTCGAGGATTAAAAAGCAATTGCAGTCAAGTGTTTTTCAAAATAACAATGATATTTTTCTTAAAAATAACTATGATGCCATATTTTCAATTAACATTTTAAAAAGCATTATTACTTAAGGAAGGGATTATTAATTTTTCTAATGATGGGCCGCATAGTAAATATTATAAGCTTTGCATACCATGTGGTTCCAGCATGAAAATGACAAAAGATAATACATAAGAATTAATGAGACAGTGTTCCAAAAACACCTTCATTACAAAATGAGTGACAAGCCAGTTTTGGTTAGAGGCCCACGGTTTTCCATTCCCTGTTCAAGAGAATACCAGCAATATATTGCTTTCTTTCTTATCCTGTTAGTTTCTCTCACCTCATTAAACACAAAATATTTGTATTTGTGATGTTTGGTTTGAACCTAGAGATATCACTCTCATCTCTGCCTTGTGTTCTATATTCATTTCTATCCTTTAGTCTGTTGGTCAGAAGTCTTAAATACAGATTTTTTTTTTTACCACCTAGATATGCGATCTTGGATTCCATTTAATTTCTAGATGCTCAATTCATATCATTTGACATGCTGAAAGATTTTTTTCTACAAATATTCCTAAGAATTAACATTTAATCTTGAAATGACAAAGGAGAGTAATGTATGAGCATAATAAACATTGTCATATTTGTTCAAATTATGGGCTGGTTGACTATATAAGTGCCATTAATATTGCCTGTGATTTTACTTAATTCACTTTAAAATAGGGAGTCGATGTTAAGCATTTTACTAAATGTGTGGTGAATCTATTAAGAAAAACAAAAGTCTTTAGATGAAAAGCAGATATAAGTACTAATAGCTATCCTTTGAAGAATTATATTTTCCCTCTTCTGTCGTTTTCATGGTAATTAGGTCTTCTGAAAAGTGTGCTTAGTCAAGGAGTAAATAACTATCTCTGGAAACCACATAAATCTTATCTACACTGCTTAAATCCTTCAGTGCCCTGGGAACCAATATGTTTCATGTCCGACCCTCACGTCTTTATGTACTTTGTCCTATCTCTCACATTTTCCCCGCTCATCCTATTTTCTCAACTCCGTGTCAAAGACCTCTGATCTCTGTTGGGCATTGCCAGAATGAAATGTTGCTAGAATTTTTTCAAAAGAGATTTACAAACAATGAAAAATATTAGCACATGGGAAGTAATTTTAATTTTTAAAGATATGTTCAAAAAGATAGGTTTATGAAATATGAAATAAAGAAATTGCAGTCCCTTTAAAATAGAAAAACACTCTGCAAGAGAATCCAGTTACATTTCCTAAACTGATAATCCTTAAAAATCACAAAAGCAAGAAATTCAATACATTCTGACACAATGATCACAAAAAATAAGCCACAGATCCACAGTGAAGCTGGATCTAGACTTTCTGCTGAAATAAAGCAGGAGAGCTACAAACAAGGTCAACTCGTGCTCGCAGATATGCACTCATCCCTGCTGCAAGACAGATCTGCAGTACGTACCCAGAATAACCATCTTCTTTTTATTTTAATTTTTTTTAAAGGCAACTTAAAAAGAAATATAAAATAAAACATAATAAATTAATATGTTTCTTCTGCAGGTAACTAAACATAAAATACTGAAAGACAAAGCAAAATATTCAATGAAGTAGAGACAGAAGCAGCAAAAACATATTCTAGAGCCAATTAATAAGCAAATTGGGATAGAGGTGACAGTCAAAAGACCACTAATATTAAATGGTCAAAAGATTAATTTCTTCATTGACACTTAAGCTACAAATACCTTATAGCTAACATTAAATAACATTGATAAGAAGAACACTAGGTAAAATGATCTTAGTCTAGGTCCTAGTACTATCTCTGGAATACTTGTATTTGTCATATACATTTAAGTTGTACCCTGAAAAATAAATTCCTTGAAATGTGGTCAGGAATCTCACATGAGACTTTAAATCTAAAACAAAACCCTCAGGTCTCCTTTGCTAAAGTCAGAGGCCTAATAGAAAAATGTGCAAAACCCACAAACTTGCACAGGGGTTGCCTGGATGGCAATACTTAGAAACATTAGACCCCTGAGTTCCTGAATGCCCAAAGGCAGCAGAAGTTGCCTCTACCTAGTGTTAAAAGAGGGTAGCCTTCAATTGCCTAGAGACCTTAACAGGAGGAGCTCACTGGGTAGATGACTCCAGGCCACTGAGATGCTATGTGCTCTACTCAAGCTCTGCATCACATCAGTTGGGTCAGAAGTCGTTGATGGGAGATGAAGGACTTTTCTTTCTTCTCTGTTATACTAGCTACCCTTTTGTTGGGGACCACTTTGTGTGGTATCAGGTATTGTAGCCCCTCGCAAGCCAGGCCTTAAATAAAGGCCTTTAAACCTTGACCAGAATGCTGGGAATGCTGGGAGGCAGGCGTGACCCAATACTAGCACCAAGAGTTCCCATGGGAAATCAGACCTAAAGAATGCATCATACCCCTTGATGCTTGCTTTGCTTTGTATAATGCTGTCAATAAACCAGATGTTTAAGTTCAAAGCATAAAGGAGTGAACTCCTAATCTCATGAACCTCACCTTAAAGACCCTCTGGCATCAGCATATCTAACAGACCCTGACCTGAGGCAGGTCTCTGTTTCCTCAGTTGTTGTCTATAGATAATACATGTTTTCTGTGACTATGACCTTTAGACAATCGATGAGGTTTGCATGCATGTTGTAAACCCCTGCACATATTGTTCTCAATAAAAGTCTCAGGAGAAAGGACCTCAGTACTCTTCTCCTCTGAGAGACTAGCCAGCCTTTTCTCCCCAAGCAGATCTTGTGTTGGTAGCCTCATTTCATCCGTGACTCTGGGGGACACTGCAGGATGGGGTCCCCACACCCTTTCACTAGTATTTCCTGAGATTACCTCCAGAGCAAACTGCCTGAACTCAAGTCCTGGTCTAAGAGGCTAGGGGAGCCCAAAGAGTTTTCAGAGTGAAATTCCTTTCTTTTCTCTTAATATGGCTGATCAGACAAAACTTTGTGAAGTCTTTCTCAATACCAAATGCTGTTTATAGAATCAAATAATAGATGTAATGAACTATACCCAAATTTAAATTCAGAATGTTTATATACAGTCAAGTCTAACACAAAATAATTTGACCTGACATCACCTACTCTACCAGGTAGATACACGCACAAACACAAACACATATATACACATTTTAACGAAATCAAAATGTTAAAACATCAACTAAGTAGATATATGAATATGCAGAGTGCATATTCACAGGACAAGAAACAAGTTGAAATGTGCAAAAATCATCATTAACATAATGTTTTAAAAAATTTTCAGTATGACTTCAAGACAATGGGTTGTTAAAACATGCAGTTTCAAATAGTGAAAATTTTAAAACAATTTGCTGTGTGATAATTAGACATCATATTTGAAAAACGAGGAACACATTTTTTAATGTTTCTGTCTTTAAATTACCATCCCTTGTTATTAATTAAATTTATTTTTTCAAATGTAATTGGCTGAGAAGTGACCCAGTACTTCCCGAGGCATGTGCTAGGTAGAACTAAAAAAGGCATACACATGGTGTTCCATTGAAAGCAACCTGAAGTCATTTGACTCAGGCTTAAGTTTTATTTCCTCCAGTTACTAGACACTGGGCTGTACACGAACACCCCGTGGTTCCTGTTAGTGTGATCAGTGACATGGGCTGTGAAAGAATTCACAAAGAGAAGAAAATGCAGAGAGCAAGGTTTTTATTTTTACTTTCCCAAGGCAGGAAAAGGGAATCACAAAAGCAGAAGGGAGAAATGCCCCAGCCCTGAGGGGGAGGGGTAAGGGCTTTGGGCTTTTACCTGTAATGGGGTGGCTGTACAGCAGGGTGTTTCAGTTGGGCTGCAACTTGTTTCAATGTTGTCTTTGGGTGCAGGGTCCAGTCCCAGTCTCTGTGGTCTGGTCTGTCCTGTTTGGTAAGTTTGTGGGTCCCCTGCGCCTTTGGGGCACTTCCAGAAATTTTCCAGTCCTGAATATAAAGGCTCATGAAATAATTAGGTTCACTCATGTTTATGGGGTCCAGCTAGCTCTGGCAAAGAAGGCCTGAAAAAGGAACTTTTATCCTATTAGTTCCCATCTATACAAAGAAAACAATGTTTACAATTGTTTTAACGAATTAATAAGATTATGCTAATAAACTGCTAAACGTAGAGCTTATGATACTGTAATATCTCAAGATACATTTTTATAATTTTTAGGAGATCTCAGCCTACCTGATGGCAACAAACAAGAATACACACTACCTTCCTACAAGTTAAAAAAGTTACAGTGTCTCATTAGCAAGATTCTTATAAAAGGTTGTAAGACTTCAGATGGAAGAAAAAATAAATACACAAATATAACTATACTGAGGAATTTTATTTCATTATAGCAAAACATCTTTAGTTATTACCCAGTGGCACAACTATAGATCTGAGAATGATGTAGAATTTAGTCTCTGTAGTTTGGACACTTTGAAAAGTAGATTGGCATACTAGTATCAGAATTGCTTCCAGTAGGCCCAACTTACTTTAAATATAATATATATCATGTTGGAAATTACATTCTTCAAAAAAAATTGAGAAAACATGTTTAAAAGTATTAAAATGTAACTTATTGAATTTTACTACCTACATTATTAACAATAAGATTAATTTACAAATATAAATACGATGTTTGTTAAAATTTCACTTTCAAACAGGAATAATGAAAATAAAATATAAAAAAGAAAATATACACTCTGTTTGGGAATAGTAATGATCCCCAATGAGAATATATCATTGATGATCAGATATGTCTCTCCTATTCACCATGCCCTTCTGAGAAATATTTTTTCTCCTTGCTGGAAAAAAGGGAAAGTTGATGAACATATTCAAAAAGACTTCTAACCTCAGAGGAACAGTTTAAAGAAAGGCAAATAGAGGAGAACAAATCATCCTGAAGAAATAAGAAAGCAATCAAAACAGGAAGTTTGACAAAGGCAAGTTAAATGCAACTACATCTTAATAAAGATTATAGCAAATTGTATAATGTGGCCAGAGCCTTCAGAAATCCTTTCATTTTTTTCTGTAAGCCCGTGTTGCAGCTTCTCTCTGCCTTGATTTTAACATCCTGCACCTAAGGCACTCTTCAAAGCTCTGCCCTTAGCTACTGAATCACTTTGTCCTTCAGCACAGAGAGCTTGAGGTTCCTCAGGGTAACCTTGATTGTTCCCACCAGGGTGGATTTACTGAAGAGTCAACTGGTACAGAAGATTAAAAGACTAAGGACCTTGTCCCAAATCAATGCAAATTCTGAGGCATGAATTTCACTCCAAAGTTCCTCAGTGGGATTAGACTAAAATTGGAATTTTCCATGAAATGGCACGTTTTTTAAAAAAATTCCTCTTCTTTAATTTCTTCATTTCTCTACCCCTTTAAGGATTTCTCCTAGGAGCATTCTTTTAGTAATTTTTTTGCATTAAATCTTTTTTCAGAGTCTGCTTTTGGAAAATCTGACTTACAGAGAGATAATGAAAATTTGGGCTGGTTTCTAGCAACTTTGTATATTTCCTCATATTTATTATATCTGTTACACTTCTTGTCCTGTCTTTCTATGGTGAATATTAGTTAAAAAATCAATAGTGAAAACCAGTAGCCAAAAATTAGGGATATGGGAAAAATTTTAACATACAGTATAATCAACTTTACAAGAGAATGGGGGAAGAAAAAGTAGGTAAATCAGTTTTCAGAGAATCAGTGTAGGGAGTTAAATAAAAAATCATCTGGCAAAATTTGTAGAATCTGTGAAGGGAAAGGAAGTCATGTAGATCTAGCACCCAGGGTTGCAAATGGTATGGCTCAGATTTAATTGGTTGAGGTTTTACCATGGTCCTGTTGAAAAATGAAACAAGAAAACATGGTCTACAAAGTGGCAGAAATCAGGCATCTGGTGGTGTATGAGCAGGCCATAAAGATAATTTGTACACCTAGGAAGGAGCTAAGATACATGTTATTGAAGTGCCCCAAAAATGCCTTTATTAAATTAAATCACCATTCCCAATTCCACCATGTCATTTTTCCCATATTTGAAATTCCTTCTTATTTTCTCTTTAGGTCAACATTTATTGTATTTATGTAACTTGATCTTATATTGTCAGAAGCCAGTGGGTATAGGATGTGGTATAAGATGGGGTACAAACAGCAGGGTATAAAAAACAACATGATTTTTATTAGACTCTGAATCTCCTTACATTTTTAAGGAAATTTCTGATGAGATTTACTTATTGTATAGATATTATTCTTTATTTGTTACAAGCTTACAAAAAGTGGCTTGAAGTAAAAATAAAACCTACACAGGTAAGAGCAAGGTCAACTCATCAGGACACATCCAGATTCTGAATTTTCTAATGAATAAGCTGATAGAGAACAGTTCCATCTAAACAGAGAGCAGTACATGAGAGGTCAGAATCATTTAACGCTACTACTATTTTTCTAACTTGTCACCTCAGCTGTATAAAATGCCTTGGCAACCAATGATTGCCATTGCCAGTTGGACATGCTAGATTGTCCAACTGGCAATGTATTGTGTGTCCCTCATGCCAAAGAATTCACAATCATGTCCTCAATGGGTTTTAATCATTTGCAATATTTGATTGCATGCATCCCAGATACAAATGAAATCATATTTTCTAAGAAATACATATATATTCATATATATATATTTAAGTTTTAAATACTTTAAAGAAGCTACAGATTTTCATATGATCAAAACAAAATATCCCATGTAGAAATATTGGTTCTATATGTGAGTTATCAAATTTGAGACTAAATAATATTTCTTATTTAATAAAATAAAATTTCCCTAGTATATGAGGAATCATTTTTCTATGTAATTCATGATTACTATCAAAGAACACATCTTACCAAGAAGAGTTTATAATAATCAATTTACTTCTTAATTTAAAATATCATATATGTTCAAAGAATTTTAAATATTGTAAAATCAATAAGAAAATATTCAAATATATAGAGGTATATAATGTGACAAATTAAAGAGTCTCCTACCTGGAAGAAATTAACACTGACTGACATTTAGATATCTATACTTCAAAACAATTTTCCAAGTTCATGTGTACATTATTTCAAATTAACCATAGAGTTCTAGAGTTTGCTATTTTAAAAAATTCACAATGTATTGTGGCATCAACCCAATATTATCACACTTACTGGGTTAGTATTTCTTTTAACAATTGTGTAACATTTCATTCTGCCAAAGAATAGTAATTATTTAATTTTTTACTGATGACCTTCTAAATTATGTCCAATAAAGTTTTAATATATACTCAATAAACACATTTTATGTATAATACTATATACACTAGGTAAAAGTACATTCATAAAGTTACATATACCTTATATAATCTATACAGTATATATTTGCACGTATTATACATAATTATATATGTTCATTATAACACGCATATGTACATATATCTTGCCTAATTAAAATATCTTCTAAGTACATAATAGAGAGCCAAATTTAATGTCATCTATAAAAATGTATTTAACTAAAAGACTGTATTATTTTTTAATCTATTGAAAGAAAAATATTACTTTCACAGTTATGTATCATTACAGTTCAATAAAACAAAGAACAAATGATTTCTAAAGATCCTTGTTCTAGAAGATTAACAACAAATTTTCTGCAAGATCATAATCTTCTAAACGTTTATTTTACTAAGTACCATGATCCACATATCTCAAGGGTAGTGCACTCATTTATAATGAGAATAAATCGTTAGATTTACTGTAAATCAAGTTTCTGCAGATGAATTTCTATAGATTTAGAAATGCTAATATAAGCACCTGCTTTATATTATCATGATGGTTTGAGTTAATCTACAGATGTTATTCTCCCATTGTATAGTGTTTGGGAAATTTTTATGATTGGGAGACTGTCACTTTGATATTGGAGAAGCCACACCACCTGTTTGCTAGCAAAACACCCAAAAGAATGTTTTCTGTTGAAGGAACAGCCACAGAATACATTATAAAAAAGCATCAATGTGAGTAATAAATCATACTTTTTGTTAATGTGAAATACATAAGAGACTATGAAAGCCTAGGTTAAGAAAACTCTCACAGAATTAGAAAAAGGACTAAGGTTAAAAATAATTTTTAAATAATAAGAAGCCAAATATTGGGAATAAATATTTTTATCATCATTTTGAGCTGCTTTCAGAAAGACTTAATATAAAAAAAAATCCATCTAAATTTTTTCTTAATCCAGTTATTTTTCCCAAAGGAAATCAAAATGTATCCAAAAAAAATATGTCAAAAATATTTCCTTCATGGATTTTCATATCTAATAGAAGATAAATACTAGCAATTTAGAAGTGTTATGCATAATTCCATGATCATAAATCAGATTTAAGGAATCTGCAAATTTTTTCCTAATCTTTGCATATGTTATTTTAAACAAAGACTTACTAAACAGGAATAATCATTGGTTTTGTGCATGAGCCATGGTAATTGAAATAAGTCTGACGAGAAAGGGAACTAGTATATGATCTCACTTATTTGTAGAAACTAAAAAAAAAAACTGAACACATAGAAATAATGAGTAGACTGGTCATTGCCAGATGCAAGGGAGTGTGGAAAATGGGTGAAATTGATCAAAGGGTATAAACTTCCAATTATGAATTGAATGAGTTGTAGTGGCCTAATATATAGCATGGTGACTATATTTTTCAATACTGTATTGTCTACTAGAAATTTGCTAAGAGTAAATCTTGATAGTTCTCATCACACATGCACAAAATGGTAACTGTGGGAGGTGATGAACATGGTGACTAATTTTATTGTGGTAATTATTCCACTATATATACATATATCACACTGTCATGTTGTGCAACTTAAACTTACACATTATTATATGTCAATTAAATTTCAATAAAACTGGAAAAAGAACATGATTCTTGAAATAAACCTTCATATTTAGGATGCATTGTCCATTTTATGTTTCACAGAATTTGATTTACTTTAGTTAAGGATTTGATTTTGTTACAATTTTCTGCAGGCTTATTACTGAAAGAGATCAGTCTATAAATGGCCTTTTTTTTGTAACATACTATTCACATTCTATATCTTTTTAAATTACATTTAAAATCCTCACTTCCCTGGTTACCATTGATTGATTGATTGATTCACTCATGCATTCATTGTAAAAATCTTTGTTGTGAGCCCATTATGGGCCAGACACTGAAATAAGAGCTTTATATTTAATAACATGTTTACATCTCAGTAATATTATAAGTAAGTATTTTTAGCATTCAAATTATAAAGAGAGGGAAAATGTTAAGTAAAACTATCCCAATATTGCACAGTTTGTAGTGGTAGAGCCCAATCTTGAAATAATAATGTGATTAAATTAATGCCTGGAACACACTAAGCATAATGTAATGTAAACATATATGGTAGGAAAGGAGTGAAGGAAAGTGAAAGAAAAAAGAAGGGACAAAATATAAATGATTAATAATAGTTTAGCATTTCCAAAGCAAAAGATGCAAAATACAAATTATAAGCGATATTTCACAACTAAACTAAAAATTATATATATAAACAATAACTAAATTTACCTTAATTACTGTTTTTTGTTTACTTATCATTTATAGTCCTATAAAACTCATGATCTATTAGCTCCTGTTTATACTAATGTCTTTGTCGAGCACAAATTGGAAAAGTTACCTGAGAAAAAATATTACTTTGTAGATGTAATTCAACAAGTTTATATTTCAATATCTCCTGTGTTTACAGATTTATAATTATTTTCATATCCTTGTCTCATTACACTAAACAGAAGGCATGTTTATTTTATGGTTCAGCATTTTGCTTTATTTAACACTATTCAGTACTTGCCTTATTTAAAATAGTTCCCCTTAAAACATATACTCCCACTAAAGAGAGATTTTACAAATTCTCATTGAAGTACATTTGCAGTTATTGTACTGCACAGTACCTATTTTATAAAATTATGTGTATGTAAACAATGTAGTTATTTTTGATAATTGTCAAGACCATAGTGCTCTAGAATTGAAGATGGGACATTGTGGGAAGGTTACTGTCAAGTTGGTAACTACATAATGACTTTTTGCTTTAGTAACATGACATTTGAAAATCAAAATAATTCTAACAGTTTAAAAAAAACAATTAAGTTTTCTCTGCACTTATATCTTTCAAAATAAAAATAGCACATTTTCTAGCTGTCTTACAGGTGTTGAATGGATGTCAAATGAGTTTGCTGTACATTTTTTCTACTCTTTGATTAATAAAACAACCCATTTGGAAGAATATTAAAAGCTGATGTTTGTTTTCTCCCTCAAAAATCATTCAGAAAAACCTTATTTACAATTTGGTGCATTGCCTTATCAATTCTACTTTGGTCAGGCAAGATTCTCAGGCAGGGTTTGAATCTTGATCCCGATATTTATTATCTGTGAGACCTTGAACAATTTCACATAACTTTTCTTAACTGTGTTCTCATTTGTAAAAGTGGATTAATATCTCCTCAGGCAAGGTTGGTGTGAAGAATAAAAGTAAGATGAAGTGCTCTTGGTACTGCCCTGTTCTGAGCAGGTGCCCTCGGAGAGAGTTAGGCATTGGTGTGCATTGGTCAAAGTCCAATCTGCCATCATACTGCCGAAGTTTTACAGACCTACTACTACATTTCCTGGTTCAATGACCTTGGACAGGCCACTTAATCTCCCTAGGCCTGAGTTTTTGTCATCTTTAAAATAGGGGTTTTAATACTGTCTGCCTTGTGATGGATGTTCTCACATTTAAATAAAATAATCAAAACCTAAGGACAACCAACCACAAATACCCAAACAAGCTTTCCCAAATTATACAAGCATTTAAGCTATAGCCAATCAAGTAATTTCTTTGCTTTGCTTCCACCTCTTCTCTGTCACACCTTGTCCCTAGCTCTTGTCGGTGAAGTACTCCTAACCACTTTGAGATTGCCATTTCCTGATTGGAATGGATGTGTGTTCAAATAAACTCTTAAATTTTTTTAATATGCCTTAGGTTTTCTTTTAGTAACACTTAGCAAAATCCAGAAGAACCATTCAATAAATGTTAACTGTTACAATTTTCCCTTTCCTTCTCAAGGTTTAAAGGTTGGAGGTAAGCAAATTGCTGTTATTTATGCACTCATAATCTAAATAAAGAAAAATATGGAGACAGCAATTCTATGAAATCATCATATTCTTACCTTGTAATATTAATTTTATTTATATTTTATCCTGATATAATTAAATGAGTTTTTAAATGTTAAAATAGGAAAAATTATAAAAATATATATATTAAGAAAAAGGAAGGTGAAAAATATTGCTATGTTATGTGTTATTGAATGTTTTCTAGGTATTTTGTTACTTTAAACAATAGTTAACAATTGAAATAACTCTTGAAAGGTTGGTCTCTGTGAGGAAGGTGAGCACCCGTCAAGTAAACATAGAAGGGTAGATTATTGGGGCTTTTTGTTTTTGTTTGATTCTTGGAAAGTGTAACTGATATGAAATTTTTATATGTGTAATATGTAAAATATAAATATAATTTTCAAGTAGAGTGTTACAAGAGTTTATATGTGTGAGTGTGAGCATAATATTGGTAATCCCTGGGAATGTCAAATGGAAAGTAGGATTACATGATAAATAGAAATAGAGAGAAATCCCTTCTAAAGTTTTGTAATTATGTAATGACCTACCAAACAAAATGAAGACAGTCTTTAAAAATAGTCACATAGCCCTGGCTGGTGTAGCTTAGTGGATTAAGCGCGAGCCTGTGAACCAAGAGATCACGGTTTGATTCCCAGTCAGGACACATGCCTGGGTTGCAGGCCAGTTCCCAGTAGGGAATGCACAGGAAGCAACCATACATTGATATTTCTCTCCCTCTCTCCTTCCCTTTCCCTCTAAAGATAAATAAATAAAATCTTTAAAAAAATTAAAAAATAATAAAAAAATAAAATAAAAATAGTCACATAGATTTATAGTAATGTCTTATTTTAGCTACCACTTTATATGCATATTACCACCCAACAAAAGTCACCAAAATACATAATCTTAAAAACCTAATTCATTAGGAAAACCCAAATCATTTAAAAAAACACTATAAAGAATAAGTTTAGCTTAAAGCTTATTCAAATGATATTATGGCTTGCTATGCTGCTTCATTTAGCCCTCTGCTATATGGCATGTGCCTAATGGGTATTTGCTGGATCAATGAATGAGTTCAGGAAATGTGTTTCATATTAGGCATCCCATTTGACCTCTCAAATAGGAAAACAATATTATCTATAACATTTTGCTATAATTTGCTTTCTTCTGGGTAAAACCTACATGAAATTAAACTTTAGCTTCTCCTGTGTATACTAGCAGTTTCTGCTATGAATATTACATCTTTGCCCTCAAACAAGAAGTTTCTTATTCAGCACAAAGATCCATTTATGTTTTTGGCTCATAAATATATGGGAGTTCTGTTTTCCATCCTAACTGCCACACTTTTTGATTTGTAAATTCAATTTTTTTCAAGAATTTTCCCAACAAAATGTAAAACATTAACATGTTTATTTATGTGTGTTTTAGATGTAAGGTATGTAGAAAAGTTTTATATTTCATTGATTTCTAAGTTATATAAGCACATTCTCTTACATTCTGAGTTTTCTACAATATGAGCATTTTTTTCTGAATGTATTCATGAAAAACATGTATCTTGTGAATAATTAATTCAGGAAGAATAAAAACCTCATACTGTTGACCACAAAATAACCTGTACCTCCACCTTAGCACCTTAGGCAAAGCACCTTACCAATCTTCTGCAAAATGTCACATTTCAAAACCCTTATTTGGGGGTGGAATTTAATTGCCAGGTGAATTTCAAATTCTGTCCAGGTTTATGCCACTATTTCTCTTTGAAAATTTAGAGCATATATAACATCACTGAGAGAGAAATATAAGTTCACTTTTGACAGCAACTCCTCTTTTATCAACTTATCAATATAATAAAGAGTCTAGTTTCTAAAACCATACTGTCTGGTTCACATTCTGTTCCTCCTACAATCTGGCAAGTTGACTTATCTCTATGTGCCTCAGTTTCCTTGTCAATAAAATGATAATGGTTACTAGCTATATGTACTCAAGAACTTTTATGCATCAGTAAGCATTCTCAGAGCAATACAGCTATCAATGAAAGAGATGCAGTAAATAGCATACTGTTCATTAATATGTAGTATCCTTCTCAGCACTGTTGAATTCAGGATGGCAATCTGACATTTTTGGCCTAATCAAATGTAAGTGGAAGGGACACATGTCACTTTAGAAACTTTAAGCTCCAGTGATCAGTTTATCATACTTGCTTTACTCAGACTTTGTTATCATGAAAGTAGGTTTAGAGATGAATTTTCTGGATTCCTGAGTGACTACATTTTGTGGAACATCATGTAGATTCATGATGTATATATTGCATGAGGAAAAAAATTTTATTGTTTCAACTATTAGAATTTAGGATTGTTTGTTACTGCAGCATAATCTAGCCTATCCTGACTATTAAAAATGAAGATATCTGGCCTTGAGGAATAAAGCATAATAATTAAATAAAGTACCCAATGTGATAGAAAGTAATAAAATCTATGGAATTTTTTTAAAGGGTGGGTAAGGAGTAGAGAGAATTAGCACTAAGGAAAAAGAAGTAGAGGAGAAGCAAGTTACAGAACTAATTAGGACAGTTAACTAAATAAAGATCTCTAAGCACTTAAATTTCCTGATATATAGTAAGCACTCAATAAGTTATTTATTTCTATATTATCTCAGTTTAGTAAAATGGATTTGTTGACTATGAAATACTGCCTTTTTGTATCTTTTTCTTTCCATAACTTCTCTTAAAATCTAAAGCAAATTCTCACATGTTAGTTCAGAAGTTAGGATGGATAGTATTACACTTCCAGCTTTCTGAATATCCTTTACTTAGTTTCCTGGTATTTGGTTTCTGGGAATATCAATATCTTATTGATATTAGGTCTTAAGGCATCAGTAGTATCATACCTGTGCTATGGGAAGAATTATTTTAATACCACCGACAGAAGCCAAATGCAGCATGCTTGTTAATTTACACTACAGATTTATCTACTTGGCAGGCACAACCTATAAAGAAACTTAGCATGTTAATATTGCTGTAATGCATCTTTCCTCACCACCTGTCCATGTAAATGCTGCATGCAAAAGCAGAAACAGTGCAAGAGAAAACTGTCACCAAAATTAGGTTTGCCCTCTTAAGCTTAAATGATCTCCAAAGTAGTATTATAATGAGGAATCATCTCCAAAGTAGTATTTTAAAGGTAAATGTATTTTTGTAAATTAATTAAAAATTGATTTTATTAAGAAAATGATAAAGATAAATCATTTTTAGGTATTGAAAATCGAAATCTTTCAATTAAAATACAAGACTTTAAACTAGAGATCTATTTTCCTCATGTTTTACCAATCATCTGAGAGAAGTTATTCTACAGGTGTTCCCAGCATCAAAATATAGGAAAGTTTTGTTTTCTATCACAAATGCTAAGGAGTCCTGAAATCGGAAACAGGAAATACCTTCAAAGACACGGAAAAAGATTTTAACTTATATTTTTAGACACTTATAACACTGATGTGACTTACTGGTAGGGCATAGTTATAAAAGAAATAATAATAGATACAAATGTGTTTTTACTCATTGAAAATAAAAGGCCCCACATAATTAATTCATAACATATCAAGTCAATATTCATACTCTTCCTATGTGGAAATATTTCGTCTCTAAACAGTATTCTTTCCTCTATATGATGAAAAACACCATGTTGGCTCCTGTTTTGACTTCCTCAAAGTAAAGTATCTCTACATATGCATCGCTATGTTTATTCTGGAATATTTTCTTGAATAAACTTCAAAAGGAAGTTGAGCGGACAGCTCATTTCGTTTCTTCATGTATCCCAGGTATTTACTGACCCTGCATGATTTATCAGGCGCACTTCCTGGAGCCAAAACAACAAAGCAAATAAGGTCCCAGTTCTTGCAGACCTTTTGTTTTAGGGAGAAGGAGAAAGAAAATAAACAAGTGACCAAATAATTGACCAAGGTTATTCTACATAGAAATGAGTGCAATGAATAAAATATAATAGAATAATGTCATAGGGAATGTCTGGTGCAGGCAGACTGAGAGGTAAGTCAGGAAAAGTACTTCTCAAAAAAACAAAGAAATTGAGAAGGACAATTAAGCTGAAATCTAAATGGCAGAAGCAATACAATTTCACAAAGCTCTCTGGACAGAGTGTTCCTAATATAGGGAATAACTAATATAAAGACCCTATTATTCTATTTAGGGTCTTTGTGGTGTCCGCCCTGCTTGGTTTCAGGAGCCGTAACCCCCCGTGGCTAAGGCTGAGTGAGAAACCTCCCAGAACTGGGAGGCCTAAGGAGACAAAACTTATTTCCCTGAACATGGGCACTGCCTGCTCTGCTATTCCCTTCAGCTTGGTTGGATAGTCAATGACGGGCAACCATTCTCTGAAAAGAATGGACCTAAGACAGACACGATCACGTGGGAATAAGCCATCAGGGAAGAGACTCAAGGGGCTGTGGAAGTGAGGGAGTGATCGACATCACCCCTGCCCCCTCGGCTTTGCAAATAGCCTGAGTCCTTGTTCTGGATGTGAGAAATCCAAGTCTCCTGGCTGCCTTTGTCTCCTCCGCCCAACTCAGGGCCTGCGGAAATAGCAGGGGCGGTGAGGCTCAGACTAGAGTCGGTGGACACCTGGGGTGAATTGGACCTGAGGCATAAGATATGTAAAATCCTGTGAGACC
>CM052540.1:142927576-142948174 GCA_028533065.1 Trachops cirrhosus | reverse complement strand
CAGCATGAGACTTTTGAACCCTATGTAAATTATCTACCTGTTTGATCTTTTCTGCTAGACAATGAATCCACATTCTGTATCTGTTCACCTACCCAATACTACCTAATAAAGGCCTATTGAGGCGGCGGCTCGGGGCGCTCTCCTTTGAGCGAGTGGCCAGGCCACTCGGAGGCACCCTCCCCTTGAGAGGGTAGCCATGCCGTCCCTGTTCCTCCACAGGACTCCGTAGTCCGTGTGTATGTTTCTCTCATCACTTGCAAGCATCTACAACGTTTGCGGTCACCGCGGGCCGGTGGACTGCAACAGGTCTTCACTTGAGGAAATGTTTTACTTGAGAAAGTGAAATGCCTAGGTGGTGGCTTTAGATGGTAAAGTAGAAGAACAGTGACGGGAGGTGAGGTCAGAAAGAGAGGCCAGCCCGTGAATCTGTGATAAGTCAGCTACGAAGGGAAACCATCAGGAATTTTTGTTCATTTGTTTATTTTGTTTTGCTTTGTTTTGACTGAATAGAGTGATAAAACATTATATATAGAAGCATGTATATATATGATTATTTTGATTAATGTTGTGATGAAAATAGAAATGAGGAGAACACCTTGGAAAGTACCAAGTGAATGATGATAGTAATGTGAACTAAAGTGGAAAGAGTAGAGACAAGAAGACATGCAGAGATCCATTCAGAATATATTTACAGACAGAGCCATGGGACTTCACGATAGATTGGAGGTTGACTTCATGAAAAAAATGAAGCCATCAAGAATGCTATAGAGGGTTGGTGGCTGGGAAACTGAGTGGAAGTTGCTAAAAAAATTAAACAGCTAATATGTATTAGGTATCTATTAAGAGTCAAGCGCTCTTCTTGACCTTAAAGATTTGACTCCTTAAATATTTAGTCTCTTAGTCAATAAGTCACTTTAAAGATTTTATTCAGTCTTCATAACAACCCCATGCACTGAGTACTATTTGATTCTCATTTATAAATTAGGAAATTGAAAGACAGAGAATACTTGATACAAGTAATTGTAGTAAGTCATACAGCTAGTGAGTGGTAGCACACAATGAGGCTTCCACTGTAATCACACTCTTAACCCATGTCAGAATACATACATGCATATATGCATTAGACAATCCATAGCAGCAATGTTAGCAATAAATGCAAATGCCCACACCCGAGAACCTACTAATAGCTGTATGGGTAAATGAATTGTGGTTTTTTCACACAGTGGAACAATGTACAACAATAATAATCAATGGATGAGTCTTATGAACATAGCATTGACTAAAAGAACTCACCCCCAAAGAAAACATATTGTATCATTCCATTATACTAAGTATAGAAACAGGCAAAACTTCTGAGAGAGTGTGTTCATGAAGGGAGTGGAGATGGATTCTAAAGTGTTGGTAGTATTTTTTATCTTGATCTGAGTGCTAGTTACACAGATGTGTTCATTCTGAAAACTCTAAGCTGTGAACTCATTCACAGCTTAGCTGTACATTACCTGAATGCATATTTTACAAAAAAGTTTGAAACAAAATACAGTAAAATAAATTCCATACCAAAATATTTAAAATAGAAATAGGCCCAGAGCCAAGCCCTGTACTCTATAATTCAGAGGTGCAACATAGGAGGAAGAACTCACAAATTAGGATAAGAGGTGAAGTTCATAAGATCAAATAGTAAAAGGATTTGGGGTTGAGTGATTAATTGTGGGAATTGCTCCTGAGAATGACAGAATAAAAGGACAAAAAAGTGATAATTGCTTAATATTCAGTTCCAAAGTGTCTTTCTTTTTCTGAATCTAAAGTATGAAATCATGATGTTTTTTAAATTCTAATATGCCTTTACCTCTGTATCACTCTAATTTATTTGTGATCTCAGTAGGGTAGAAAATAAATCTTAATTAAACATTTGAAAGTAGTTGTTTTTTAATTATAAGATTTAAACTAAAAAAAAAAGTCACTCCCCTGCAGAATGCCACAAATGAGAAATGCCAGAAATCAAAACAATGATCATAACGATACCATGAAATGTAAATATCATTTATTATTAAATCATTCTGTCAATAAAACATACAATTGAGCCCTGGCTGGTGTGGCTCAGTGGACTGAGCATGGATCTGCAAGCCAAAGGGTCATTGGTTCAGTTCCCAGTCAGGTCATATGCCTGAATTTCCTGCCAGGTTCCCTGCAGGGGGCACACAAGAGGCAACCACTCATTGATGTTTCTCTCCCTCTCTTTCTCCCTACTTTCCCTTCCTTCTATAAATAAATAAATAAATAAATAAATAAATAAATAAATAAATATTTTTTTAAAGACATATAATTGAAATTTTTGAGTGTGAAGAAAACTGAAGTAAAACATCGGTTAAGCAATTCCTTAATTTCAGACCTAAACAAACCATGAAGTAATAAATACATTTTTGTTTGTTTTTGAGATTTTATTGTATTTTTAAATTATTTTATTGGGGTATAATTGAAAAATAAAATGGTAAGATGTTTGGTGTTTAAAGAATTCTCCCACTGAGATAATGAATACATACATCTATTACCTCACATATTTTCCTTTTTGTGAGAACATTTAAGTTCTATATTCTTAGCAAATGTCAATTGCACAGTATGGTGTTATCAAGCATAGTCACCATGTTATACATTAGATCCTCAGAACTCACGTGTCTTATAGCTGACAGTATGTACCAACACTCCCTATTTCCTCCACTGCCCCTACCCCTGATAACCACTCTGTTTCTGTGAGTTTTACTGTTTTTAAATTCCACGTATAAATACTACTCTGTGTCAATTTTGTCTTTCTCTTTCTCTGTTTGGCTTATTTTACTTAGTATAATGCCCTTCCTCTAGGCTTATCCGTGTTGTCACAAGGAAAGGATTTCCTTCTTTTTAAAGTCTGACTAATACACCATTGTGTGCATGTACATGTTTCTCTCACATTTTTATCTAGTCATTTGTCAACCATACTTAGGGTTCCATACCTTGGTTAGCACAAATAATGCTGTGCAAATGATGGGAGTACACAGATCTCTTCAAAATAATGGTTTCAGTTCCTTTGGATATAGACTCAGAAATCAGGTTGCTGGATCATATGATAGCTCTATTTTTAATATCTCGAGAAATCTCCATATGTTTTCCATAGTGACTGTACCAGTTTCCCATTCCCACCAACAGTGTGCTATGTGTCCCTTTTCTCTACATCTTCACCAGTATTTGTTATCTCTTATCTTTTTGATAATGGACATTCTCACAGGCATGACATTTCTGTTTGCGTTTTCCTGATGACTAGTGATTTTGAGCATATGTTCATGTACCTGTTAGTCATTTCTATATCTTCTCTAGAAGAGAAGTCTATTTAGGACCTTTGCTTATTTTTAATTGAGTTTTTTATTCTTTGCTATTTTGTGAGTTTCTAGTATATTAACCCCTTATTGCACATATGGTCAGCAAATATCTTCTCCCATTCCATAGATTAGTTGCCTTTTCATTTTGTGGATGGTCTCTTTTGCTGTGTAGACAATTTTTAGTTTGATATAATCCAAGTTATTTATTTTGGTTCTGTTGCCTTTGCTTTTGGTGTCAAATCCCCCAAAACTCATTGCCAAAACTGACATCAAGGAGCTCACTCTCTATGCTTTCTCCTAGGAGTTTTATGGCTTCAGGTCTTACATGCCAATTTTTAATGCATTTTTTAGTTAATTTTTTGCATGTTGTGTAAGATAGGGGTCCAGATTCATTCTTTTTCACATGACTGTCCAGTTTTCCCAACAGCATTTATTTAAGAGACTACCTTTTCCCCATTGTATATCCTTGGCTCTTTTGTTGTAAATTAAATGACCACATATGCATTGGTTTGTTACTGGGCTTTCTATCTGTCCCATCAGTCTTTATGTCTGTTTTTCTATCAATAATATACTGTTTTGATTACTATAGCTCTGTAATATAGTTTGAAATCAGCATCAAGTGTGATGCCTCCAACTTTATTCTTTTTTTTCGAGATTGCTGTGGCCATTCAGACTCTCCTGTGGTTCCACACAAATATTAGGATTCTTTTTATTTCTATGAAAAAAATGCTATTGGAATTTTTATAAAGATTGCATTGAATTTGGAGATGGCTTTGGGTGGATTCTATGGATATTTCAATGATATTAATTAATTATTCTAGTCCATGAACACAGAATACTTTCTTATCTATTTATGTCTTCAATTTCTTTTATCTGTGTTGTTCATGTTTCAGTGTAGAGGTCTTTCACTTTCTTGGTTAAAGCTACTACTAAGCATTTTATTCTTTTTAATATTTTTCTAAATTGGAGTTTTGTCTTTATTTTCCCTTTTGATAGCTTATTGTTAGTTGTTTTAAGCTGCTAAATTTTAGAGTAAATTTTTTCTGTGGAAATTGGTACCTAATACATGAGAAGTATTTGTTTGAAACTTAGAAAATAAAAATATGAAGGAAATTTGTATCATGGATAAGAGACTTTTCTTTTTAAAATTATAAATTATTTCTATTGACATGGATTAACATGAAATTAAGATCTTTATGATTTCTTAAATATGCATAGCACTAACATTCTTTTGGCAGTATGTCTCTGATTAAGTGTGTAACTTGTTATTTACCTTTTTTAAACATTTTTTATTGTTGTTCAGGTACAGTTTTCTGCCTTTTTGCCCCATCCCTCCCCACCACCCCAGCCCTCCCTACCTCCCTCCCCTGTTTCCACCCTGCCTTGTTATTGTCCATGTGTCCTTTATAATAGTTCCTGCAAACCCCTTACCCTTTTCCCCTTATAATCCCCTCCCCTCTCCCCTCTGGTCACTGTCAGCCTCTTCTCAATTTCAGTGTATTTGGTTATATTTTGCTTGCTTGTTCATTTTGTTGATTAGGTTCCTGTTAAAGGTGAGATCATATGATATTTGCCTTTCACCACCTGGCTTATTTTACTTAGCATAATGCTCTCCAGTACCATCCATGCTGTTGCAAAGGCTAGAGAAAATTAGCCAGTAAACAATTTCTCCATGTTATTTTTAAGTTGATAAAACAAAATTACTGTAGATATTTATTAATTTTGTTTTTGGTGTGTATTTATAAAACATTTACATCTCTCCAGAAAATATGTATATATGAAACAGTAATATGATTGGGATATGTATTAAAGATGTGTGGTTTTGGAAGGATGAGGTCAGAGCATGGTACACAGCACAAATACTGAAGAGGTCCATATCCTCCCCCTTCTCTCTCATACACACACACACACACACACACACACACACACACACACACCCCTCCCACACAAAAGTATTACATCTAAGGTCATGTTTTGCTAAGTTGAAGTTTCCAATTTAGATGACTCTGTCATAAATCTGTAATTGGATTGTTATATTTAACTGACCTAGTAGAAAAAGTAAAATTTATTTGGATTAATAGTGTTATAAGGGAGCTCTCAATCCTTTGCACAGGGTCATATCCTCATCTTCTAAAGGAAAGTGCTTTACTCTAGAATTGAACATTAAATTCAATTCTCTATCTTGAAAAGAACAGACCACTTCTGAGAAAACAAATCCACTTCCAGCTTGAAATTTAGACTTTTCAGTTTTCAAAATCCCTGGAACAAAAGTATCTTATCCCTAATAAAAACACTAAGGCCCTGTAAAGGGAAAGTGAAAGAAGTAAGCCACTCAAAATGGTGTTTTAATTTTTACTTTACAGTGTGGTAACTGAATATAAATAAATATTTTAACATAAAGCTGTCTATAATAAGCACATATTTTTTAAGTTCTATAAATATCTCAAATTTAAAATACAGGCAGGTGAGTTCAAATATCTTTTTAAAAACTTGTCAGAAACAAATGAATTGCAGACACAAAAATCTTTCTTTATACAGCCTAGAAAAGACCATTTTTTTCTCCTCCATTTTTAAGCCAAAAAAAAAAAAAACACACCTACTGATAGATTAGTGCAGACAAAAATCACTTATGTGATCAACAGAAGATACAGGCCAAATAGAAATCATCAGGAGAAAGACAAAAGGACAATGTCCTTTTTTTCTATACTTAAGTAGACTCTTTTCAAAAAACAAGAACAGATTACCTGGATTTAACAGATTTTTAATAGGCAGGCTCACCCTTTCTGGAAAAAGAATTTTTTCTACTGAATCAGATAGGAGGATTCTTGATAACAACTAATAAAAGTTAACTGAATCTCAGGTCCAAAAAAAGGAGGTAATTGGATGGATTTTATGAAATTTATTAGATGGAGCTCCAAGTATCAAGTCTGGAAAACTGGGAGACATCAAGGCAGTTCTGCAGGGGAAGAAGCAGAAAATGCAACCATCGTCTGGCAGCAGCAATCTGTTCTGGACCCCACTGTTGCAGTTCTTTGTTACCGTGGAAACAGCAGCAGGTGACTTCTGACCATGCCCAGGCATTACTTGACCAGATCAACCTTCCAAGTCCTGAGTTTGGGGATATGATTGGCAGGACTTAAATCGCATGCCTGCCTCCTCACTGCCAAGGGACATGGAATAGTGTCTGACTCTTCTGCTTCTGATGTTGGAAAAAAATGTACCAAGACTGCATGTATTGGGAAGTTTCCTAGTATAGAAAATAGGAAATCTTATGTGGGGTAAATGAACAGAGAAAAAAAAAAAACTAGACCATGTTCTCTCACCCCTTTAGAAAATAATGGGGCTTCATGAAGATCTACTCTAGTATTTGTTTCTGTTACTAGAAGAATTTTGCTACTGGATTGATATGTGGTGGTATGATTTTATTAGGTAAATGGATAAAGAGTTACTTAACGTGCTTCCCATTCTAAATGTAAGTAAGTGTTGCACAGACCCTGATCTTGAGGGGAAGACAGCAGTGATTAAGTTCTCAGTATTAGGCAGCATCTTGGGCACACATCGCCTAATTCTTTTTCTTTTATGTGTTTATCAAATTGATTTGAATTGTCAAATACCTGAACATGTTGCTTAATTAAAGATTTTTTCCTCCCTCTTTCTCTTTCCCATTTTCTAATCACACGTACTAGTCTTCTTTCTATGTGTAGTCTGGACTCTTGTTTGTCCACTGGGTTCATATTTCTTCATTTCTTCACCCTTCCAATGTGCTGGCAGTAATATTTTAAATGATTCAACAACAGTAGCACTTCTGCTCTTTGCTACCCACAACATGATTTTGATCTATACCCATAAAATTAAAATAATGTAAGATAGGAACTGGAAAAATCCCTTAAAAGGCAGAAAAATGATTCTTGTTAGGAATGACAAGCACATGGAGAAGAAAATGTAAAGGAAATGTAAAAACCCTATATCAGCTCCTATATTCTTATTTTCATGATGAGCTTATTACGTGTAATTCACCTCCAGACAACTATATTTCGCAGGAAATTACAGCCTGCCTTAAAATTTGTCACAGTAATACCTATAAGTTGTCATCATTCATTGATCAATAGACAGCAAATATTTAACTTTAGGAGGAAAAAATCAAAACTAAATTAAAGTCTTACCAACTTTATTCACAGCCTCCATCTGAAGATATAAAAATAATGACTAGATTCATGGAGCACATTCAAGTAACAGAGACCTTTTCCTCAGATGCTGTGTGCTCTAAGGAGTCTGATAAATTCCAAGAAATGTGTGATCTTTTAGAAATGCCTGCTGAAGAATTCAGTTCTGTCCCCATTACAAGAGCAAAAAGCTTGTCAAACCTTTACTAAAGTTTCAAATAAAGATTTCAGTCTTGTCTTAGAGTTTAAAGGCCAACAATGTTGTGAAGAAAAGTGTTGCTACTCAATATAACCTCTATTTTCAAAAGAAATAAATTATCTCATTGTAAATGTAGCTACTACATAAAAAATTATTCTTAGTTTTTAAGTAGTCGTGGAACTTGGTTTCTCATCCATCAACTAAGGTATACTATTGCTTATTGTATCTCCTAAGAAGGAAAAAATGGGGTTAAAATGGGGGAGAAGTAATTGTCTAAAAAGGAGGGTGAGGGGAAGAGTGACTCTATGAAATAGAAAAATAGTTACAATCCATTATGTGAAAAGGCAGTTAAAAAGAAGCTGATACTGCATAATTATTCAAAAGTCAAAACAATACCCCTTCAGGAAAGATCTGGAAAACTAATAAAGTCTGCCATGTGTCTAAAGTGCATTCTGGGATCATCAAGAAAGATCTGTCTGCAAAGCTGGTCTAAATGCACCTCAAGTGAACTATCTCTTCTGTTTGAAATGCCTCACCTTTGAAAAAATAATCAGTGCTTTAAAAAATATATTTGTTTTCACCTAAACACAGAAATAGACAAAAACCCCAAAGGAGGTCAAACAATGTTTGTATGAAACACATCTATATAAAAGTTTTCATTTCAGCCTTTACAATGAGTCTGCATATATAACCTGGAGACAATAGGAGATACTCACTTCCATGGAGGCACCTCAGAAAAGGTATTTGGATCTGTCAACACAGCAAAATTCCCTAGTAATTCCTGGAAAGGTAATGCCTGACTATTAAAAAAGCAAAATACATAACATAAAGAGATTGTGTGAATGAAAAGAAAAAAATGTTTCCATTCACTCCCTTTTCATACCAAGACTAAAGGAAAACCGTTTCCTTAAACTCAGAGCCCACAGAGAGACATTTATCTCAATGGTACAGATGCTTATCTCTTACATTCAGGGGCTATCTCATGAACCCGAGAGAATTACTACAGCATTCACTTTGTAGATTCAGAAGCCTTCTGAGAGCCATGGAGTTCTTTTATATGTATTACTCTATATACACATTAACTTCACAGTTCACTTTTATAAGTAGCTTCCATCCTTCCTCTGCTACCTCATAAACTAGGGAATCATATAAAAAATATATACTTCAAAGAGTCAAATCAAATTTAATTTCAGGAATATGTGATTCTGTAAGATGCAATTATGCTTACTTGGATGGGTTTATGCAAACCAAGGGAGAAATTTAACACTCTGCTTCCTGCAAATGTATCAGCTTTTAATTTTAATACCTTTTAATTTTAGAGATACTTCTAGGATTATTCATAAACTTGCAATCTTCTCTTAGAAAAAAAGACGATACAGTTTATCCTAAAGTTAAATTCAGTTTTTAATTAACTATACAATAAAACTGACTTTCTTTGTATATAATTCTATTAAGTTTAACACAAGCATTTAAGTTTAATCACCACCACAATCAAGATACAATCTCCAAACCTACACTATCCCTCTGTCCTGACTCCCTCCTTCAACCCATGTCCGAGTTTTCCTGTGTTCATTTATTTTGTTTGTTTGTTGGTTGAAGTGAACAGAATTGACCTATTTACTATATTGGGTCTTTCCATACATTCAGATAATGTCTCTCTTTTTATTTAGGAATTCTTTGATTACTTTTTTCAGCCTTTTGTAGTTGTCAGCATACACATACAGTTTATGTTTTAGTAAACTTGTACCTAATTATTTCATTTTTAAAGCCATTGTAAACAGTATTTTTTGAAATTTTATTTTTAGTTTTTTATTGGTAGAATAATGAAATAAAGTTGATTTTTGTGTGTTGACCTTGAATTCTTTGATTTTGCTAAACACATGTATTAGTTCTAGAAACTTTTATTTGGTTTTGTTTTGTTTTGGTAGATTCCCTGGTGTTTTCTATAAAGAAAATCCTCTCATCTGCAAATAAGGATACTTTTGCTTATTTTCAACCTACATGAACTTTAGTTCTTTTTATTTTCTTAATTCACTGGTTACAATTTACAGTAAAATTCTGAAGAGTAGTACCATGAGCGTACATTTTTACCTTAGTCGTAGGCCATAAGAATTCAGGGTTTTACCATTATGTATAAAGTTATCTGTGAATTTTTGTACACCCCTTTATTACATGAATGAAGTCTTCATCTCTTCCTAGATTACAGTTTTTATCATGAATCAATGTTGAATGTCAAAAGCTTTTCTGCACACATTGATATTATCATGTAATTTTTCTTCTTTAGAGTGTTAATTGTAGATTATATTAACATTGTTACTTATAACCAGCTATGCTTTTCTGAGGGAAAAAAATTCTTTTGGTTTGGCATTTTCTATATATACATGGTAGGTTCAACTTGATAATGTTTTGTGGAGGATTCTTACATCTATGTTCATGAAAAATAGTTTTGTTTATTATTTGTTTTTTCTAGTTTTGGTATGGAGTTATGCTTCATACATAGGATTATTTCTAGAATTGGTTATATTTATTCTATAAATGTTTTATAGGATTCAACAGTAAAACCAGCTGGGCCTGAAGATTATTTTTTAGGGGAAGATTTTAAAAAACAGATTCAGTTCATTTAATGACTATATGACTATTCAGGTTAATTTCATTCTGGATGAGTTCAGGTATTTTGTGATTGTCATGGAATTAATTCATTTAATTGAAATTACTGAATTTATGTACAAAGACTTGTTTATAGTAAAACTGTTTACACATAAATTGTTTTAATGTAGGGAGGGTATCTATATGCATATATATGTGTGTATATATATATCTTTTCTTTTATTTCTAATATTGGTAACATATCTATACTATTTTCTTTCTTTGTCAGTCTTACTAGAGGTTTATCAATTTCATGAATCTTATTAAGAAACAGCATTTGGTTTCATTGAATTTATGTATATTTCTGCCTTCAACTTCATTGACTTCTGCTCTTATTTTAAACTATATTTTTCTTCTGCTTGCATTAGTCTTATTTTGTTTTTTTAATTTTCTTAAAATAAAAGCTTTCAGAGGTGTCTAACCTTTTGGCATCTCTGGGCCACACATTAAATACACAAACACTAACAAAAATTGATGAACAAAAAGAAAAGGTTTTAAGTAAATCGATGATTTTGTGCTGGGCCACATTCATAGCTATCTTGGGCCTCATTCGGCCTGTGGGCCTCGGGTTGGACACCCCTGGTAGATGATTGATTTGAGACTTTTCTAATACAAGCATTTAATGCTATGAATTTCTTTCTAAATACTATTTTAGTTATATCTCACAAATTTTGATATCATATATTCTCATTTTTGTTCAGTTTAAAATGTGTTATAATTTCTCAAAGACTTCTCCTTTAACTTATGAATTATAAGTGGGGGGGAATGAAGCAACTGTACTTGCACAACAAGAAAAAAATGGGCTCACACTAAAAAAAAGTATTGTTAGTACCAAGTTTTGGGTATTATTGTGACCTTTTCTTTGTTGATTAATTTCTAGTTATTATATTATAAATCAGATAATATATTTTAAATGATTTTAATTATTTTAAGCCATGAAGATTTGTTTTATGAACAAGAATAGGATCTATCTTGGTGTATGTTCTATGTACACTTGAAAAGCACATGTATTCTGCTGCTTGGGAGTGGAGGGTTCTGTAATGTTAAATAGATCCAGTGATTTATGATGTTGAAACTGGGACTCAAATCAACAATTTGGACCAGAAGGGAGAAATAAACATTCGACCAGACAGAATGAAGAAACAAAAATTCAAATAAATGAGAAGAAGCTTAGAAACCTCCCAGACAACTTTAAACATTCCAATATCCAAATCATAGGGGTGCCAGAAGGAGAAGAGGAAGAGCAAAAAATTGAAAACTTATTTGAAAAAATAATGAAGAAGGACTTTCCTAATCTGACAAAGTAAATAGACTTCCAGGAAGTCCAGGAAGCTCAGAGAGTCCCACAGAAGTTGTACTCAAGGAAGCACACACCAAGGCACATCATCATTAAGTTACCCAAGATTAAAGATAAAGAGAAAATCTTAAAAGCAGCAAGAAAAAAGGAGGAAGGTACCTACAAAAGAGTTCCCTTAAGACTATCAGCTGATTTCTCAAAAGAAACCTTGCAGGAAAGAAGGGACTGGAAAGTCATGAAAGGCAAGGACCTACATCCCAGATGACTCTCTCCAGCAAGGCTATCATTTAGAATGGAAGGGCAGATAAAGTGCTTCCCAGATAAGATCAAGTTAAAGGAGTTTGTCATCACCAAGCCCTTATTTCATGAAATGTTAAAGGAACTTATCTAAAAAAAGGAAGATGATCAAAAATATGAACAGTAAAATGACAACAAACTCATAACTATAAACAAATGAACCTAAAAAAATAAAACCAAAACAAACTAAGATAACAACTAAAACAGGAACAGAATCACAGATATGGGGACAACATGGAGGATTATCAGTGGGGAGGGAGAGGAAGAGAATGGGGGGAAAGGCACAGGGAATAAGAAGCATAAATGGTAGGTAGCAAATAGACGGGGGAGGTTAAGAATAGTATAGGAAATAGTATAGGAAAAGCCAAAGAACTTTGTATATATGACCCACGGACATGAACTAAGGTGGAGCGGGGAATGCTAGTGGGAGTAGGGGTGTAGGGTAGAGGGGAATAAAGAGGAGAAGAAAAATGGGACAACTGTCATAGCATAATCAATATTTTAAAAAAGAACCTGTATTTTAGTACTTCAAGTACAATGTAGAAATTTTATCACTCTGTATGCCCCCTCATATATACAAGGGTGGGCAAAAGTATGTTACAGCTATAATACAAATAAATAATACAATAATTAATAAATAAGAATATAAGAATAAACTGTGTTTTCTATACTAACAACTGTGAACCTACTTTTGTCCACCTCTGTGTATATTCTATATTTTTATGTATATTAACATATTATATATCCCTTTCTTATAAATTACGTCTACTTACATTGAAAATCAGGTGAGATCAAGGAAATGACAGAAATCTATCTGGTCATTTCTCTGCCAGAGGATCCCTGCCTGATGCAGGTTTGGCTGGTTGCTAAGGGTGTAAGCAAAGACATGGGAAAGGACAATGCTGAGTGGGTCTGGAGCCTTTTCACATAGCTAAGGAAGCATCTGGAATAAGATCAGACAGGTGATACCAGGCAACATTTAGAAGGTCTTGAAGACTAAGTAATGCTATTTGAGCAATCAGGCGTGTTTAAAGGTTGTTCAGGATCAGAGATGTGACTTGGAGATTAAGCTGGAAAAGTGTACAATGTGGGGGGATGAGGAAGATAAGAGACCAGAAAATTTGCAGACCGGAACATGAGAGAAAGCACTTTCAGATTCAAAATCTATTTTAGCCTTTTGAAAATTAGTGAGGCTGCTTGGCAGTTGCATTACTTTCTACTAGATCTGATTAAATTCCTAAAGCATTTTTTAAAGGAGAGATTAAAAGGAAATGAAGTTAGAATTTAGGATCAAATAAAAGTATCTATAATTTTCAAAAAATCATTTCCAAAGGGCCATTCAGTTAATTTAAGAAACACTCTGATTCATCCATGGCTAAAACTCTGATATTTCTTATAAGAACTGTCATTTCTAAAGTGGAATTGCATAACACACCGTTAAAACAGTAAGGAAAGAATTTTAGAGCTTCCTCTAAGGATATCAAATGCAGTGTTGATTGTGGGTCAGGGGGTTGCTATGCAGCCCATTAAGCAGCACTGCCCCCTGCAGTCAAACATGGTCAACAACTGATCCCTGTAAAACTTACTGCAACCCACACTAGAAACCATTCCGATATTTTGTCATTTAATTTACTATAGCCAACCAATAATAACACTAGCAAAGTCTCCAAACTACATCCGTGTAGAAACAGTTACATATAATGATGGAATGATCATAAGGAGTATAGGACTAAAAAAAGGACAAACCTAGTTTTAATTAGTGACTGTTGTGTAGTAGGTACTATTCTTGAAGAACAAGATTGGCAATTGTGTTCCTGAATTCTTGGTGCTTCTACTTTATGGAAGAATAGAAGCAAACAATAAAGGAATCATCAAACAATTAAGTTAAATACTTATAAATTGCAGTAATGCCATAAAGTAAACAAATAAACAAAAAAGCCTAAGGCTGGTGGATCTCATCAAAGGATGCAATTTTTCATTTGGGACCTGAGAATAAGAAGGACATAAGTATGTGAGGAGTGGAAAAAGTATATGGGATTGCATGTGCAAAGGTCCTGGGGCACAGAAAGGAGGTCACATGTTCAGAGGACAAAAGGAAGACAATGTTACTACAGAATAATAAACAAATGGGGCACTGCTGAAAAGCTAAAAAGCTAAGCTGAGATAGATTATAAAGGTCTCACCTTTAATACCTGGTAAGGAAATTAAATTTTATTTTAAATGCAATGAGACACAGTTGAAGGGTTTTAAGTGAAAAAATATTTTGAAAGCAGTTATTATAAGATCAATTACGTTGCTCTGTGGCAAATGATTTCTGGAGGGACAAGAGAAGAAGGCAGAGGTCCAAACCATTTTCAAATAACCTGTGTGCAATTTAAAAAAAACAACTCAATTTAATTTAATTCTTTGTTTTATGGGGTTGAAAAGTTTTAGGGAAGGAACAAGGTATATTTGTTTATAACAAATCAATTTATATCCTTAAACTGATGAGCACCTGCCCTGACATGGCCATTGTTCTCAACAAAAAAAGGATAATTACGTGACCATTTAGTTGCAGTCTTAAACATGGCATTAAGGTCATAAAATTGCAGAAAAAAATATCAAACAAAAAGAATTCACAATGATTTACTATCTCCTTTAAAGTGGAGAGGCCCACACTGTGCTAATAAGCTTCACGCTACAGACCTAACCTTAAATTAGAAACATCCAAATATGGCACATTGTGTCTCTGTTACACCTGTGCAGTCAGGAAACATGCCTTAAGTTATAAGTCCCTCTCAGGCCTTAACATAAGAAATGTTCAGAAATTCCACAAATAGCTAAGTTTATACAACAAAGAAGTCCTTCTTCATCCATTTCCCAGGCTAAATGGCAGATTTATTTCTGATCTAAAACAAGGAAATGCAACTAAAACTACATTTTGTTTCAGGAGATTGGATGTGTCAGTCCACTCCTGCGGAGCCTGTCACCATCCACTGCCCTTTGAGAGCGAAGCAGAGAAAGAGAGAAAATTTTGTTCACCTCAACTTATCCAGAACCTCTTTTTCTTCCTTTAATACAGTGTAGCAGTATTAACTGTGCTACAATTACACACAGAAAGAAATTTATTTTTTGTAATAAGTGCAAACTAAACATTCTTGTTACTGGCTACAGCATTAACAAACGAGCATTTCTGGAATTTAAGTAGCTGCCCCAGTACTTTGAAGTTATTCAGATGCCTTGGTCCAGGCTTTCAAAGATTCCAAATACCTACATCAAAACAAAATCATGAAAGCAATATTAATAGATTGATTAAGAACCTTCCAACTGATGCCAGAATCTAATGGTACTAATAAATAAATGAGAAAATATTATATTGATAATACTCCCTATAATTTGGAGCACATCATTGTCTATTTCAGTGTCTAACATATTTACTATGCTTTATTTACTTTTATTTTTAAATGAGTATAAATAGCAGAAAGCTGACATGCACGTAATACCTTTTTTGCAGCAATAAGTCCAAGTGTGGCTCTCCGAATATTGTTTACTTACCAAATGTGTGTGTGTGTGTGTGTGTGTGTGTGTGTGTGTGTATGTGTGTGTTTTAGGTTAATAGTTCCAGAGTCTGAGTAATGCAAAAAAATTTAAGGGATATTTAGATACTGGTACTGATTTACCGTCTCCTCAACAGTAGAAATGGAAAAACTATTTAGCACTAGTTTTGAATGAAGGATTATTAAGACTGGAGGATTACCTAATGCTCTTGAGGGCTCATCTTTTCTGCAAAGAGATGGATAAACGAGGATAATTCTGTTCAGCATTCCAAACACTCACTGTATCAGCCAGGCTGGAGTCAAGCTTCTGAGGCTGTTCTGGCCTAAATAGCCATGTTATTTCAAAAACAATCTTCCACTATGGCCTCTGCTATTAGAAACCAAATAAAGATTTTTTGTAAAGCAACATTTCTCCACTCTTGTTTATCTCCTCTCCCTCCTGCATAAAGAATTGCACAGTGAAATCTCTTCAATATAAATGATTTTACAAATGCCAATGTCTCAATTTTGTTTCACTAAATAGTTATTATCAAATATACCTTAAGAGAGCCAAACAAATAAATTGGAACCAGGTCCAATTTAAACTTACCAGGAAAAAAATGAATCAATCACATAGAGCCATAGGTCAGGAGCCCAGTGCTCAATAAGGTGGCAGGTCATGACGCTGGGAGATTCCAACAAGTATTTTATTCAGATCACGCATGATTGTAAACATTGGACCTCCAGTGAAGTAACAAAAGTCTATATAAATCTTTGCCAGAGTCTATCAATAATTAACATTTACTGAGCGCTTTGTAAATGGAAGTCTCGAGATCCAGCACATCTCCCACATCGTTCCATTTAACCTTACAAGAGTGCAGTGGAATTTCTACTTTTAAATTCAGCTTTGACAAATGAGAAAACATGTTTAGAGGGTATTAATAACTTGCTCAACATCATAGAATTCACAAGTATTGGAACAAGGATTTGAATCTAAGCTGTCTCATTCTAACGCACTATTCCCTATTTCTTAAAATAGTTATTCAGTACCTATTATTATTTCCTATAATCTTGTTGGGTGACTGGTATTATTCTCCTTTCATAATTGAGAAAACTTAGCTAAGAAAGAAAAAAGAAATAACATATTTAAAATTGCACAGCAATCAAGAGCAGGAGCCAGATATATATTTTCAAGCTCAGAGTTCATGTTTTTTTTTAAATTATAATATCGGTAGAACTATAACCACAACCTCTAAACATTTTGTATCAACCTTGCTTGATCTTCCTTTATTCTAGTTTCTTATTTTTTGTTTTTGCCATTTCTAATACAGAAGTTGCTGTACATCCTGACTTTCAAAGACTCTGTTCTACATATCTATCTGTGTTTCTTTATTGTAAACCAGAAGCTAGAATTATTCCAGAAGAAGGAAGGGGTAACATGTGAGGTTAGTGGTTTATTTCATCTATACAACAACCAAGAAAACTAGAATCAAAAACCTATACATATTCTTACAGTTCTGTCCTCTAATCAGGAGGGTGCCATTACATAACACTGCATATTCTCCTTGCCCGGATGACAGAGCGAGGAGGCAAGGGTAGCAGTAGGCTCACAGAGCGTTGACACGTTTGTGCATACCATGTCACAGTAATTTTAAGATGTAGTGTGCCCAAGGAGCAAAATTGTTTGACTTCAAAGAAAATGTAGAACCATTTGTAATTGTAGCACATTTATAAACATAAATTTTAGTGTTTGATTCTGATCACTGCCATCTATTGGCCTCAGTTTTAGGCTCACCATATTCACACAATATTATGACTGGCTGTAGCATGCACTGAAGACAACCCACTCATGTCTCATTTAGCCTTATGGAAATCAAGATGTTGAAAGCTGAAGGCTACATCACACTTCAGTTGGGATTCTGTCACCAAGATTTCACCAAGCAGACTTACTCCTACAATCATTGAAATGAGGCAGAGTCAGGTTTAAACTCTGCTGCTTTTGCATTTCTCTTAGCTGCAACAACAGAAGTACTTGGTCTTATAAGTCACAGGGCAATTTGTTTTACTCACAGGGATGGGGATGAAACAGTGTGGTCCTAGGCTCAGGAATTTGCACAGCTACTTTCTAATTCCTTAATGCCTTGATGTTGGCTGAAATTACCATTTTCTTATGCTATGTCAGTACTTAGAGAGGCAATAGAGCGCAACGTTAGGAGCGCAGGTACCAGATATGCCATTTACTAGTTATGTGATGTTGAGTAAGTAAGTCACTAAATAATAATGCCTAGTGAGGCCCTGACCAGTGTGGCCCAGTTAGTTGGGCATTGTCCCACAAAGCAAAATGTTGCCTGTTCAATTTCAGGTCAGGAAACATGCCTAGGTTCCATGTTCGGTCCCTGGCTGAGATGCATATAAGAGGCAAGCAATCCATGTTTCTCTCCCTCCTTTCCCCTATAGATAGAGAGATGATAGAAGATAGATAGATTAGATAGATAGATAGATAGATAGATAGATAGATGATAGATAGATAGATAGATAGATAGATAGATAGATAGATAATAGGTAGATAAATGATAGATAGATAAATACCTAGTGAGGGTTAAAGTATTAATATATGCAAAAATGTAGAATGATCCCTGAACCATAAAGAGTTCTATACATTTTTATTTTATTGCAATACTCTCCTGGGAATTTCTAGGAGCTCAGTCTAGAGCCTGTCTCTTCAGTTCTTTCATAAATTGTGTAAGCATCCAAGTCCTGGTATTAAGCTTACTTTTGCTTAAACTATAGTGATTTTCATTATCTTCAGCTGAACCTTTACTGGTATACTGGCCATTCTTTTTCCTCTTGAGAACCAGTTATTGAATTATGACAATTCAAGAAACAGAGAAAGTTAGGTAGTTTAAAAGCTAAAGGAATATTCAGCAATTTACTTATAAAGGCAGGCTCAACCTAAGTGCAGGATCAGATGCACATCAGTAGAGTAAATTATTCTAAAAATATTTCCTAATGCTTTGAATATACTTCCAGCCATGCTTCTTCAGGCACAATTCTTCAAAGCTATTGTCTTCAATAATTCATTTATCTGACTTTTTTTCTTCTTGTTGCTAAATTGGCAGAAAGCATCATCTAGAAAACTCTTACTGAAAAACAGATTTCCACGATGAAACTCTCTCTATTAAGTTTATTTATGCTTAACAGATTAGGGATTTAAGAGGCTCCAAAAATCATTAGTGAACTCCAGATTTAAATACTTCACTGCATGCTTCACATTACCATTTGGATTCAAGAAGCATCTTCAACTTAACAGGAACTTCCTTACTCAGTTTCAACATCTACTAAATGGTGCTGTCATTCACCCAGTTGCTGGTACTGAACACTCACGAGTAACACTCAGCTCCTTTCTTTCCTCGAAGATGCAACCCTTCTGACTTTTTTGGCCTAACACTGAAAATGTAACGTGAATAAGACATTTTATCACTAAAACTCAGTGAAACAGTCAGGTTCAGTGTAAGAAATAGATGCACTATGCTTTTCAGGGAGAAAGATTTTAATGATTATAACATGTTCTCTAAGCAATTGAAATTTGAAATTTCTAATCCTTTGCCTTCAGTGCTCTTTTCCCAGGTCTTGCAAGGCCAGTTCTCTCCCTTTACTGTGAAAGGTTTTCAAATGTCACCTCTGACAGGTCTTCCTTGGGAGCCCAGTCTTTAAAAGAGAATCCAAATTCTGACTCTCACCATTTTTGGACTCCTTTCCTTGCTTTATATTTTCAGAATACTGGACACAGTATTATATATTTATCTACCCAAGTGTTTATTTTGCATTTCCCTAACTAGAAAAATAGTGCCATAAGGCTCAGAACATTGAGTGGCTCACCACTGAATTTCCAGCACCTATTGACATCAGTAGGAGCTCAAAAATATTTGTGAAAAGACAGAAATTCCATACCATCTCCTCTTTGATTGTCTTAAGGGTTACTGTTCTACTCAAAAGTACTAAGATTTTAGCTCACTCCACCTACAGCAGAACAGCGTAAACCAGACTATTGACCCAGGCTACATTTGATATCCTTTATGGTTGCTCTGTACATGTTAGTATAATAGCCACCATTGGGCTCAAGATGAATCAAAAAAGCTCAATGTGAAATGCTTAAAGTGAGGCATTTATCATTTCTGAACATCTCTTAACACAGACATAGCAGTAGAGGATCATCCTGAAAAAAGGCATCAATCATTACACTGGAACTAAAGGAAGATATTCTGTAGAGAATTGCTCAAATCTATATAAAGAGTTGATATCTGTGCACATTTTCTTGAGATTTCAAATTAATTGCTAACATTCTTTGGGATTACTGCAACTATGAATTCTTTGCATGTGGCTACCAGGTTAGGTGAGTCTCACCAGGCTAAAATTAAGGCTCTGATATTTTCCTTGTTGTTATTTGACCCCTAAAGTAGCAATATAATTTTGAACATTGGTTTCTGTCCTTTATTAAACTTTTAAAAATGTTTATTTTCTATTATAATTACCTATTACAATATTGATTATTAACTTCGACCAAATTCTCTAAGTTTTATACAAATATACAATTGTGAAGCCTGGTTGTAAATATCATATATCTTAATTCTTTGAATAGCCCTGGAGATGTTATACTTTCCATTTTACATTTGAAGAAATAGGCTGATAAGGTAACATGTTTACACTGGTCCATAAGGGATAATACTAGACTACCTGGTAACAATTTTAATATTCCTTCCAATACAGAAAACAATCACAGACTCGAGCAGAGACACAAAAGATAGGGTCTCTATTCTCAACAGCTATTATTTATACAGCTTCCCCTGGCCAACACACATTTGACAACAACCTCATTTAATCCTAAAAACAAAGGCAAGAGGAATTCTGTCATCCTCAATTCACAGGTGAGAGATTGCCTCACAGCACAAATTCACACAGATGATAAGCATCAGAGCCAGGATTCTAATCCATCTTAGTAGTACAGGACAGCAGGATTTGTGCAAGCACACTGAACACTGTTGATTCTTTTTATGAACTGTGTTTACCAGCTCAGCTCATATCACCGTAGCTGGTAAAGGTGCACAGCAAATGAGTCAAGTAAAAAAAAAAA